>QXTE01000339.1:924164-1039647 GCA_003942145.1 Platysternon megacephalum
CTTGAAACCGGCTGCCAACTAGACATGGAGCCGTTGATCACTACCCGTTGAGCCCGACGATCTAGCCAGCTTTCTATCCACCTTATAGTCCATTCATCCAGCCCATACTTCTTTAACTTGCCGGCAAGAATACTGTGGGAGACCGTATCAAAAGCTTTGCTAAAGTCAAGGAATAACACATCCACTGCTTTCCCCTCATCCACAGACCCAGTTATCTCCTCATAGAAGGCAATTAGGTTAGTCAGGCATGACTTGCCCTTGGTGAATCCATGCTGACTGTTCCTGATCACTTTCCTCTCCTCTAAGTGCTTCAGAATTGATTCCTTGAGGACCTGCTCCATGATTTTTCCAGGGACTGAGGTGAGGCTGACTGGCCTGTAGTTCCCCGGATCCTCCTTCTTCCCTTTTTTAAAGATGGGCACTACATTAGCCTTTTTCCAGTCATCCGGGACCTCCCCCACTCGCCATGAGTTTTCAAAGATAATGGCCAATGGCTCTGCAATCACATCCGCCAACTCCTTTAGCACCCTCGGATGCAGTGCATCCGGCCCCATGGACTTGTGCTCGTCCAGTTTTTCTAAATAGTCCCGAACCACTTCTTTCTCCACAGAGGGCTGGTCACCTTCTCCCCATACTGTGCTGCCTATTGCAATTCTCCCCCTCGTAAGTCTACTGTTGAAACCACTTGGGTCATTAAACAATGCCATCCAGGCATCTGCTACTACCAGCAATGGGGCTGCCATGTGCTCAGGACAGAATAGAGAATTTGAACACAGAGTGGAATATCATATGATGAACGAATTTGACTTCAACTTCTTTTCTATCATCACTAGTGGCTTGATCCGATCTTTATGCTATGTTTCCTGGGATGAAAGAAGTAGGAATTCATCTCTTGCCATTCCCAGTCACAACAACTACAGTTAAGTGTTCTTTTTCATGATTGAATAGAATTTTGTGTTCTGAAAGAAGTCACCTTCTGCCTGATCATGTGAATGAACTAATGAGCATATCTATTGAAGGAATGGAAGTACCGGACACATGAGAAGCCACCAAAGATGAACGCACTGCATTCAAGAAGTTCATTAACAAAGTTGTGCAAAATTATAACAAAAAAACAAGAAGGATGTAGATGTAGTGCTTCATAGAAGGCTTGAGTAGCCAACTTTAATTTGTGTGATGATTTTAAAACATGAGTTAAATCTAATAAAATGGTAATGAAACATTTTCCAGTTTTTACTATGGTGCCATAAAGCCCATCTTCACCCTCACGGTCTCACCCCTCATCAGCTCTGACCCCCCTCCCCCGTAAATTTGAACACCCCCCCTAATTTCAATTCCTGGGGAAAACACTGCTCTAACCACTGGGCTATGGGACACTCTGATGGGGGGGTGGGGGTGTCCATCCATCCATCAATCCATCTCTCCTGTTGAAGCTGCTCCATTGTGGATATATAATGAAAAAATTACTGGAGCAGAAAGATGGGGCCCTGGGTCTTCCACCTCCCAGGTGGGTACCCTAACCACCATGCTATACAGTCTCTCTCGTTCAGCCACCTACTTTTAAAGTATTTGGTGACTGTGCCTACTGTGGGTCTCAGCTGCCAAATTCAGGGCAGACCACAAGAGACAGACACCCCCCCCCCCCAAACTGGGGTTATTCTCACATTAGAATTCACCAAGCCAGCAACCAAAGTGAGCTCTTGTATTGCCACTCTGGTGAACAAGACACTAAAAACACAGTCCCCTTAGGTAATCCAGGCTCTATCACCACCCAGACAGCTGGTCTTCATGGTGAAAGGTTACTGAAAACCAGATTCACTATACATAAAGTTCTTCTAATCCCAAAGGATCAGCCACTCCCCCAGGTCAATGTAAATATACATACTTTAGATCTTACCTAATGCCACATTTGTAGCCAATCCTTTAGTAACTAAAAGCTAAAGGTTTATTACCAAAAAGAAAAGAAGAGAGTAATTAAATGGTTAAAGGAATCATACATTGCAAGTGACTTCAGAGTCTGTAGATCAGGTTCATAGCAGGGATGGACGTCTGCTAGTCTCTCTGGTTCACCCAAACGGATTGGGGTCATCGGTCCATTGTCCAAAGCTTCAGTTTGTTAGAAAATGAGAGTCCAGAGGTGAGGAGCAGGGCTGAAGACAACGCAGTGATGTCACAGTCTCCTTTTATACTTTCAGCCCAAGTGCCTGGAAAGTTACTGGCCAAAGATGGCGCCTTGGATCACATGTCCTAACATGCCTTGCTGAGTCCTGGGGCAGCCATTGCCTGAAATGTCTCCAGGAGAGGCTCATTGGCCCAGCTGATTGTAGTTAATGGCCCATCAACCCAGGGATGGCTAGTCTGGATGTAAATTTGCCTGGTGGGTGTCACCACTGAACAAGGCATAGTTGAGATACAAACACGTAGCCAATATTCATCTCCTCAGTTACAAGGGCGACAAATGGAGTTAAACAGGATAATCATACTGAACAGTTTATAACTTGTCCATTGACATACCTTGTACAAGCTTTATTGCAACTCTGTAACAGTGGGGACCGGATCTGGGTAACTAGTTATCTTCCTTTTTACCCAGCATCACATATTTATCCAAAGCGGAACAGCTTCACCAGCAGCGACTGAGGCAGCCGAGGGGGAGTTTTGGGGATCACAGTGGTGCTTAAATCTGGGATTTAGGTGCCTAACTCCTAAATCTGGGGTTTAGGCACCTAAGTCCCTTTGTGGCTCTGGGCTTTAGCGCCGATACAGAATAGATTTTGCTTAATAGCTTATCATCCCACTCTCCCCCATCCCTGTTGATCCTGTGAAGTGGGCACTTCGGCTATTGCTTTTATTTCATCTGCTTCATCGGTTAAACTGAACATGCTCAATTTATGTCCAATGTAGAGAATTTCTATATGACCAATTTTTGACTTTTAAGTAGGGTGTTATGTGTCGTTTTCTCATTCTCTGCAATCCCACCGACACTGATCACTGTGTAGTGTGTGGTCCCTCGCTCACATTATGACGTCATCCATTCTCACTGCAGCATCCCTTAAAAATCAGGGTAAATCACTTTTCAAAGCACTTTGGAAGCCCAATAAGTTCCTAAAAGCATTCGCTGACACCTACAGGAGTAGATCCTCAGCCAGTGTAAATCAGTCCAGCTGCCTTGTCTTCAATGGAGGGATGCTGATTTACACCATCTGAGGTTCTGGCCCATAATGTTCAAGTGATTAATTAAAATACACTAACTGGAGCTTGACCAGTCTAACTTCATTTGCAGAATGCTGGTTCTTTGTCTGATACCCAGCATGTCTTTTCTTATCTGCCACCCCTTGCTTCAATCATTTTCACTGACTAATGCCCACGTTGAATTTAAATCACAGGGATTGAGGCATAGCCAGACCTCATTCGGCTTTTCAGTTATAGCCACATGACTAACCTAGGGCATGGATGCGCTACCGTCTCAGCCGTTCCCAAATTGCTCATATTATCAAGATCACTTTTAAAAAAAAGCCTCCCTCCGGGCAAAAGGAATTTTCCTGTCTGGCCGGGTCATTGGAATCAGCCACACATCTGTCGTAAGGCAGCATCCTCCTTCCAGGCACCGTGCGCCCCACTCTGAGATCTCGGAGTGCAGTTCTGTGGCACTGACAGCCACCGCTGCTCTAACTACTGGCCTGGCTGGCCAGGGCTCTGATCTGAGCACCGCTGGCTGTTAGAACGAGCTGTAACAGCTCCCCCGGGGCTGGAGCTAGCTCATGGTATTAGCAGAGTCCCGCCCACACCAGTAATGTGACTCCTCCCCTGTGCAGTGGGAAAGTGAAAGTGACCGGGAAACTGCCACACAGCAGCTGCCACCATGGCCTTCGTGAACCCGCTGGAGAAGCTGCAGGAGGAGGCCATTTGCTCCATCTGCCTGGAGTACATGAGTGACCCCGTGAGCATAGACTGTGGGCACAACTTCTGCAGGGCATGCATCACCACCTTCTGCCAGGATAGGGGGCTCGGGGCCAGCGGGCCCGTGTCCTGCCCTCAGTGCCGGGCGGCCTTTCACAAGAGCAACGTCAGGCCCAACAAGCAGCTGGCCAATATCGTGGAGAGCATCAAGCAGCTGGGGCTGCCGCCGGCCAAGGGGCAGCCAGAGGCGCTCTGCAGGAAACACGAGGAGAAGCTCAAGCTCTTCTGTGAAGAGGACGGGGAGGCCATCTGTGTGGTGTGTCGAGAGTCCCTGGAACACCGGCCTCACACCGTCTACCCCATTGAGGAGGCGGCCCAGGTGTACAAGGTAGAGGGGAGCTGGGCTTAGGGTCGCCAACCCTCCAGGGCTGTCCTGGAGTCTCCAGGAATTAAAGCTTATGTCATGGGATGAAACCTCCAGGAATACGGCCAACCAAGATTGACAGCCTGAGCTGTGCTGGAAGAGCTCTTTATTTACAGCTTCCCCTACACACCCCTCCATCTCCCAGGGTAGGGGCGTGGCCAGGGGAAAAGGGGCGTGGCCAGGTTGGCAGCATTCTGGGGACACCCCCCACCCAACCATGACTCAGTCTTATGGTGCGGTGGGTGGGGGGAGGGCCCATTCACTTCCTGGCCTGTCTGCTGACTGGGGCTGCCCATTCGGTGCCAGCTGTGATGGTGGTTTTGCGATGTGAACCCCTGCCTCACTCGGGCTGGGCTGAGACCCAGCAACTCATTCCATGCAGGCCACAGAGCAGCCAGCAGATGGCAACCGGCTTTGGGCACAACCACCCGGGGCTGGACCCCCCCTTTCTTATTCCATGGTTCCCCTGAGCCATCCTGCTCCCCTTAACCCAAAAGTCCCCAATCTGGGGGGGGTGGTTCTCCAGGGGGGTGCAGCTGGGGCCCAGGCCAGCCCTCGCGGGGGGCAGGGAGGGAGTGCCACCCAGCTCTGTTCCTGGCCCCAGCCCCGGCTGCCAGTCCCAACTCCCAGCCCCGCCCCCAACTCTAGCCATGGCCCCAGCCTTGGCCCCCTTACCCCTGTCCGTGTCCCCCACACCCGGAGCTGCGGGCCCACTCCTGGCCCCGAATCTGGAGGGGGTGGGGAGGGCGTGGACATGGGTAAGGGGGGGCGTGAAGTAAAAAGTTTGGGGACAACTGTCTTAACCACTTCACTCCCAGTCACCTGCTCTAGCCAGAGCCTGGAGAAACAGCAGCCCAGATTCTGAGCGGGAGGAGGGAGGGCAAAGGTGGCTGCTCCCCACCTTGGCAGCCTCTGGATTCTGGGGCTGGGGATTGATCTGGGCTCCTAGGGTTGTTCTGGCAGCGGGGAATAGCTGGAGCACAGTGGTGCCTTGGCCATTCCCTCCTCTCCATTCGTGCCCCCTACACTGCAGGCCAGGCCGAAGGGGTGTAGAGCTGTAACACCTTTGCCACACAGGGATTCCCCTTACACAAGGGCAACCCCAAGGCGGCCAGTGTACTCAGCTTTTCACCTGCTTGGCGCTGCCAGAGAGCCACAGAGCAGCAGAAGCCAGGACCACAATCTGGAGTGTTAATCGGTCACTAATTTTGCTCACATAAATCCAACGTGCATGTTTTTGTGCACACGTGGAAATGCAGGAACGGGGCATGCAAAGACATGCAGGGGCAACTTGGGGTCCAGGAAATGACAGGCCCCTTTCTGCACACATTGCTCCTGAAACGCACCTGTAATGGGAAGGCATTAAACTGCTGCGAATAATGAAGAATCTCAGCCCCTGTGACTGAGTTGTATAGAAGCCTGTTCAGGGACTGGCAGGGAGACAGTTAATACTCCCTGAGCTGAGGAAAGATCACAGCTGCCTGATCTCAATGGAGGGATTGTCTGGGCAGTAGGGGTGGATCAGCTGTTAGAATGTTAACTCTCTCCTTGCCAATCCCTGAAACAGGTTCTATATACCCCGTCACACACTGGTGTGCACTTTTCAACCGGTTTGATAGGAAATGCAAATAGTTGAGATCAAGTCCAACAGAGATAGGTCAATACTTAAGGAGGATTGACTGGATTTATTTTTCTTGTCAGATCAAACTCCAGAAATCCCTGGAACTGTTGTTGAAAGAGGTGGATGAAATTAAGAAACATGAAATGGTGGAGAGGACAAAAACCCAGGAATGCAAGGCAGGTGTTTGGGTCCCTGTATTAAAAAGGACACTTCTGACATCGATGCCCACAGTTAAGAGAACACTGTCAACTTGAAATATAGTTATTAAAAAAAAGATAAATTACTTTAAAAATTAATAACAGTTTCAGGTACCACATCTGCTCCTCGGCCAATTTTTAAAAAATTCATAACAACATTTGTGTATAAAAAATCCCCCCTGTTGCCATGAGAGACCCACAGAAACAAAGGAAACTGACTATACCAGGGAAAACAGTCAGAGTGACTAGGCACAAAATACTGGAAAATTCACAAAGTAACTGAACTGGAGAACAATAGAGGACAATCATTGTTTTTCTTTAAGCTTGGGCTTTAAGAATAACACCAGTAATCACGATAAAAGTCATGAGAGTTGGCAGCACAATGTGCTGTATTTTAAACTAATGGCTATTCTCCCTGTCTGGGGAAAGCCAGAAAGTGAAACTGAGTCCTTTGATTATACAGAGCAGGAGCCAGATGCAAAGAATAAACAGGGAGCATCAGCAATAACAAAGAAATCTGACTTTCAAAGGTCTCTCACTTTTTACAGATTTGGGGCCAGAAGATACCATCTAGCCTGACCTCCAGTCAGCGCCGGCTCCAGGGTTTTTGCCGCCCCAGGCAGCCAAAAAAAAAAGAAAAAAAGCCGCGATCGCGATCTGCGGTGGCAATTCGGCGGGAGGTCCTTTGCCCCGAGTGGGAGTGAGGGACCCTCCGCCCAATTTCCGCCGAATATTTGGACATGCCGCCCCTCTCCCGAGTGGCCGCCCCAAGCACCTGCTTGTTAAGCTGGTGCCTGGAGCCGGCCCTGCCTCCTGTATAGCAGGAGGCAGAGAATTTCACCCAACAACCTGGCGGGTTATTAGTGAAATAAATCTATTTAGTTTAACAAAGAGATGGTTAAGGGCTGACTTGATCACAGTCTATAAATACTTACACGGGGGACAAATATTTGATATTGGGCTTTGCAGTCTATCAGAGAAACACGATCCAATGGCTACAAGTTGAAGCTAGACACATTCAGACTGGAAAAAAGCCACAATTTTTTAAGTGATGGTAATTAACCACTGGAACAATTTACCAAGGATTCTCCATCACTGGCAATTTTTAAATCAAGCTGGGATGTTTTTCGAAAAGCTCTGCTCTAGGAATGATTGTGGGGCAGTTCTGTGGCGTGTGTCACACAGGAGGTCAGATCACAATGATCCCTTCTGGCCTGGGATGCAATGAATCGGCTTGTTTACAGCATGTGATCCTCGAGATAACAGTATCCCTTGGTTGCAGTGTTGGCACAGATGTGGGGACGTAAAGGCTGAGGAGGGTGTTATGAAACATGATGTGTCTTTCTGCCCTGTGACTGTGCCTTGTCTGAGTCAAGGGTTAGGAAATCTCTCCTCCAGGGGCACAACACAGCAGCCCTGGCGTGCCCTGGATTTGTATATGAGGGTTATTTTTTTTTCCAATTCATATTCTATGCGAATTAGTGCATGTGAAAGCACCCTGAGCACCCACAACTCATGAGGCAGGCCTGAGAGAGGCTTAAAAATCATGACATTAGAATAAAGAAATTGAAAGGGTTCTTTTTATTTGCCTTCTGGTCTTCGAGCCTTTAGGGTCATAATTAATGACAACAGAAACATGGGAAGGGATATTGAACCTGGCGCATAGGGGTTTGAACCAGTCTCTGTTAGACACGAGGGTGAGGGGCAGATTGTCCCATTTGCTATGGCCAGGGGAGTCCTTACATCTTCCTCTGAAGGGTCTGGTCCTGGCCACTGTCACAGACAGGACACTGGGCTCTGAGCCAATCTGGCAATACCCACGTTCCCGGGGGGACCTCACTTCACATCTTCAAGCTTTTCTCTGCACCCATGAGGGCCAGAAAGGTGCTTCTGAGTGAAACTGAAAGCTGAGCTTCTCCTGCAGCCCTTGGCAGTGGCATCTGGGAAAACACCAGCTATCATGAGGCCCCCAAGAGCTGTGATGCTGCGGGTCTGACTCAGCAGCCTGGGGAGCAGATGTGCTGGGATAGTGGCAGTGCAAAGTTCCCCACGCCAGCTGCCCCCTGCGCTGGGGGATCCCCTCGGGGCTGGGGCTGGGGGAGAGCTCGCAGAGCGGCTTAGGTAAGCAGGGCCACCAGCTCCCCCTGGGCTGAGATCTCCCCTGTTGTTTCAGTCTGAGCGGGAGGAGATCACGCTTCAGGCCTTGCTCCTCCTTCCGCGGCTGTCAAGAAGGGTCCAGTCCAGGGAGAACCAGGTGTTGGCAGCAGTTGCCGAGCGGCAGGACCTGGGACCCAGCTCCTCTCACACGGGCCACCGGACAGTCATTAGATGGGACCAGGCGTAGGGCGTCGCTACCCAGCGCTAGCCACGCGCTGGGGGCTGAGCAGCAAAAGGCGCAGGGGATCGTACCGAGCCTGCACAGACGGGCTGCTTGGCCCTGCGCAGCGGCTGTTTGAAGAAGGCCGGGTGTGGCGGTCAATGGCCTCTGAACGGATTCAAAGGGGGCTGCAATCACTGCCCTAGGCTGAGCAGAGCAGCACCCTCCTATTCCTTAGCGTCTGCTGCCATCTAGAGGCCATTTTATTTAAACACGGTGTAATAATCATCTAGGCCAGGGGTCGGCAACCTTTCAGGAGTGGTGTGCGAGTCTTCATTTATTCACCCTAATTTAAGGTGTCGCGTGCCAGTCATACATTTTAATTTTTTTAGAAGATCTCTTTCTATAAGTCTATAATATATAACGAAACTATTCTTGTATGTAAAGTAAATAAGGTTTTAAAAATGTTTAAGAAGCTTCATTTAAAATTAAATTAAAATGCAGAGCCCCCCCGGACTGGTGGCCAGGACCCGGGCAGTGTGAGCCCCACTGAAAATCAGCTCACATGCCGCCTTTGGCACGCGTGCCATAGGTTGCCTACCCCGATCTAGTCTATCCCCCGCCACGATGCGGATTTGTTGTGTCTAAACCATCCCGGACAGGTGGCTCCAGCCTCCTTTCGAAACTTCCAGTGAAGGCGCTTCCACAACCTCCCTAGGCCTCTGTTCCATTGGCCTCCTGCTCTTACAGCTAGGAAGTTTTTCCTGAGATTTAATCTAACTCTGCTCAGCTGTAGTTTGAACCCATCGCCTCTTGTCCTGCCTCTGTGGCAAGAGAGAACAACTTTTCTCCATCTTTTTTATGGCAGCCTTTCACGTATTTGAAGACCGCCCTCTATCATGTCCTTCCTTAATCTCCTCTTTGCACGCTATGTCTCTGTTAATGCAACCTAAAATTGCATTTGCTTTTTTTGCAGCAGCATGGCATTGCTGACTCATGTCGAGGTTGTAATCCGCCCCAACTCCCAGATCCTTCTCAGCAGTGCTGCTGCCAAGCCAGTTCTCCCCCATTCTGTATTCGTGCATTTGGTTTTTCTTCCCTAAGTGTAGCAACTTACATCTGTCTTTGTTGAATTTCATTTTGTTGTCTAGCCCAGTTCTCCAGTTTATCCAGATCCCTCTGAATTTTAGCTCTACCCTCTAAAGTGTTTGCAACCCCCTCTGCCCCCCTCCCCCCTCCCTGCTTTGTGCCATCTGCAGATTTGATCAGTGTGCTCTCGATTCCTACATCCAGGTCATTCATAAAGATGTTAAATAACTCTGGACCCAGAACAGATCCCTGTGGAACCCCACTTGAGACTTCTCTCCAATCCAACATCATTCCATTAATAGTGACTCTTTGTTTGCAGTTGTTTAATCAATTATATATCCACTTAATGGTTGTTCCACCAAGCCACATTTCTCCAGCTTACTTATCAGAATGACATGTGGGACTGTGTCAAAAGCCTTGCTGAAGTCCAGGTATATTATGTCCACCACATTCCCCCTATCCACCAAACCAGTTATCTTGCCAGTTATCAAGCCAGTTTGGCAGGATTTGTTCTTAGTAAATTCATGCTGGCTGCCAGTGATCACCCCTTCAGCCTCCAGGTACTTGCAAACTGAATGTTTCATACATTGCTCTAGTAGCTTCACAGGTATGAAGTTCAGGCTGACTGGTCTATAATTCCCCAGCTCCTCCATTCCCTCCTTTTTAAAGATTGGCACCACATTAGCCCTTCTCCAGTCTTCCGGGACCTCTCCTGTCATCCATGACTTTGCAAATGGCTCTGAGATTTCTTCAGCTAATTCCTTCGGCACCCTGGGGTGAATAGCATCAGGCCCTGCTGACTTGAATTCATTCAGCTTACTTAGAAGATTTCTGATATTTTCTTTACTTATCCCGATGTGTGTCCCTTTCCCTTTATTGTCTGTGATAACGTTGGTAGTCGTTCGGTCACATGTTATTTTTTGTGTGAAGACTGGAGCAAAGTAGGCAACAAGAACAAATGACAGTGTTTTATCAAAGAGATCTAATCTGATTGATTAGCGTAGGCCTTGATGGTGGACGTATACACTCTAAAGTTTGTACAGTAACTCCTCACTTAAAGTCCTCCCAATTAACGTTGTTTCGTTGCTGATCAATTAGAGAATGTGCTTGTTTAAAGTTGCTAAATGCTCCCTTATAATGTCGTTTGGCAGCCGGCTGCTTTGTCCATTGCTTGAAGGAAGAGCAGCCTGTTGGAGCTAGCTGGTGGGGGCTTGGAACCAGGGTGGACCAGCAGCCCCCCTATCAGCTCCCCACTCCCCTAAGTTCCTTGTGCGGCAGCTGCCCAGCAGGCTGGCAATTGCCGGCAGTTCAGGTATCCCTCCCCCCACTGCCCTGTGCTGCTCTTGCCCCCTGCCTTGGAGCTGCTCCCTGGAGCCTCCTGCCTGCTGTGCAGGGGGGGGGAAAGAGGGGTGCAAATGTCAGGGTCTCCCCCACTCCTGCCCCCCCGCTCCTTTACCCTATCTCCATAGAGCCGGGGGGGACGGGGGGACGGGGACACGACAGGGCTCAGGCGGAGGGAGCTTGCTGGCAGCAGCTGCTGTCTCAACTTGCTGATCTACTTAAAAAGGCAAAGTACTTAGAGTGGGGTCAGCGTACTTAAAGGGGCAACGCTTGTCTCTCTCTCACTCACACACGGTGTGTGTCTCTGTCTCTCTCTGCCATGCTGTCTCCCCTCCCTCCATTCGTGCTGCCTTGTAGAGTGTGAGGCTACATTAACAACGTGTTAACCCTTGAGGGCTCAGCCGAGTGCTAGTTCATCATTTAGCAGCAAGGCATTCCCTGGGAAATATCCCTCCCTCTGACTTCACCACCTCAACCAAGCTTCACAATCATTATTGCTGTGTACAGTATTCAATTGTTTGTTTAAAACTTATACTGTATGTGTGTATATATATATATATAATATAGTCTTTTGTCTAGCAAAAATTTCTCCCCCTGGAACCTCACCCCCCCCCCTTTACATTAATTCTTATGGGGAAATTGGATTCGCTTAACATCATTTCGCTTAAAGTAGCATTTTTCAGGAACATAACTACAACGTTAAGCGAGGAGTTACTGTACCTGTGAAAGTTGTGATGATGTTTACTTCCAGTACGTTATTAAGCCACTAGATGTCTCTGTGCTGCAGACAGTTCCAACTAGGGTCTCATCCCTGGTATACAAGGGAGATGAAGCTGGAGCTCAAGCTGTGTGGAAACATATTGGTTTTTCTTTAGTTGTTTTGTTAGTAAATGCCTCCTGTTTAAGATGCACTGTGATTTTGTATATCCTCTCAGTTACTCCAGTGGTTTATGATTTTAATCCATGCTGTTGATACGTCCTCTTCTTGTTCCTGTGTATTTTTCTTTCTGAAGGAGGTAGTTAAGAAAAAGAGAGAGAAGATTGTGACTGAATTTGGGAAGCTGCACCAGCTGCTGGCTGAGGAGGAGAAGCTGCTTCTTCAGAAGCTGGAACAGGAAGAGAAGATAATCCTGCAGAGAATCAATGAAAACCTAACCAGACTTTTAGAGCTGAGATCCTCTCTGGACAAGCTGATCCTGGAGATAAGGGAGAAATTCCAGCAATCAGCAGACGGGTTGCTCAAGGTGAGCGGGTGGCAGAAATCCCCTCTCTCCAGCCAGGCAGAAGGGAAAGGGACTTGGATCTCAGGACACTGGAGTCCAGGAGTTAGGGTTAGATCTCCTGACACTGGAGTCCGGGTGTGTCCAACTCTTCCCACTGCATTCAGTTCTCTGCTTTACTAACACCGGCTTGTGCCTGGGAGGCTCTGGCCCCTGCTGGGAGAGGGGTGCGGAGTCACCCTGCCCCCAGGGGGCATTAGAGCAGGATTGTTCTCCAGGGCAGCACAGCTCCTGCTGGTGCTTCCAGGTGTGCAGGGGGAGGGCACCCTTAGGAGGACGCAATGCGTTACACCCAGTGCATCCAACCCGCTCTGCTGGCCAGTGGGAGGACATGGCCATGACGGCTCCCTGCCCCCTTTGACGATGGGAAGTGCCCACAGGAAGGAGTAGCCCCTGCAGTCAGGAAAGCACCAGGGCTGCATCTGAGCCTGGTAGGGCTCCTGGCCACCCCTTCCCCCAGGTAGGGCCAGACATGATCAGTTCCATTATTTCCTCCAGGGAGTAGAAGAGCTGTGATCTCTCAGGGCCAGAGCAAGGCACCGGGCACCTAAGGTGAATGTGCGAGTTTGTTTCCATTCTCCAGTGGCTCCCTGCCCCCCCACTAGCTCAGCTGGGCACCTTTCAAGAGGAGGGGAAGTTAACCCGTGTTAGCTAACATGCAGGGTGGGCTGTTACCATGTGACCTAGACAAATTGGAGGATTGGGCCAAAAGAAATCTGATGAGGTTCAACAAGGACAATTGCAGAGTCCTGCACTTAGGACGGAAGAATCCCATTCACTGTTACAGACTAGGGACCGAGTGGCTAGGGCAACGAAAATTATTAGGGGGTTGGGGCACATGACTTACGAGGAGAGGCTGAGGGAACTGGTGTTATTTAGTCTGCAGAAGAGAAGAGTGACGGGGGGATTTGATAGCAGTCTTCAATTACCTGAAAGGGGGTTCCAAAGAGGATGCAGTTCGGCTGTTCTCAGTGGTGGCAGATGACAGAACAAGGAGCAATGGTCTCAAGTTGCAGTTGGGGAGGTCTAGGTTGGATATTACGAAAAACTATTTCACTAGGAGGGTGGTGAAGTACTGGAATGGGTTCCCTAGGGAGGTGGTGGAAGGTAGAGGTTTTTAAGGCCTGGCTTGACAAAGCCCTGGCCGGGATAATTTAGTTGGGGTTGGTCCTGCTTTGAGCAGGGGGTTGGACTAGATGACCTCCTGAGGTCCCTTCCAACTCTGATATTCTATGGTTCTATGACTGCCCCACCGCTTTAACTCAGGTCCATGGGGTGGACGGTGAGCTGCAAAGATCAATGCCATTGTCTTTTAAACCCAAACG
The DNA here is from genome assembly GCA_003942145.1 of Platysternon megacephalum. NCBI lineage: Eukaryota > Metazoa > Chordata > Testudines > Platysternidae > Platysternon > Platysternon megacephalum. The sequence continues at coordinate 937,656 of QXTE01000339.1, forward strand.
ATGCCCCAGAGAGACCTGAGAAGAGTGGGACAGGAGTGGCCTCTAGCTCAGTGATCCCAGCACTTTCTCAACAGTTTCCTTAAGTGAAGGATGCTGGGTGGATGCTAACAGCTACCTCTGGGTCCCAGGAGAAGGAAGTTACTCGGTACGGAACTACCTTTCATTCTGAGCTCATGGGAGAGAATACAGAGCTGTGAAATGAGCGGATCGTATCTAGGTCAGGTCCTTCCATGGGTCCTGTTACCATAGCAGCTGAGCACCTTAGTGCATTTTGCCTCCCACCCAACCCAGGGAAGCATTATTATCCCCATTTTACAGAGGGGAAAATGAGGCCCAGAGAAGCTATATGACTTGCCCAAGCTCACATGAGCGCCTGTGGCAGAGGAGGGAATTTCACTCAAGTCTCCCAGGTGCTAGGCCAGGGCCCTCCTTCCTCTCCTTGCTCATGGGGGTTAGAACCAAGTGACACTGACCGGCTCTGCTGCAGTTCTGGAGTGGCTAAAGTGCACAACATTTCCTTTGTCTCCTTTTAGGACATGAAAAGCACCTTGAGCAGGTACGTGTCCCGTTTTGCTCCTGTTAACAGCCGTGGCTACCTCGAGGGGCTAAGCAGGAGGTTTGCAGCCCCCCAGTCTGGGTGCACGGACAGTAAAGAATTCCTGGCACATTTATGAAGAGCAGGGAATCCGCTCACCCTGGTACCCCTGAGCCCAAATCCCATCCACTATTGTGGAGCATGCTGTGTGCTGGTTGGTTGCCAGCTCCCACCCCAGAGGTGGCTGCACTTGAGGGATGATATACTGTTTATTGTTTGCTTTGGATTGCGTTGCTGTAGAAATGCACGATGTTATTGCTCTGATTAGAGCTGAGAATGTTTCTTGATGAATTAATTAGTACGTTAATTTCGTCTCTCTCTCTGCCTGGGAGTAGCTACCGATCAATGACTGCAGGTAATCCTTGGCCTGTAGCTATTCCCTGAGCAGTTGGTTGGGTGTAATTTACATTCAGAATTCAGGCTGCTGTGACAGGACACATGCGTCCCCTGTATAGTTCTCTTCCCTGACCGGAAGAGCACAGCTCTTGGATTCAGATTTCTGGGGCATGATTGTGAATTTGAAATAAGCCTAACAGTCAATGGACACTTCTGCTAGTAAAGTAATTGGCCCTGATCGGCATCCCCAGTCAAGGGGTGCACAGTACAGCCGGGAAGGGGGTGCTAATGGTCCCAAGGGCTGTCATTGGCTGGGGATTGTCAGGGCACAGGGAGGCTCTGGCCATGCCCGCTATCAGGGTCTATGCCAGCTCCATGCGTCGGGAGGCCCCCCCCTTATGCTGGGTTGATCCTCCCCCAGATGGCTGTGGGCCTCAAGCTCAGGGCCGTTGGCTGGGATATCCCTGGAAAGTGAACCCTAAGTGGGCGTGGAGACAATCCACACACAGACGTTTCACAATGCAACCGGCTCCTTGCAGGGGATTGGCGGCTCTGCTTGCCTAGCTGCAGGCATTAGCCGGTGATCGGCCGGGGGCTCTGTGCTGACCTGCTGGAACGTCTTCTTTCCAGGTGTGAAGCTGTGACATTTCAAGCTCCAGAGGCTTTCTCCGTGGCACTGAAAGAGAAGTACAGCATCCCAGAGCACTGCCTGGGCATGAGGAACATGCTGAAGAAATTCAAAGGTAAAGGGGAGCAGGTGGCTACAACACTTTGCTCCTGAACTGTGAGCTGATGGGGTGTGTGAGCGCTTTGGTCTGTGTTTGTACAGGGCCTGGTGCAAGGGGTCCTGGTCCCGGACTGGGGCTCCTAGGCATTTCAGCAACATCCACAAGAAATAGTAATAATAATTTCCAGGTGGGATTCCCATTTACACTAAGGCCCGGTGTGCCACAGGCATGCACCACTTTAACCAAGGTCTTGGCTACATGAGGAAAATTGCACCAGTTTAACTTAAATTGGTTTTAAACCAGTTGAGTGAAAGTGGTGCAACCCCCTGTGTGGACACTCATTTCAGAGTCGGGGTGGGGGGGTGGGGTTGGTTGTCTTAAACCAATTTCCAGTGGCTTTATGCGAAACCAAAACAAGCCAGGTTTAAAGTGAAATCAGAACATCCTCGGGGGCTTGGGCACTTGTTTAACGAGATTGAGTTAAAGTTGCATCTTTAGCTAAACGAGTGCAACTTTCTTGTGTTTTCAAACCAGTTTAGTTCAATGGGTGCCAGTTTGTGTGTGAACTCTGTTAAAACAGTTTCAGATATTTTGATGTAGCAACAAAACCAGATTAATCGGTTCTAGGTATCTATAGGATCCGTGTAGTGGGGGAGGGAGGGGGGCTGCTTACTGAGCCCCCCACCATGGCCAGGGTCACTTTTTCAGGCACCCTGCCCCTGTTCCTTCTGACAGGCCCCTTAAACACTGCACACAGTCTCTGTGCAGCTCACAGCACCCTTCCTGGGGCTGATGTGATATCAAATAATTTCACGCCATCCTCAGAGTCCTTAATCACAAAATAATTCAAACAGCCCTCCATGAGTCCCCAACATAAAAACAGCCAGACTGGGTCAGACCGAAGGTCCATCCAGCCCAGTGTCCTGTCTTCTGACAGTGGCCAATGCCAGGTGACCCAGAGGGAGTGAACCTAACAGGTAATGATCAAGTGATCTCTCTCCTGCCACCCAGCTCCACCCTCTGACAGACAGAGGCTAGGGACACCATTCCTTACCAACATAGAGTCCCTAACCATAGTTCAACAGGTCATACTTCGCTCTCTGGCAGCATCTCCCTTGTTCTTTTTTGTCCTCTTTTTCTCAATGGTGAAGCAGACTTGACGGAATAGAGTTTAGCCGCCACCAGCTATAATTTGTGGTTTATAGCCTCTTACTCCGCCCTGCGTCCTGCAGATAGTGCAACGGCGGCTTTCTAGTGCAACCCCGTTTCTCTGCTCTGTTCACTGAATAAGGTAACAAAAGTTACATTAAGTTAAGATGTTTGTGTTCCTCAGAAAGCTTTTCCTGCTCTTCCTCAAAGCCCTCACCTGCCCTGAAAAGGGGATCCGTTGTTTGGTCCCCTTCCAGAGCACATATTGTTCGTCTTTGGGTCTATTTATTCACAACATTTTTGTGTGTGAACCATCATGCCCAGTTAGTACGCTAACCAAATCACGTCACTTTCCCGATCCAGGCCCTGAAGGACGTCGTTCTCCTCAACTCTAGGGCACAATTCCAAAAATCTTCCTCGTTTTTCATTAAGCTCATTTGTTTTTGCCATTCCTCTTATATATTTTCTGTACGAGGCTTTGGAATTCCTGTTCGCTCCAGGGTATTCCTGTGTCCGTCTTTCCATTTCTTATAGGGTTTTTGCTGCTTTGTCCGCCATTTTGTTTCCTGTTATCCCGATACACGCTGGGATCCAAGCTAATGCTACATGTATCCCCGTCTGCACTAGCTCCGTTATTAGAAATATAATTTCATTGATTAAATCATTTCTGTGAACTGAGACATCCTTTTCTATCACCATAAGGCCTGAGACTGAGTCTGAAAAAATGACCGCTGTGGCTAATTCCAAGTCAGTGCCACAGGAGATATGATTGCTCTCTATAAATATATCAGAGGGATAAATACCAGGGAGGGAGAGGAATTATTTAAGCTCAGTACCAATGTGGACACAAGAACAAATGGATATAAACTGGCCATCAGGCAGTTTAGACTTGAAATTAGACGAAGGTTTCTAACCATCAGAGGAGTGAAGTTCTGGAACAGCCTTCCAAGGGGAGCAGTGGAGGCAAAAGACATATCTGGTTTCAAGACTAAACTTGATAAGTTTATGGAGGGGATGGTATGATGGGATGGCCTAATTTTGGCAATTAATTGATCTTTGACTATTAGCAGGTAAATATGCCCAATGGTCTGTGATGGGATGTTAGCTGGGGTGGGATCTGAGTTACTACAGAGAATTCTTTCCTGGGTGTCTGGCTGGTGAGTCTTGCCCACATGCTCAGGGTTTAACTGATTGCCATATTTGGGGTCGGGAAGGAATTTTCCTCCAGGGCAGATTGGCAGAGGCCCTGGGGGTTTTTCGCCTTCCTCTGCAGCGTGGGGCACGGGTCACTTGCTGGAGGATTCTCTGCACCTTGAAGTCTTTAAACCACAAGTTGAGGACTTCAATAGCTCAGACATAGGTCAGGGGTTTGATACAGGAGTGGGTGGGTGAGATTCTGTGGCCTGCGTTGTGCAGGAGGTCAGACTAGAAGATCATAATGGTCCCTTCTGACCTTAAAGTCTATGAGTCTAGGTGCCGGCTTCCTCTGGCCCTGGGGGTGCTCAAGCCCCTGCTCCGCCTTAGGCCCTGCCTCCACCCGACCCCTTCTCCGAAGCTCCCACCCCTGCCCCACCTCTTCCTGCCCCTGCTCCACCCCGGCCCCACCCCCACCAGACCCCTTCTCACAAGCTCCCACCCAGGGGTGAAAGAAACTTAAAGGACTTACCAGTACACTGGAGTCCTGAGCGGGGGGCGGGGCCTCAACTGTAAGGGGTGGGGCCTTTAAATCCCCAGGCCCTTTAAATCGAGATTTAAAGGGCCAGGGGCTCCGGCTGTGATAACGGCAGCTGGGAGCCCCGGACCCTTTAAATCACCGCCAGAGCCTCATGGTAGCGGTAGCTGCGGAAGCGGCCGAAGCCCCAGAGCTCGGACGGCGATTTAAAGGGCCCGGGGCTCCGGCCACTGCCGGGAGCCTGGGGCCCTTTAAATCGCCGCTCGAGTCCCAGGGCTCCCGGCTGCCGCCACTACCCCGGGGCTCCGGCAGCGGGGCTCCGGCGGTGATTTAAAGGGCCTGGGGCTCTGGCCACTGCAGGGAGCCCCAGGCCCTTTAAATCGCCGGCCTGGGGAAGCTGCCCCCTGCTGGTACGGTCGGCGGTGTACCGGCCCTTTCCAGTACGCCGTACCGGACCGGACCGGCTTACTTTCACCTCTGCCCCCACCCCAGCCCTGCCTCTTTCCGCCCCTGCTCTTCCCCAGTCCCTGCCCCCACCTGACCTCTTCTCCCAAGCCCCCACCCCTACCCCGCCTCTTCCCACCCAGTCCCGCCCCCTCTCCCTAGCACGCCCCATCCCCACTCCTCCCCCTCCCTCCCAGTGCCTCCTGCATGCCGTGGAACAGCTGATTGCGGTGGGCGGTAGGCGCTGGGAGGGAGGGGGAGGAGTTGATTGGTGGGGCTGCCGGCACACAGAAGGTGCTGAGGGGGAGCTGGCTGCCGGTGGATGTTAAGCACCCGCTGATTTTTTTCCATGGGTGCTCCAGCCCTGGAGCACCCATGGAGTCGATGCCTATGCTCAGTGCTAGCATAATTACTGTTAGTTCAGCTGTCATGACAGCTACAAAAACTGGATATTCTTTTAGCTGTAGTAATTCCAAATTTGGGGCTACCATCTGCTGTCCCTACGCTTCCTGTTTTTGTTTGCATCTACCTGTATATATTTGACAAAACTGACTCCACGGTTTAGCTACATACTGGTACACTTCACTTTTAATACCCTGTTTCTTTTTTACCCCTAAATTTATAAACTAAATCTCAATCCACATTTGGACATGGGACTTCCCATCCTTAAGTAATTTCCCCATCACTAAAAGTTTTGATGGCATTTAGCTTTGCCTTGTCCCTCAACTTCTGCGTCCACACTTTAACTCGAAAGGGAGGTCGAGTTCTGAGGTCACGTGCTGTAGTTCGCCTATTGAATTCCCAACAATCCTCACAGCTTTGTTTGGTACCTTCATCATTGCGAGACTCATTAATTTGGGCCCAGAAAGTTAAGTCCCGTAGTGTAATTTGTAGTGAAGTATGGTTGGGCACCTAAGTCCCATGGGGTTATTTCTGCTCTTTGATTGGATGCCAGGTTTTTTTTAAAAGATGATGATTGTGGGGATGATGATGATGGGGTTGATTTGCATTGTGGTAGCACCGAGCAGCCCCTGTCCGGACCAGCTCTCCAGGGTGCTGGGTGCTGTACTAACACAGAACAAAAGACAGTCCCTTCCCTGAAGAGCTGACAATCCAGATGTACAGTCTAACGTAGCAGCCCACCGTAACCATTGTGCCCACCCTAGTATCACCTGGTCTGCACGCGAGGCTGTGCACATGAACGTTCACGAGCAGCCAATAACGGGCTCTGAACGTGGCCCAGTCACCCTGCAATCTGGAATGTTCACGCGCTGTTTGTAGACTCCAACCAGCCGCCATTACCACTGTTCCCCTTGGTCTGCTCCCAGCTCACCCACCGACTCACTGGGCAAGCCACTTAACTCTGCTGAGCCTCGGTTTCCCCATCTGCGTCATAGGGATCATTCCCGCCTTTGAGCCGGCAAGATCTGCAGTGTGCCACATACTGCCAGGTTGAGCCAACAATGGTGCAGTGCCATCTTGTGTTAAACGGTGTCTCCTCCTCCGGCACCCTGTCCTCCCAGGGGACAGCTGAGCTCCTCTGAACCGAGAAGCAAAATTGCCTCCATAATCACAATGGAGGAGAAAATAACCCTCCGGCTGATACCATGTGCTAAGGAAACATAACAATTGAGCATCCCATTGTTCACACCCGCTCCCAACTCTGGCTTTCCCTGGGCATGTCCGGTTACTGCCCTCCCCTCTCTGTCCCTTTGCCTGTGACTCTTCGCCCAGCATGACGTCCTTCCCCTAATCCGTTTGTCCAGCCGCCCATCTTTTCTTTTCCTCGCTCTCCCTCCAGAGGACGTGACGCTGGATCCAGAGACGGCGCATCCCGAACTCATCCTGTCCGACGACCGGAAGAGTGTGAGACGGGGAGGCAAGAAACTGGTCCTGTCTCTGTTGAACAACCCCAAGAGATTTAATGCCTCCCCACTGGTCCTGGGGGTTCAGGCCTTCAGCACGGGGAGGCGCTACTGGGAAGTGCAGGTGGGAGACAAGACGGAGTGGGGCCTGGGGCTTTGTAGGGAGTCTGCAAGCAGGAAGGGGACTGTTGTCCTGTCCCCTAAAAATGGCTACTGGGTGCTGTGGTTGCAGAGCGGAGGTAAATACGAGGCCCTCACCTCCCCCCTGACCTCACTTCACCTGAGTGTGAGACCCAGGCGGGTTGGGATTTTCCTGGACTACGAGGCCGGAGAAATCACATTTTACAATGTGACTGATCGAGACCACATCTACACATTCACCGACCAGTTCTCTGGGCCTCTCCGGCCTCTCTTCTTTCCTGGTGCCTCCGCGGGTGGCAAAAATGCCGAGCCGCTGGTGATCTCCTGGGTCAGGGACACAGAAGGGAGCGGGTGCATCCTTCTGTAACCGTCTGTCTCCAGGAGGTGTCGACGCTGCCCCTTTATCCCTCCCATCAGCACAGCACCGGGTGGAGGTAGGAGTGTAATTAACCGACTCTGAAGAGGGTCACTTTCACTCTTGTTCTGAGCTCTGAGCAGCGCAGGGTGAAGGAGCTGGGTGCCTGTTGGGGGCAAGGATGGAAGAGCAGGACAGTGGGGGCAGCGTTGCCGTATCAGGGGAGAGCACAGCACAAGTTCCCATGTGGCCATGGATGTCCACAATGACAAAGATGTTACACGCAGCATAACGTTACTGAAAAATTAATACCCTCCTAGCCAGAGTCCTCATCAGCTAACCAGTTCCAGGCTGCACCCGGGAAAGCGCTCTATGGGGGAAATGTTGGGGTTTGGTGGCTGGCAAGTGGGGTGTGAGAGGTTAGTCTCCCCGCGGTGACCCACAGGCGAGTGATTTTAGCCACATGTGAGAGATGGAAATGGCCTATTAGAGATGTTACTTACACGCTAATTCCAGCGAGCGAGTGTTGTATAGCACATGCTGTGTAGCTGCCAATTTAACAGTGACTTGTCCATACACAAAGTCAATAAAGAACTAATCTGGGTATAACTTAGTGTCTCCTTTAGCATTCTGCAAGAGGAGCGGGGAGCTGAGGGGCTGGGAAGCGTGGGTGAAGAGCCTTCTGTGTCTTTTCTGTTGAATTTTTCATTAATAAATCAGACCGCTCAGTGTGTGTGTGTGTGTGTGGGGGGGCCCTGTTAGACATAAATAGAAGCCCCATGGTGGATATATTGGTAATGCAATTGGGGGAAACTGAGGCAGTGCCGCTGCAGAGTCATGTGAGGCCACGAGGGGATGTCAAGATGTGGTGACCCGTCATCATGTCAACTAACTTGAGTCTCCACAGTCCTATTCAAACACGATGACCTCTGGTAATGCAGACGAGCCCGGAGTGCCCTTAATCTCCATTCATGAGAGTAGAGTTGATGGCGCTCAGCTTCTTGAGGGGTGAGACACTGGGTTTGTAGCAGAACAATATTTTGCTAAGGAACCGATGGCGTTCACAGCCCATGGCTCTTGAATCTCCAATTCTGTGTCATTTTCCTGGCTGCGCGGATGCTCTGCAGACAGTTCGGATCAGACCAGATAACAAGTGGGAGAAAACTCCAAAAATGATGAGACCATTTAGTTCCAGCTCATAGTCGGCTGGTCATGAGAGGCAGTGGAGAAACCTGGAGAGGACCTGAGGAAATGGCCTCAGAACAAACTGGGGTTGGAAACTCTAGTGCCACCAAAAACGTCATCAGGGAAAGGACCAACACACCAGATTCACACTTGCTCAGGGGGGTCCCATCAAGGGCTCTGAAGCTTTATGGCGCATCACCCACCGATGGATGATGCTGAATGTGTCTCTTGACACAGGGCAGACAGACGCTTCTCTTGGTGCCTCCTGAGCCGATGGCCATGCTGGTTCCCCCCTCCCCATGGGAACCTGCAGGCCACTGGGCTCTGCCTGCACAGGAATGGGATGGGGTCTGCAGGGCAGAGGGAACTGCTGGTGGGCCAGTGCCTGCTCACGGCCTCCCATGGCTTGCCGTGCTGCGTGAGAACAGTTCCAGAGCAATGCTCGTGCTCCGGGGAAAGATCCGGCGGATGCTGCCTCCTTGCAGTGGAACTTTTTGGTGCTTGGGTCCTCGCTTCAGCCCCCTGCCCTGGATGGACTAGAGGGTGGGGATCTGGGAGGCTCAGGACAGATCCCCAAGCCACGTGTGGAGGTGGAACCAGAGAGCGCGTGTCCCCACCGTGCCTGGTGCGTGTCTGCATGTGTGACGCTGTCGGAGTGCGTGCCTCCCCGTGTGTCGCTCTGTTCACACCCCTACACCCTGTGTGCCGTCCTAGTGCTTTGTGAGTAATCACCCCCACACCATCCTTCCCCATCTCCTCCCCACTAGCCAAAATCACCAAGGGCAGCTGCTGTAGTCCTGCCGTGGGATATTTCGAAGCACGGAATATGGTGGTGGAAGTAGATTTCCCAAGCCAGGCTGTGAAAAATCTTAGGGCCCCAATGTTTCCTAGGAAGAGACATTTCAAAGCTGCAAAAACCGAATAAACAAATGTCACCACAACATTGCGGCTGACGTAACCCAGGCGACGTGCAGTACTGGGGGCTGTGCCGTTAAGGGCTGAGCTTCCCAAACAGAGAGTCGGGGGTGGGGGTGGGGCAGCGAGCAGATCTTGTTATGCACAGCCGGTTGGAACCAGATCCAGAATATAGCCGACTGCCCGCAAGCACCGATAACTGAACAGCGCGGGAGCGAGAGCAAGGATAGAAGTTGGTGAGACTGTCACTGCCTCTGAGTTCATAGGCCTTTGCCTCAAGCAGGAGAAGCCATAGGCACCGAGTTTTTATTTTCCCTGGTGCTGTTCCACCCCCGCTCTGCCCTGAGGCCTCATCCCCACTCCACCTCCTCCCCGTCCTCGCTCCGCCTCTTCCAGGCCCGGCTCCACCCCCTTCCTGAGGCCCTGCCTGCTCGCTGCTCTCCGCCCTCCCCCAAGCCCCTGCCCCAGTCACCAAACAGCTGTTTGGCTGTGCCTCCAATCAGCTGTTTGGCAGCGCCCTGATCAGCTAATCGGGGGTGCTGCCTGGCAGCTGATTGGAGGTGCCACCAAACAGCTGTGGCTGGTGGGTGCTGAGCACGGAATCTGCGCCTATGGGAGAGGCTGAAGTTTTTAGAGGCAGAGCTCCCAGGTTCAGGGCTGCAGATGACCCCTCCAAGGAAAGACAAACTCTCCATGGTTGCTGTCACAGTTCAGGGCAACTGCCCCTGTATCTCCCCTCAGTAGTTCAGCAAGGCACCCCTCTCCGCATCCAGCTCTTGCCTCTCCTGGGTGGAGGCACACATCTCTCCCTTTTGAGTGGGTATTTCCAGGCTGTACCTGTCACTGCGTATTTCCCAGCAGAGACAGACCCGCCCACTTTCTGTTCAGAATCTGATAACAGGTGATTGCTGCTCGTATTACCCCCACCCAGCTCTCTCTAAGCAAACCGACTTTATTCCTAAGGTAAAAAGCACTGCAGAGAAAACATATTTAAAACCAATCAAAGAACCTACACACACGCTAATAAGCTTACCAGGAACCCCAGCCTTAACTTGGATAACTTCAACCCTCCCACCCTAGGGAAGAGTCCCTGTGACTCCCAGTTCATCACAGCTTCAGCTCGGAACAAGCACACTCATGACAAGTTTAGCTCGCTCTTTACACAGATCAGGGGTCTTGGATACGGAGTTCCCCGAAGGCAGTATTTAGCATGCACCGGGTCTCTCTCTGCAAAAGGCTGGCTTGTGAGGGGAGAATTTGCATTCCCCTCACCTCAAGGGATTTCCTAAGGAAATCCACTTCACATGTAGGCCATGTCTACACTACCATTATGTCCTCCTGCTAAAGAAGTTGCAAACCACCTTGCAATAGCACATAAGCACTTGCCCTTCTAGTACTATGTACCTAGAGGTCTTAACCCTAATTCAGTAAGGATATGGCAGGGTGTTCTCAGCATGTCCCAGTTACACTTTCTAATCCACGACTCTGAAGGTGTCCAGGAGTCTCGGAGAGCTGACTCCGGTCAGGGGCTAAGGAGATTCCACTCCCACCCAGCTCCAGTCCTGTTCTCTTGTGCCCAGGAGTCTGACACGAGGCCAGAGTTCAGTGTAAGAGACCCTGCGTCCTTGGCTGGTGGTAGGCTGCACTGCGCTGCAGCTTGATCCTCAGATATCTACAGCCCAACTGGGCTATGAGAGATAGAACAGAGGTTGTTACAAGGAAATCTGCCTTTCCTCACCTGTAACTAGGGCTTAGAGACAGAGGGAGAGAGATTATGTGTCCGGAGAAAGAGTGAGAGAAACTGGACACATGTGGACTAGCAGAGGCCTGGGAGCAGAAAGCAGAGATGAGGGGAACGGAAAGGGCAGCCTCGGAGACTATTGGGTGGGATGAGCTGCAGGAGCAGAACCAGGTCAGGGACCGAAGCAGAACACAGCTCTCTCAGATACTCCTTCATCTTGCTCTGAGCCCTGGGTTCTTATCCTCTCTTTGTAGGATGAAATTTCATGGATGAAGAATTTCAAAGGACATGTTGGGAGATTTCATTGCAGAAAGGTGCTGGGCATGAGAAATTCTGCTGAACCAAGAAGATTGAAATGCTGCTTATGAGTTGGCAGGGGAAGTGCAGAGATATATGATTCCACAGTGATGCAAGCTCCACGCTCTGGCTGTCCCTAAGCCACTGATTGCCAGGAGCTGGGAGTGGGTAACAGGGGATGGATCACTCGATAATTGCTCTGTTCTGTTCCTTCCCTCTGAAGCACCTGGCATTGGCCATTGTCGGAAGACAGGATGCTGGGCTAGCTGGACCATTGGTCTGACCCAGTATGGCCGTTCTTGTGTTCTGATGTTCACAATTCGATTCTGATGCTGCAAGTGAGAAGAAATGGAACAAATGATCTAACAATAGAGGATATGAACTCATCATGCTGTGTTGCAATGTTGTTGATTTCCTAGAAATCATAAACACGACTTTGCTAGGAAACGGGTCAGGAGTTTGAATATCTCATGGATTGGTCATGGCATATGGAGCAAGGAGTGGGCTGGCTAATTCTGTATCTGGTGCATTTTTGGTATTAGCTTCAGCCCTGACTTGTATATTGAACGGATGCAATTTGAATACATAGACACATGTCCCCTGTGGAGGCCCTGCCCCAAAATGTTGGAATTTGTCTGTCCAGGAACTGACGGGTAGTTATGGGAAAGCAACGCCCTTAGCAGCTCAGGAAGCAGAGATATTCAATCTGTAGATACCCTGCTGCCTTAAGGAGAAATGCACGGAGTTTAAGGCGAGAAGAGACCATTAGGCTATCTAGTCTGGCCTCCTTTGTACTACAGGTCATTACTCTTCACCCCTGTATTGTCCCCTATAACTTCTGTTTGACCAAAGCATCTCTTCCAGGAAGGCCTCCAGCCTTGATTTGAAGACGTCAGGAGATGGGCAATCCACCACAACCCTTGGGAGTTGGTGCCAGTGGTTAATTACTCTCACTGAAAAATTGGTGCCTAATTTCTTATTTGAATTAGTCTGGCTTCAGTTTCCAGCCACAGGTCTGTTCTGCTTTTCTCTGCTAGGTTAACGAGCCCTTGGGTACCCGGTATTTTCATCCCATGAAGGTACTTATAGCTCTACTCACTTGTCCACAATCACCCTCAATTCTTGTCAAAGTCATAGAATCTCAGAACCATGGAACCTTAGAGTTAGAAGGGTCAGCTAGTCTAACCCCGGCTGAGATGCAGGATTTGTCGTGTCTAAAGCATCCCAGACAGATGGCTTCAGCCTCCTTTTGAAATCCTCCAGTGAAGGAGCTTCCATAACCTACCTAGGCTGCACTGAACTACTGCCCTTACACTTAGCAAGTTTTTCCTGAGATTTAATTTAAATCTGCTCTGCTGTAGTTTGAACCCGTTGCCTTTTGTCCTGTCCTCCGTGGCAAGAGAGAACAACTTTTCTCCATCTTTTTTATAGCAGCCTTTCAAGTATTTGAAGACCGCCCTCATGTCCCCCCTCAATCTCCTCTTTTCCAAATGAAACATACCCCATTCATTCAGCCTTTGCTCGTATGCCTTTGACCATTTTGTCACTCGCCTCTGGATCCTTTTCAGTTTCTCTACATCCTTTCTATATATTGGTGACCAAAACTGGGCACAGGACTCCAGCTGAGGCCTAGCCAGCGCCAAGTAGAGTGACCTCCCGTGACTTGCACTGCTTTCCAGGACGCAGTCCCCCATTCTGTAAGTAAGGCTTGCATTCCTCGTTCCTAGATGTATCACTTTGCATTTAGGTGTATAATTAAAACACATTTCGTTCAAGTGGGTCCACGTTACCAGGCAAACCAGATCGCTCTGTACGACTGCCCCGTCCTCATCATTGTTTACCACTCTGCCAATCTTTGGGTCATCCGTGAATGTTACCAGCAGTGATTTTACATTTACTTCCAGATCATTAGTGTAGATATTGAATAGCATCAGGCTTAGAACCAGTCCCTGTGGAACCCACTAGAAACATCCCCATTTCATGGTGATTCCTCAGTGATGACTGTCAGTTAGCTACTTCCCCTTAACAAGTGCGTCCTTGAAATTGTAGAATAGCAATTATTTAATCAGCATGTCATGTGGTCCTAACTCAAACACCTTACAAAAGTCTAAGTATATTACATCTATGCAGTCACTTTATCAACCAAATTTGTAGTCACCTCAAAGAATAATCAGTTTGTTTGATAAAACCTATTTTCCATATAACCATAGTGACTGGCATTAATTATATTAATATCCTTTAATTCTTTGTCAGTTGAAGCCCATGTTGACTTTTCCATTATTTTACCTATTTGGGATTGAGGCAGGCTAAATGGTCTATTGTTACCTGGGTCATCCCACTTGCTCCTCTTTTGAATAGAGGAATAACATTATCACTCTTCCAGTCTTCTGGAATTTTCCTGGGATTCCAAGATATATTAAAAATTAAGATCAGCAGGCCAGAGATCTCCTCAGCCAGCTCTTTTAAAACTCTTGGCTGTGAAATTATCCAGGACTAATGATTTAAAAATGTTTATCCCTAGTAGATGCTGTTTAACATCCTCCTTGGTTACCGTCAGGAATCAGGGCCTGGAGCTGACCCTGGACCTGAACACCCTGATTGACCAACCACCTGCCTGGCTGAGAGGTGTCACCAGACCTGCCCTTAAATCCAGCAGCAGCATTATGCCAGTGAATGGTCTCCACTTACACCTGCTGCTGTAATCATTCCTGTGCCAGCCTCGCTCGAACCCTGCTCTTCAGTTTGGTTCCTGATTCGGGCTCTGACCCCGGGCTCTGACCCCAGCTGTGACCACTGGGCCTGACTGCCCACATCATGGGTTATTAATTAACTCTAAAGTTAATTAATCATCCTCACATGATACAAGAACATCATCCTGCTTCTTTCCAAATACAGAAGAGAAACATTTATTGAACAATTCTGCCTTTCCTACATCAGTATTAACAATTTTATCATCTCCATCTAGTAATGGGCCTATATAATTTCTAGGATTTCTTTTGTTCCTAATATACTTAAATCACAGGCACCGACTTTCCATTGTGCTGGGGGTGCTCGACCCCCAGATCTGCCCCAGGCCCCACCCCCACTCCACCCCTTCCCTCAAGGCCCTAGCCCCGCCCCACCTCTTCCCGCCCTGTTCCGTCCCCTCCCCCGAGCGCGCCGCATCCTCGCTCCTCCCCTCTCTTCCCCCAGCCTCCTGCACGCAGCGAAACAGCTGATTGCGGCGGGCGGGAGGCGCAGGAAGGGAGGGGGAAACGCTGATCGGCAGGGCCTACCAGTGAGCGGGAGGGGGAGGTGCTGATGGGGGGGCTGCCAGTGCGTACTCAGCACCCACAATTTTCCCCCATGGGTGCTCCAGCCCCGGAGCGCCCATGCAATTGGCGCCTATGACTTAAATACTCTTTCTTATAGTTCTTATACCTGCCAGTCATGGATTTTTCCCCGATGTCTTTAGTATTCCTTGTCAATTTTCTGCACTTCATAACTTCTAATTTATATTGATTGCTATCTAGTCTCCCTTTTACCATTTATTAGTTGACCCGAACAGCCAGTCAACATTCAGGGCCCTGGGGATGTTCCAGCTGGAAGCAGAAATTGCAGGAGTCTGGTATTTTCTTTGCCGGAGTCATGTTTCATTACAGTAATTTACAAAGTTCTGCTTCTGCCAATTCACGAGGAAACAAAAACAAAAGGAGCAATTTCTTTGCTTTTATCCCCAAGCCTCTTTAGCCAACACCAGACCCAAAAATTCTCTCTAGCTTTACCCAGGGTCATGTGATCACAGTCTGCTGCTTTGGCTTTCTTATTGCCTCTGCTCTGTCTTCCCTAACTCGCACACACTTTACTAAGCAATACTCGGCAAAAGCCCCTCCACCCACCCAGCGAACCCCTGTTGTCTGAGGTGTGTGTGTGTGTGTGTGGGAGGGGAGCGGGGGAGAGGGGTTGTGATGAACGACAGTTATGTTAATTGAGGGGTGTGTACACACCCAATGTCAAAGAGGTTGTGACCCATGCAGACACCAGTGCTTCTTAGCAAGACATTGTATATCACTTCTTTATGTCTAGTTACTGCCTTCGGGTCACTGCTGAACCAGACTGGCTTCTAGCCAAAGTTGTTCTCTTATCTGATTTTGGAATTGTGACTTTTGGCCATCTAATAAACTCTTCTTCAAGAACTCCTAACGGGCATTCATGTTTTTCAGGTTAAAGCTTTATTCCCAATCAATTTTGCTCATAATTTTTCTCAGCTTTGGGAAATTGGCCCTTTTGAAGCCACAAGTAAGGGGTGAAGGACTCGTTAATTCAGACCCCAGAGTCTCTGAGCTACACAGTCACTGAGGAGACAAAGCCAATGTTTTTGAATGCAATATGCAAAACTACCCAGCATGGCCAACTTTGATTTTAAATGAAACGTGAGATTCTCCTGCCATCACGTGACTCCAGGAGGTGGGGCTTTAAGAAAAGCAGCAAATGCTACGAGAACAGATGGTGACAACAACACAAGAGTTGGCAACTCTCAGCAGGGCGGTTGTGTATTAAGAACATAAGAACATAAGAACGGCCGTACTGGGTCAGACCAAAGGTCCATCCAGCCCNGGTGTTGTGTATTAAGAACATAAGAACGGCCGTACTGGGTCAGACCAAAGGTCCATCCAGCCCAGTATCCTGTCTACTGACAGTGGCCAATGCCAGGTGCCCCAGAGACAGTGAAACTAACAGGTAATGATCAAGTGATATCTTTCCTGCCATCCATCTCCCCCTCTGACAAACAGAGGCTAGGGACACCATTCCTTACCCATCCTGGCTAATAGACATTAATGGACTTAACCTCCATTAATTTATCCAGTTCTCTTTTAAACCCTGTTATAGTCCTAGCCTTCACAACCTCCTCAGGTAAGGAGTTCCACAAGTTGACTGTGCGCTGTGTGAAGAAGAACTTCCTTTTATTTGTTTTAAACCTGCTGCCCATTAATTTCATTTGGTGGCCCCTAATTCTTGTATTATGGGAATAAGTAAATAACTTTTCCTTATCTACTTTCTCCACATTTGTCTCTGAAATATCTGAAAGTGGTCCCCATCACAGACAGATTCTTCTGCTCACATCACTGTCTGTCCCTGTTCCCCCTGCTCCTCTCCCCCACCTGTCTGGCTGCTGCCCCTCTCCTCCCTGCATTCTACCCCTGCCCCTCCTAGCTTCTGCCTGTCCCCCTGCCATCTGCACCTGTCATCCCTCCTCCACTGCTCCTCACCCATCTACACTGGGGTCAGGCTGCCTCCTCTTCCTCCTCCTCCCTTTCCGGGTGCTAGTGGGGAAGGGGGGTAACTGAGGGCCTGGAGGAGACAGTCTCCCAGTCTCCAGCAGAAGAGGCTGGGCAGAAGACAGCAGCACTGAGACCTCTGTGTTCATGCCAGGCAGGAGCAGAACCAGAGCAGGGACCAAAGTAGAACCCGACTTTCCATCACTCCTTCCTCATCTCGCTCTTCTCCTCTCCCTGTAGGACGGAGGTGCAGTGGAGTTTCGTGGCTGAAGAATTTCCAGGAAGGGTGATGGGCATGATACCAATTCTGCTGAGCAGAGAATATTGACAAGCGGCTCGGGAAGTGGCAGCAGGAAGTGCAGAGATCATGGCCTGTGATTCCACAGTCCAATTCTGACACTGCAGGAAAGTGGGCGAAGATGGAAGAAATGATTAGCTGATGCTGCTTTCCAGAAGACAGCCCCCCATTCTGTAGGTGTGGTCTGCAGTCCTCGTTCCTTTGCATTTGACTGTGTTAAAATGACTTTTGTTTGAATGGGTCTAAGTTACCAGGAAAACCTGATTGCACTCTGTGACTACCCTGTCCTCAACATTATTTACCACTGCACCAATCTCTGTGTCATCTGCACATTTTTTTAGCAATGATATTTATTTCCAGAACTTTGACAAAAATATTGAACAGGGTCAAGCCTAGAAATGATCCCGGTGGAACCGCACTGGAAATGACCCCACCCACGGAGGAGTCCCCATTGAGAACTGCTTTTGAGATCGGTCTGTCTGCCAGTCTTTATGCAGTTCACATGGTTTCTATTGACATTGCATACTGGAAATTTGTTAATCATAATGTCAGGCGGTACTAAGTCACATGCCTTACTGAAGTCTAAGTATATTACATCTACGCAATTACCCTTTATCCACCAAACTGCCAATCCCCTCAAAGAATGAAATTAGGTTTGTCTAACAAGACCTATTTTCTATAAAGGTCTGTGGACCCGCATTAATTATATCCATATTCACTAATTGTTTAGCAATTGAATCCACTATCTGCTTCTCCATTATTTTGCCTGGGATTGATTTCCAGCTAACCAATCTATAGTTACCTGGGTCATCCCGCTTGCCCTTTTTGAATACTGAAACAACATTAGCACTCTTTCAATCTTCTGGAATTTCCTCAATATTCCAAGATTTATTAAAAATTAATATCAGTGGACCAGAGATCTCCTCAGCCAGCTCTTTTAAGACTCTTGGGTGCAAGTAATCTGGGTTTGCTGATTCAGAAATCTTTATCCCTATCATATCTTGTACAGCATCTTCCTCAGTGACTAATAAAATGGAAAATGCTTTGTCATCCACAGCGGATATGAATGCATCATCCTGCTTTTTCCAATACAGAATAGAAATATTTGTAGCACACTTCTGCTATTTCTGCATCATTATTCATAATTTTACAATCTCTATTTAGTAATGGGCCTGTTAAGATTTCCCCCCGCTCAATATATATAAAAAACTCCTCCTTGTTGTCCTTAGCTCTACCAGGCATGGATTTTTCCCTAATGCCTTTAGCTTTCCTTTTCAATGTTCTGCCCTTCACAACTGCTAATTTATATCAGTTGTGATCTGTTTTCCCCCTTTTCATGTGTAATATATTGAATTTTTATTTCTAATTTCTGTCCTTACTTTGCCACTGACCCAGGATGGACTTTTACCCAAAGTTGATCTCTTTCTTCTCTGTTGAACCATGCCTTTTTGGCCATCAAATAAATTCTTCTTAAAGACTGCCTATTTTCATTCACATTTTTTGGTCTAAATTATTCCTCCCAATCAATTTTGTTCATAAATTTCCTCAGCTTTGGGAAATTAGCTTTCTGAAGAGCCAGGTAGGGGTGAGGGACTCATTAACTCAGATCCTGGAGTGTGTGAGAGCACCTAAACAGTCATTGGGGTGACAAAGCCAATGTCTTTGAATGCAATAAGCAAAATACCCAGTATGGTCAACTTACTTTTTTTTAAATGAAAGGTGAGATTCTCCTTTCATTGCGTGACTCCAGGAGGTGAGGTTTTAAGAAAAGCACCAAATACCGTAAGCCCAGACTGGTGATGACAACACAAGAGTTGGAAACCCTGAGTATGGGGATTGTGTATATGCCTCTGAAATTGGTTACAATCACAGACAGACTCTTCTGCTCACGTCACTGTCTGTCCCTGTTCCCCCTGCTCCTCTCCCCCACCTGCCTGGCTGCTGCCCCTCTCCTCCCCGCATTCTACTCCTGCCCCTCCTAGCTTCTGCCTGTCCCCCTGCCATCTGCACCTGTCATCCCTCCTCTGCCCTGCCCACTGCTCCTCACCCATCTACACTGGAGTCAGGCTGCCTCCTCTTCCTCCTCCTCCCTTTCTGGGTGGGGTCAGTGAGGGCCTGGAGGAGACAGTCTCCCTGCTCTCATTTGGAGTGCCTGATGCCCCAGTGGCCCCCATTAGCTCTGCAGATCAATTGCAAGGAAAGCCCTGCTCTGCCCCCGCAGCCCGGAACTGGAGCATGCTCAGTACAGATGAAATGTTCCGAGAGTTTAGCTGCCAAAGTCTAGCTAGTTGTTACTGAGCCTGTGTGAACTGTGATCTTTCCAAGGCTTAAAACTGGGTCAGATTTGGATGGGTTTTCATGAGGGCAGCAAAAGGCACCTCCCTGACACTAGGGTGTCCCACCTGCCGAATTTCCAGCCCCTGCTCCAACGTATGGAAGTGCTAAAGTTGATTATCGTAAATTGTCTTTCTCATACCTCACTCCCCCACTGCCTGTCTTCCCCTCACTTTGTGTAATATCAGACATATATTTGTAAATTGCTTGTCGTTTTCTTGGCCTAGAAAGGGGCATGGACCCTTATAAAACGATATCATTATTAATAATAAGAGGTGTCACTCCCCAAAAGGATCCATATTAACAAACAGGCAAACACAGGACATTCATATAAAAATATTTATTCTTCGTCAGCTACGTTCAGCATCCCATCAAATCCCATAGGAAACGTTCCGTTTGATATAAAATATATTAAATAATCTTCACATTTGAGCTGTGAATGGAGCCATGTCATGTGACCTGCCCCCAAGCCCCCATGTACTAAGCTATAAATAGTACACCATTTAGCTCAGATTTCAGTGCAAATTAAATTCCTTAAATAGATTGAAATAATATTTTAAATACATTTATATACGTCAGGTTATTTCCACTAAGTCAGCAAGTGGCAATAACACTAGATGCACCAGCAGGAAGGGTGCCCTTTGAACATTAACACTTTCATTGCTGGGCAAGGCTTGGTCCCTGGTCTGTCCCCTGCTCTGCTCAGTTCCGTTCCAAATGGGTCACGTACTCCTGAACCCAGTCCTCTTTGGGGTTAGCACAGACTTCACGGCCCTTCTTGGTGATAAATCTGCAGAACGAAAAACATTTGGATTAGAACAAGGGGAACTTGGTGAGTGGAGAGAACCAAATGTCTCCCTTTAAAACCTCTCCTCTCACTAATACCAGCTACACCCAGATCCCGTAGATTAGGGGAACATTTTCCAAAACACCTACGTGATTTAGCTGCCAAAGGCCCATTCTCAAAAGTGATCTAGCCACATCGGAGCACAAGGTCCATCGACTTTCAATGAGACTCAGCTCCTGTGTGTCTCAATCACTTCCGATAACAGGACTTCAATGACTCAGCAGCCTTGCGCTTTTGAAAATTGCAAATCTGCTCTGTTCTCGTTCTCTGGTGGAGTCTCTGCCAGAGGCCCCCCCCCCTTTCTACATTCAGTGGGTCTTAAGAAACCTCCAAGGCCAGTAACTGGGGGACACAAAAAATCTCTCTCTCTGTCTCAGGGTCTGAAGTTTGTACTTACACTATGGCCGTCTGGGAGCACATGCTGTTGGTGTCATAATAATCCACCACCAAGCCGAGTGGGATCTTCCGGGATGCGTAGGTAAAGCAGCAGGCAGTTGGGGGATCGGAGCCAACTGAGAGAGACGGAGACAACAAACATGAGTGTGTGCTGAGCTGTATGCAAAGAAAAGCCCCTCTAGCAGCCTGGGGGACGTGGGACAGGGCAGGAAGAGAAGACTTCCAGCCGTAGGGAGTTGGGATGAGGAAAGGAGGTGAAAGAAGGAGGGAAATGGGAGAGATTTTCCTCCAGTAATTCCTTCCATCCTTTCCTCTTTCCTGGACACACCCAGGTCTGAAAGTTCTTGTCAGATCTTTGTTGGGCTGCTGGCTGCAGCCCTGACACCACCAGGGCTCTTCCCTCCCCAGAAGAGAGCTCCTTGCCCTGCCTCGACCACCGAGAACCTGCTGGCTAGGAGCTGGCAGGAGGAACCATCTCCCGTCTATGACATTTCTCCTTCCTTCTCTGAAGGGAAACACTGAAAGAGAGGAGAGAAGCTGGACTCACTTGGGGCAGAGGAGGCCAGGGAGCAGAAGGCAGCGACGAGGAGAATGGCGAGGGCAGCCACAGAGACCTTCATGTTGCTGTTGGGTGAGGATGAGTGTCAGGAGCAGAAGCAGACCAGGGACTCTTGAACACTCCTTCTCTGTCTGATGTTGCACCCAAGGACAATCTGTCTTTTTATAGGCGCAAAGCGGAGGGAGTTTGCGAGGGAATTTCCAGTGTGGTGGGCAGCTGATGTCAGGGTGCCGTTGTGCTGACTGCAGGAAAAACTGAGTGGCCGCGAAGGGCTAAGATTTGAGTCATAACTTGCTGTTACTTCACCAGTGAAGGGGAGGAGCTGCCTTGAGACGATTGTTTCATATCCTATCTTTTGCAAATGTTCTTCAAGACACCACACTGGGCCTTTTGATCTTTTCACAACAACGACAATCACACGAAGAGACCCACAGGCCCAGCTTGGTTCCAAGTAACCATGTTCACTGAATACACACATACCTGCCGTGCCTAAACTCAGGACACTGTGAGTATTCCTAGACAGCCCCCACACTATTTAAGGGACACTCCCCAATTCCTCCTAAAGTAAAGGACCTAAAAGTTATGATTATTGTTATTTCTCTATTAACTTTTTATTCATTTTAAAAATAATATATATAGAAAAAACCAACATCACAAAATATACACCAACTTCTCATACCACGTACACTTCTCATACTATATTAACCACGTGCTACCTAACCTGAGCTACGCGTTAACCATTTAATGATATATAATACGAATGGTTGGCAGATAAATCCGTGATTTGTGTTGCACAATTTACAAACACATTTTGCTTATAAAAATCCAATAGTTAAAGAAAAATGATTAAAATCAGATAAAGAATAGAAGCAAAATTCAGAGAAGGGGGCTGGGGACGGACAGGGAAGGAAATGGGTAGAGAAGAGGGGGGCCCATGCATTTCCATGGTGGCCCACCTTATGACATCTATGCTCCAGTCTCCAATTGTTGGTTGCTTTTTGGATTTCTGTTTTTGGAGTACTAGTCTTTTAGCAATTATTAGTGCTCTGCTGAGTCAAAGTTTTTCAAATTTATTCAGCTTCCAATGAACATCCATTGGGTTTAAAATTACATGTTTAGCTTGTAATACAATTGTAGTTGATAGGGAAAAAATTAACTCTGCAGTTTAGTCCTGCCCAAACCACAGGTCTAGGTGCATTCCCACCAGCTGCATCCCGGCACCAACATCCGTCTGACTTAGCAGCACCTGGTTTGAAGAGGGCTCCAATGCATCCTCCATATGATTTCCTGCTGGATTAATCATACACAGAGGTCAAAGGAGCAGTTCAGAACACCGGCTAAAATGTGTTTCCATTGGTTAGCAGAAAGTAATTGGCTTAGTTCCTCTTCCCATTCCTTTTTTTGTTGCTGGTGTGTACACAGTGTTGCCATAGGTGATGGAGAAATGAAAGCAGTTTCTGTGGATCGGGGTACCGAAGACATTGGGCCAAACAGCTGGGAGATGGCATGTTTACACTGGATATATTGCCACTCCTTCTTAGTCTCTAGATTGAACCTTGCTTTTAATATTGTAAAAGGCAGGAAAGCATCATTTTCTATATATTGACTCCCAATAAATTCAAAATCCCTTTCCTAATCCGACCTGGCTGTTGATGGGGTTGCCTGCTGTTCAGTGTTTCGAGTTATCGCAGACAGAGGGCCTTGGTGTGTAGAAGGGGGTCATGTTTCAATTTAGTAGACATCAGACGCCAAGTATTCCTGGCTGCCACAAGAGTTGGCAATTGCTCTTTAGGGAATCTGCAGTGCATTGGGAAGGGGTAAAGGAGCAACCAATTCTGCTCCCAGCTGGAGCCAGCCCACGGTGGCTCTGCAGCACGAGGGAAAGAGCCACTTTGCTGCTTGGCTAAGAATTAGTGCCTGATGGCAAAGTTTGAAACCAGGAAATCTGAACCCCCCTGTTCTGTCGGGGCGCTGTAATCTGTGTAAGGAGATTCTGGGTTTGTCACCCGCCCCCCACAAGAAGGACCTGAACATGGTGTTGATTTTGGTCAGATAAAAGGGAGGAATATGGCTAGGGAGGGAATTCCGAATGAAAAGGATGCTGGGAAGGGCATTCATTGTAATTGTTTGTTTTTCCCCCCAGGGGGAGAGGTAGTACGTGCCGCCTATCGAAATCCTTTGCTATCAGCATGTAATGACCTACTGTTGTTCTGATTTGAGTGATACTATTCAGGACCTTTGACCTCTCGCGTTTAATCTGTATGTGAGAATTTCCCCTGCTCTGCCCTCCAACTCCCAGTGTGTTTGACTGAGTCTAAAAATAGCAAATTCAGCACGTGCGGAAGTCGGTCTATTTCCTTCATACTGAAGATTGAGTCATGTTTTAAGTTTTTCTTAGGAGGGGTAGTTTGCACATTCGAAATCCAGAGCATTACGTTGTTTAGTTAATTCCAGGAGCCGAGCCTGGCTAGCCTTCTTTCTACCTGCTGCCCCTAGTGTCTCCCATAGGGTGCAATGGGATATCTCTGGTGTGTCGTGCATTTGGAATAAAAACCAAATTTCTTCTGTGACATAGCGCTGAAAAACTTTATCATTCAGAAGGGAGGAGTTCAGTCTCCATCTCTCACAAGTCCAGTTTGTCTCAGGAGGGGAAAATTGTAGGATCACTGGTGCCCGATCACAGCTCATGATAGACCTGATTTCATTATTAAGTATCAAGTATCAGAGGGGTAGCCGTGTTAGTCTGGATCTGTAAAAGCAGCAAAGAATCCTGTGGCACCTTATAGACTAACAGAGGTTTTGCAGCATGAGCTTTCGTGGGTGAATACCCACTTCTTCGGATGCAAGACTTCTTGCATCCGAAGAAGTGGGTATTCACCCACAAAAGCTCATGCTGCAAAACCTCTGTTAGTCTATAAGGTGCCACAGGATTCTTTGCTCCATTATTAAGTACTGAGTCCAACAGATTAATAGAAATTGGGAAGAAATCTATTCGTGAGTATGCGGAATGCGGAGAGGAGAAAAAAGTAAAATCCTTCATTGTAGGGTTCTGTAGCCACCATATGTCTTTTAACCTCGATTCTTCCATATAGTCTTGTATAAAGTTTTCAGCCTGTGATTGTGTACACTGGGGCCAGGCTGACTTGTCTAAAAAAGGGTCCAACACCCCATTAAAATCGCCTGCTGTGACGATTGATTCTAGTAGGATATTAATTAATTTTTGAAAAACTTAAAAAGCAAACAAACATGGATCGTCTTTATTGGGGCCATATGTATTCATTAGGGGATATATAGTCAGAGATCTTAGCCTTCACCTGCAAAAATCTACCTTCCTCATCTTTATTTACATCTAGAATTTGTAAATTGAGTCTTTTGTGAAACAATATTGCTGCACCTTTGGCTGCGGGGAAGAAATTGCTCAACACCCACTCCTCCATCCAGCCTCTCCTACATTTCTCTGCCGCCAACTCATTCTGCTGGATTGCCTGTAGGGGGCGATCTGCTTTCAGTGATTTTAGATGAGTGATCATTCTCTTTTTGAAATCAGGTGTGATTCACCCCTTTGATGTTCCAGGGAACACCATTTATAATAAAAAGAACAGGAGTACTTGTGGCACCTTAGAGACTAACAAATTGAGCATAAGCTTTCGTGGGCTAAAACCAGAGGTGAAAGTAATCCGGTACACCCCGGTACGGTGTACTGGCAAGAGCCGGTGCGCCGTACCGGGGTGGCCCGGCTTCCTCAGGCGGCAATTTAAAGGGCCTGGGGCTCCCAGCAGTGGGTGGAGCTCCAGGCCCTTTAAATTTCTGCCAGAGCCCCGCTGCTGGAGCCCTATGGTAGCGGCAGCGGGGCTCAGGGGGCTATTTAAAGGGCCGGGGCTCCCGCTGCCTCTACTGCCCTGGGTCCTTTAAATAGCTGCCGGAGCCCCACTGCCGCTACCCCAGGGCTCCGGGGGCTATTTAAAGGGCCGGGGCGGTAGAAGCAGGGGAGTCCTGGGCCTTTTAAATAGCCCCCAGAGCCCTGGAGTAGTGGCGGGGCTCCGGGGGCTATTTAAAGGGCCCGGGGCTCCCGCTGCCCCTATGGCCCCGGCCCTTTAAATAGCCCCCGGAGTCCTGCTGCCGGAGCCCTGGGGTAGCAGCGGCAGCCGGGGGCTCCGGCAGTGGTTTAAAGGGCCCGGGGTGGTAGCGGCGGCCGAGTCCTGGGCCCTTTAAACTGCTGCCGGAGCCCCCGGCTGCTGCTGCTACCCTGGTGGGGGAGGGGGAGGGCACTTACCGGTACAGGGTGGGCTGAGGCTGGCTCTAACCCCCCATCCCCGCCCCTTCCGCCCGAGGCCCCGCCCCTTCTGGGGGCCAGAGCCGACCCCAACCCAGCCCCGTACCGGTAAGTCCTTATTTCTACTTTCACGCCTGGCTAAAACCCACTTCCTCGGATGCATGCAGTGGAAAATACAGTAGGAAGATATATATATATACACAGAGAGCATGAAACAATGGGTGTTGCCATACCCACTATAATGAGAGTGATCAATTAAGATAAGCTATTATCAGCAGGAGAAAAAAACCTTTTGTAGTGATGATCAGGATGGCCCATTTCCAACAGCTGACATGCTTATTTTTACTCTCACCTTCTTGCCAACTGTTGGAAATGGGCCATCCCGATCATCACTACCAAAGGTTTTTGTTATAGTGGGTATGGCAACACCCATTGTTTCATGTTCTATGTGTATATATATATCTTCCTACTGTATGTTCCACTGCATGCATCCAATGAAGTGGGTTTTAGCCCACGAAAGTTTATGCCCAAATAAATATGTTAGTCTGTAAGGTGCCACAAGTACTCCTCTTTCTTTTTGCTGATACAGACTAACACGGCTACCACGCTGAAACCTGTCACCATTTATAATGTGACAGGTTTCAGCGTGGTAGCAGTGTTAGTCTGTATCAGCAAAAACTACGAGGAGTCCTTGTGGTTTTTGAATGTTATAATTCTTGAGGTCTGGTTTGTGTCCATTTCTCTACGCAAAAGAATAAATGGACACAAATCAGACCTCAAGAATTATAACATTCAAAAACCAGTCAGAGAACACTTCAGTCTCCCTGGACACTCAATAACAGACTTAAAAGTGGCAATTCTTCAACAAAAAACTTCAAAAACAGACTCCAACAAGAAACTGCAGAACTGGAATTAATTTGCAAACTGGACAGCATCAAATTAGGCCTGAATAAAGACTGGGAGTGGATGGGTCACTACAAAAACTAATTTACCCCTGCTGGTACTCACACCTTCTTGTCAATTGTTTGAAATGGGCCACCCTCATTACCACTACAAAAGTGATTTTTCCTCCCTTGGTATTCTACTGTTGAGAATAGCCCACTTCCACCTTAATTGAATTGGCTCGTTAGCACTGACCCCCCACTTGGTAAGGCAACTCCCATCTTTTCATGTGCTGTGTATTTATACCTGCTATTGTTTTTTTCCACTCCATGCATCTGATGAAGTAGGTTTTAGCCCACAAAAGCTTATTCCCAAATAAAACTGTTAGTCTCTAACGTGCCCCAAGGACTCCTTGTTGTTTTTACCGTTTATAACATTAGCCACAAGGAGTGCTTAGGTCAAATATTTCTTTATTAGGTGCCTGAATAGTGTTTTGAACCATGGACAATGTGTCTCTTTCTAGGGGCTATGGAGGTGGAGTGGAGTGTAAGGAGATGGTGGAATTTCCAGCCCAGCAGGCAGCTGATGGCATGGTGCTGACAGCAGAACCGGTTTGTGCCCAGCTCTGAGCCGTAACACTCTATATTCGGTTCTGTCGTCTCACCCGCGAGGGCGAGAGGACTCCCCCAACCGAGATAGGACACGGAACGATCGCAATGTTTAGAGCCAGTTCGGCCACAAACCCTGCTCTAAATAAGTGACCTGTGTTTCCCCACCATGGAGCTTCTATTGTTTGAGAATGGAGCAAATATTACAGCTGGTGTGACTTCATCCCAGAGTCAGGGAGAGACACAGAGCTGTGTTTATATGCCACATTTTGATTGTTTGGGCAGATTCAGCCGCCATTCACTAAAATGGAGGGACGGGGAAGGAGGTGGTGTCCAGCGACTTGGGCATTATACAGAGATGTGGGAGACCCAAATTCAAGTCTCCACATCAGGCAAAGTGGGGATCAAGCCCAGGTCTCCACATCTGAAGTAGGTTCCCAAACACTGGCCCAGAGGTTACCAGGAGGCCTGGGCACCATCACCACCTCTGGTGTTTTTGTGAATCTACCTCATCTTTTCCTTTGTTTTTAGCAAAAAGGTTAAAAAGATGTCAAATGAAGCACTTCGTTCAACCCAAAATGAAATTTCACCAACTCTTTCGATTTGCTGAAAAGTCAGAACATTTTTGGTTTCTTTGTGTTGAACCGATTGTTTTTTGGTTTTTGGTTGGCATTGCCAGCGACTAAAAAATCAGCTATTCGCACAGCTATAATTTCACTAGCAGGAATGTTTGCAGCAAGTGAAGCAAAAGGGTACGTAAGCACAATTGACTCAGTGTCGTAATTAGAGGTCACTGAAATAATTGCAAATACTTTTTCTCATCCTTTGCCCTGTTCTAGTTGTGACACAGTGTGAAACTCGGGGGTGCCAACTTTCACAGGTTTTATCAAGAAATTGTGTGCGAATCTCAGCTTTTACTTAAAAAAAAAGAAAAGAAAAAGTATGTTTTTAGCCCTCGTGATTGCAGAGAAAAGATTGAAGATGTCAAATGAGTGTACCCTAGAGGCTCAGGCAAAGAAAAAGAAACCAACATTGATTATTTTAAATCTTTGGATCTGACTCATGACTGTTGAATGCCTGATTTTGGCACTACTGGAAACTGAAACCAAATAGAAACAGAAAGAAGCTCTGAGAATGAATAATCAGGCCAAAAGAAATATCACATCATGAAAAGCAAAAAGTAACTCCCAAGGTTCTGCTGTGATCACATGACTTTACTGGGGGAACTCCTTCAAAATTCGCAATTTCAATAAATTCAAAATTGCATTTCAGTCCCCGCCCAGTCTGTACTAGATACTGTATCTAATCTGGAGATTTTTGAACCACTAACCCCATTAGTTAGTTAGTAGTCGCATAGTGGTTTGAACGTGCTGTATGGGGGAAGGATGATCATGTGTTTAAGGCACTGGAATGGAATTAGATCTAGGTTCAATTCCTGACTCTGTCATTGATTCCCTGGGTGACCATGGCCAAGTGGCCCAGATCTTCAAAGGCATTTTGGCTCCTAACTTCTATTAAGCACAAATACCATTGGGGATCTCTGGGCCCTAATTTCTCTGGCCTCCGTTCCTCATCTGTCAGGTGAGGATGGTAACAGGGCCCTACCTCACAGTGGGGAGGGGAGGACACATGAATGAACGTTTGGGAGGTCCTCAGATACTACACCGACTGGGCCAGGGGAGTACAAAGACAGATCTAGAAGTGCTAAATGGAGCTGGCTGGAATTCCACCAACCCTCCCCTAACCCGGGCTGTGGCCCTGCCCACACTTGGCCCCGCACTCGCTCCCCCTCTCCCTGGAAGCTGGTGGGGGCTCAGCTCAGGCTGGCAGCCTGGAGCTCAGGGCTCAGGCTGGCGCCCAGGGGCTGGAGTGGCCCCAAGGCGGCCAGGGGGTCGGGACAGGGGAAGGCGTGGCTGGGGAAGGCCGGCTGGGGCTCCTCCGAGGGGTAGGCACGCTTGGGTCTCTGGCCATGGGGGGAGGGAGGGAGGCACTTGGGGGTACGATGGGCAAGGGGGTGGGGCCTTGGGCAGAAGGGGTGTGGCTGGGGGACTAGCTTCCCCAAAGGCAGGGTTCACCTGCTGCCCATGAATTCCACTGACATTCTCAGTGAATGATGTTATTGTTTTTCAATTTAAAACAGTTTTTTTTTTTCATGATTGGCAAAGAATTGATTTCCCCCTATTTCAATCAGCTCCGGTGCTGAGTGTCTGCAAGCAAATCGTGTGCTCAGCTCAGAGCCTGCCCCTGCTCCTGCCCAGCACAGTGGGCGTTTTCAAAGGAGGCAGGCCCAGGCCCTCTGACCTTGCACTGGCGAGATTCCCATTGGCATTGGATAAAGGCAGGATAATACTGATGTCCTGCTGATGGTCTGGTCATCGGTGATTTGCATGCAGTGTCAGAGTTCTGCTCTTTTGTAGGCGCCAAAACCCCTAAAATAAAAAGGAAAGAAAAACAAATGCCCAAGATAAATGTGGCTGGACAAAAAAGGGGAAGTTTTTAGTGTGTTTCACTGAGATGGGTGAATCGAAGAAGCTGCTGAGAAAGGATGTGAGATCGCTCTGTTATTTATATCAAGTTTCAGTGTAAGGGGATGAGAATTGCTCTGAAGGGAAAAAGCCACAAAACTCCCTGGATTCTGAAGCAGATTCTACCATGAGATATGTCTGAGGCCTGCTGTATTAATTTACATGGACTCTATGGGACCGAAGAGTCAAAGGTGTTCCCATGACCCTGAAACCGTCCAACATTAAACAGTTTTAAACAAGGTTCTGGGTTTGGTAGACAGAAACCTGTCTGCTCGGTGCCCTGGCAAACTCACCATTAAACATTTTTTTAACCTTTTATTAAAGATACAGCAAAGAAGGAAAACCAGTTAAAACCTTTGAAATGTAAATTAAAGCTGTCATTTTAGCACTAGCCTTTCTTCCCTTTCCTTTACATAAAGAGAATCTGTAGAAGGAAAAAAAGCCCGTGTCTGACGGTCCCTTAGATGGTATCAAAGATGGTCATAGCTGTCCTTTTTGGGGCAAACAGAAGCCATTAGTTGAGATGGGCGCCTAAAGCGGTTGTTATTGCTGCTGTTGTGGAAGACTGATCCCATTTCCTAGAAGACAAAACAGGACAAACCCACACACAAAAAGGGAAAGAAAAAGCGAAGACAGAAAATGCAGCTTCTGTCTCTGGTGTTGACTCTCACTTGTGTAAACAGGGTCTGGATGAGCTCTCCCCTGCCATCCAAACTGGGGGGGGGGGAAGATTTCAGGAGCAGACTGTATTTGCATGGACTTTGCCTAGGGGCTCAGCAGATGGAGCTGCTTTCCCGAAGTGATCCATTGTGGCTGGTGCTGGGTTACAAACCACTTTAGTGTTGAGTGCAGGGGTGATGAAATGCTGTTATCCCTACTGTATGAGTAAAGGAAGACAGAACTGTGTGCTTAACCTGCCCTGAGTGAGGGGGTCACCCTAACTCACTTGCTAAGCAGAGGTACTGATGCCAAAGAGACAGGGGGTAGAGAAAGGTGTTCTCACTTGATGGTGTGTTAAAAAAAAAAAAAGAAAAAAAAAAAGAGCTAGATAAGTTCATGGAGGATAGTCAATGGCTATTAGCCAGGATGGGCAGGAATGGTGTCCCTAGCCTCTGTTTGCCAGAAGCTGGGAATGGGGATGGATCACTTGATGGTTACCTGTTCTGTTCACTCCCTCTGGGGCACCTGGCATTGGCCACTGTCGGTAGACAGGATACTGGGCTAGATGGACCTTTGGTCTGACCCAGTACGGCCGTTCTTATGTTCTTATGTGGATTCTGCCTTAAGAGTCCTAGATATTCCCTGCTCCAGTGTTTAAAGAGAGCTGATTGGACTCCATCCATCCTCCATCCAGGGTCCTTGTTTCTGCTTTGTGATGACTAGATCTGAAATCACTAGTGAGCAGGTCTAGGAGCTAAGCCTGAGACCTGGTATGGGGACCATGTTGCAATAAAAGACAACAAAGAGGCAGTTGCACAGAGGTTCCCCACTAGTGCGATCACCAAGAGCTGGGCTAAGAGGGGGGACAGGGAGAAGTGGCAGGGAGTGGCAAGCAGCAGCCGGTGGTGGCAAAGATGCAAGGGGCAAGCAATGGCAGACATCGCAGCAGCAACAGAGGTGTTGCTTGTTGCTCCCCCATCCCCTTTTCGGGGGTGGGAGGTGAACACCCATCTGAATGCATCGCTGAACTCTGGGTCTGAACTGAGTAAGGCCAATTGTGAGTGGGGTGCAGCAGAGCGAAAGGGGCGTGGCCTGTTAAAAGGGACATTCATTCATTGACTTTTCCTACCACAAAGTGGGAAACTGAGGCAAAGGCCACTGTCCAACGTGCTGTGGGGTGGGTGTTTGCTTACGGTTACATGCTTTGAATAGTGGTTGTGGTGTTTTTCCAAATAAAAGCTCAGTTCCCTATCCCTTTTAACACACGTTTTATTTTGTTGTACACAGACTCAGCGCTTGCGAGAGGGGAAGTGGGGCCTCTGAGAGGTGCCCAGGGGTGGCGTGTAATTTCCCCAGGTTCCTGGGCGGAAGCTCAAGCTGGTTCTGTTTTGTATTGTTAAGAGGAACCCCCAGATGCTGAATCCAGCCCTTGTTGCTGCTGGCTCCACCTGGCAGAAGAGTTACACTTGCAAACATCGCTCCTGGAAAAACACAGGCCCGGCACAGCCTTCCCAGCCACTCCAAGACCCGGCAAACCTGTACCTGCCTTGGGCTGTTGAGGGCATTGCTTTGAGCTGCCTCTTTCCGGTCACAGGCTTACAGCAGTGTTGCAACATATACTGTCTTGGCCGGCTAAGCCAGACTCTCCATAGACAGAAAGAAAACAGGGAGAGAGAGGAAATAAGACAGGGAAGGAAAAAGACACAAATGGATGGAGGGAAGAGACAAAGTCTAACCTCCCAAGTGGTGTTTGGCATTTAGCCAAAGCCAGGAAGGTGGCGATGTCGTCGGGCTCCATCTCTCTGGCCTGGTTTGGTCAGGACGTCTCTCAGGATTAGGATGAGGAAGGTCCAAGGTCCCAAGAGACAGTGGGGGAGGCAGGCGGGATGATGTAACTCGCTCCAGTCGCCAAAGACGTTTTAAGGACCCCCAAAGGGAGTGATGGGTGGAATCGCTCCTCCCCTCAATATTTTGTCCACCAGTTTGGCCTGGTTTCCGAGACACTGCTTTGGTTCCCTGATTTCTGGTTCCACCCTTCTCTCGTTTACCAAGCATGATTTTAACACAGTCCTTGAGTTACAGCAGGAGCCAGGAGGCCTTTTTGTTCAGACTCATTCAGCCTGTCTCACTTTCGCACCTTTCCCCCAGTACCATGTGTTGTTATCGGTTATTGTGACCTCCTAGGAATGTACACCCACTCGTTACAGTTCAGCTCACAATTGGGTAAGTCAGTGGTAGATCCAATTATCACAACAGCCCCCGCCTGCCATCTGCGTCCTTCCTGCCTGGCTCCAAGCACACATTCCACATCACTCCCTGCAAAGGGCTGAGAAATGTGAATTGATTAGAGCCACGTTCCTGACATGTCTGAGCAATAAGGGGGGTTTCTGCATGACTAAATGTCTCGGGCTCCACTCCGGTATGAACCCCACCACCAGGGGTGATCAGGAAACCATGTGTGAGGTGGAGAATCTGGGGCACAGGAAGAGGTGAGGGTTGGAAGTGAAGGGGAGAACGCAGCCATGCTGAAATCTCCTCCGTGGTGAGCAATGAACAGTGCTTGCACTCTTACACAATTGGTCCTTTATCAGATTTCTTATAAACTGTGTCACGCCAGGGTTGGCCAGCTGGGAGTCTTTTACCAGAAGATGTGACAAGTGCGTCTGCAAATGTATCACTCCCGGCCCAAAGGCTGAAATCCACTTCCACCGAGGGCAATGGGCTTATTGCCATTGACTAGGATTGATAAAAAAACCCAGTATTTTCTGCAAAACATATTCTAAGGAAATGAAGTTTTCATTTTCTCCCCTACATTTTTCATGGAAATTTTCTTTTTTTGGTGGCGGTTGTTGAAACACCGCTAAATGAAATTTACAAATCAAATGGGAAAAAAAACCAAACCAAAAACCCAACAACTCACAACATTTTGTCCCCCACATTCCCTTTCTTACAGCGGAAAAGGAAGGGACAACAAAAAGAAAACAAAATTGACTAAAAATTGAAATTTGTTGAACTATCTGAACATTTTCTGCCAAAATGTTCTCACTGTCCGAAAAGGCCCTTTTCAGTCAAAAAACGCTTGTTGATGAAAAATGTGCATCAGTTCTGCCATTGACTTCAATTGTAGCAGGTTGTGGCTCTCCGGCACTAGGAATTTACACACCTGAGAGATACAGCTATACCAGCGAACCGCTTCTGCACCCCGGTGGCAGGTCAATGGGGGATTCTGCTGTGGAGCTAGCTACCGCCTGGCGGGGAGGTGGAGTACCTGCGCCCACGGGAGAACCGGAGCATGGCAGCTGCACTGCTGCAGTGTTTTACGTGTAGACAAGCCCTAAACTGACTTGGATTATAAATTCTGAGGGGCAGCGTCATGGGTTTAGTCCCTCCACAGCGCATCCCCCTTAGGGTGTGACTGGATCCTGTGCTCAACCTCTTGTTGTGTGGAATCGGTGGTCTGCCATAGGGTGTGGAAACTTGCTCTCTGGCTGGGGTCCGCTGGAGATTAGCCCGTCCAGGGCTCAGGAGAAAAGAAACACAGGAAAGGAAAACCAAACAGACAGTCCCACACGTGCCGCAGGCCTCGGTGCCTGCACTTCCCTGGCAAGCCACAGTCTGGTTTCATATTCTCAGGCTCTCCGGCCTGAGGGGCTTGGACCACACACAGTCGTAGGTCCTGAAAGTGGGAAAGGAAGAATCTCCGTCATTGGAGGGTTTTAAGAACTGGTTGGACAGACCAGGGGTGATGTAGGGATACTTGGTCCTGCCTCAGCGCAGGGGGCCGGGCTATGACCTCTTGAGATCCCTTCCAGCCCAACATGCCTGTCCTTCTCCCTCACTGGAGCTGGCAGCCTGTCATACAGCTTCGTGTCCTCAGGCAAGTGGCTCGCAGGAGTTCTAGAGCAGATGCTTGCGGTCTGACCCGCTTTGTGCTCAGACTGGCCCTGGGCACACGAGCAGAGGTCTGTCCTCTTCCCAGTGCTGCTCTCTGCTGCACCGGGCCTCCGCCTTTGTAAGGCCCTGTCTCCAGGCCTGCCAGGCCTCGCCGGTGGGGCAGGGCTGCTCTGGAGCCCCTTCCTGGCTGCTGGGGGGTTTGTGTACCCCGTTACAGACAGCGACAGTCCCTTTGTTCTGTATCGGTTCAACGCCTAGCACAATGGGGTCCTTGTCCAGGACGGGGGCTCCTAGGCGCTACAGTCCAGCTCCTCAAAGGGATTTAGGCACCTAGCTCTGGAAGTGCCTAAATGCCTTTGAGGATCGGGGCCAATGGTAAGACCCAGAATGAAGCAAAATAAACCTTGGGAAGCTCTTATGATAGTGTCCTCCCCTGGCATGGAGCTGGGAGACCTGCACGTCCCCTCAGTCTAGCCGGCCTTGTCCGGGTCACTGCTGAGCCCTAGTCCTCTCTCCGCTCCTTCCTGGCCCTCCTGGTCTCTTGGGGAGGTGCCCCCTAGCTCCTGCCGGCAAAGGGCCCCCGTAGAGAGCCGCCACCCGGGAGAGGTGGGGGGATATTTACTTCTCTTGCTGTCATTTTTACCATTAGTTTCTGTACCGGGTTGGGGAAACCCTGCGATTACTGCAAAGCTGCAAAAGGGGAATTTCTCTGTCTGCCCCAGAGGGGAGGGAACGAAGAGGGAGACGGGCGAGGGAGTTAGGGGACGGGCTGAGCAGAGCACCAAGGACGGTCAGGAACCTCTCTGTGGGGCTCACTAGAAAGAGGAACCTGCAGCCTTCCCGCGAGGCTGGGAGGAGAAAGTGACCTCAGTGGGCGGGAAGGCGGTTGTGGCAACACCCCTGATTGACAGCTGAGGGGATCCATTTAAGGAAGCTCTAACGCTGCAGGTCAGGTCGAAGAAGGGACTGCAGAAAGAGGGCAGCTAGGGCCAATTAGATCCATCTGCTGTCCCCATGTGTTTGCCCTGTTCTCTCTCACCATGTTGCTAATGACCAGGGCTCTTGGGGTTGATGCTCCCGCCTTGCCCGTCCTCTCCTCCTCCACACCCTCCAGTTCACCCACAACACACGGTGTCCCTCACACAGGTTAATGGCTCTGATACTGGATCCAGTCTGGAAATCTGGAAGCCCTTAGCAGAGTATATCCAGCTGCAACAGCAACAAAGGGGATGCAGGAAAGTGTGGTGATTGAGGACTGTGTTGAAATTGCAAGCTATCACTTTAAAAGTGAGGAGGGGAAGGAATGTTTCCTGGTCCTGCTTGCAGGCTAGGGAGCTTTGTATGGAAGCATGCCATGTGGGAGCAGAAGTCCATCAAGAAAGAGCCAGCCTAGAATAAGGTGGTTGAGTTGTGCCTCTCTGCATTATGGAGCAGCCTGCTTTGTCTCTCTCTGTTTTTGGTTGCTGTGAGTTATCATTCCAGAATCTAAGAATAAAAGTTGTGTTCCGTTGCAACCTTCCAGTGAGAATATTTAATATTTGTTATCTACCTTCTCTCTGTGTCTGCGGTGAACATAACAGAAAGCACCAGCTGTGCTCATTTCACCAGGGAGAATAGCCAGAATGGAGTGTTGGGCGATGTTTCCTGCAGCCCTGTGGTTCTCAGTGTGAACACTGGGTTGGGTGGGGGCTGCGGAGGCCTGCCTGCTCCCAGGCACCTCCTCCTTGCTCCCAGCTGCTAAATTGAATTCATAGAGTCATAGATTTTAAGGTCAGCAGGGACCATTATGGTCACAGAATCTCACCCACCCACTCCTTTAACAAACCCCTAACCTATGTCTGAGCTATTGAAGTCCTCAAATCATGGTTTAAAGGTGCAGAGAATCTTCCAGCAAGTGACCCGTGCCCCACGCTGCAGAGGAAGGCGGAAAACCCCCAGGGCCTCTGCCAATCTGCCCTGGAGGAAAATTCCTTCCTGACCCCAAATATGGCAATCAGCTGAACCCTGAGCGTGTGGGCAAGACTCACCAGCCAGCACCCAGGGAAGAATTCTCTGTAATAACTCAGATCACACCCCATCTAACATCCCATCACAGACCATTGGGCATATTTACCGCTAATATCAAAGATCAATTAATTGCCAAAATTAGGCTATTCCATCATACCAACCCCTCCATAAATTTATCAAGCTTAGTCTTGAAGCCAGATATGTCTTTTACCCCACTGCTCCCCTTGGAATGCTATTCCAGAACTTCACTCCTCTGATGGTTAGAAACCTTGGTCTAATTTCAAGTCTAAACCGCCTGATGGCCAGTTTATATCCATTTGTTCTTGTGTCCACATTGGTACTGAGCTTAAATAATTCCTCTCCCTCCCTGGTATTTATCCCTCTGATATATTTATCATAATATATTTATAGAGAGCATTGAAAGAAGCAGAGGAAACATTAAATCTTTCCCCAATGCTACTTTTCCACATTAGAAAGTGCAGCCGCTGCCCCAGGGATTTGATGTAGTTGCAAATGGGAGGAGAAGCTGCTCTCCATGCTCCTGAGTAGGAGATATCTTCTCAGTTGATACGTGGTCTATGCTAGGGACAAATCTGAGAACCCTTCATCTAGGGTGAACGTCTGTTATGGCGCAGATATAGTCAGCTAAGTGACAATGTAAACTGCCCTTTCTTACTCCACAGACTGGCTTCCCATGTGTCCATGTTGTCTCTGACAATAACAAGTGCCTGTTACCGCCGGGGAGCAGAACAGCTCTGGGAGAGCACGCTGGTGCCTGTTCTGCCTCACGCATCATCACCAGCCACCCCAGCCACATTCTGGCTGCAGCATCTTTGACAGCCCAGGTGTTGTGAGAGGCAGGAAGGGCCCAGCTGGATTTTCAGATCCCGGGTGGAGTTTGTGGGCTGGGTAAGCAGAGGCACTCTCTTTTAACCTATAAACGGAGCCCTTTTAGTCTGGAATCATGGAGAGTGAATGAATACAGTATCTCCACGAGGTCATTTTTACTGATTCACCTTGCACAATGTAACTGCTCTTTAAAGTCAAAGGGCGGGGGGATCGTGCGTTTTTATGATTTCTTTGTCCCTGCTTCTATTATAAAGAAGGATCTTGTTTAGCCTGGAACCCCGGAGGACACTGGCGGATGAGCAGGATATTGACATCACAGGTGCTGATGATGCTAAACCTGCACACCTGAGAGGGGAAGGGAGTTTGATTCAGATTGATCAAAGGGCTGACTTTTCAGTCTTTTGTTGACATGCCCTACAGATACTTAGGAAAAAAAGTGTCTTTGTTAAAGATCCACCCTCTTACCCTTTAATGATGGGCCCAGAGAGCCCACAAGCCACATCACTAAGACCTCCAGCAAGTCATACAGCAAAACCAGCGAAGACCAGGCTTGACATTCCTGATATTGCTAAGATGGAAATAAAAAGCAGATTTAAAAGAAATAAGCCTGTCGGGGCTTCTCTAGTCATTGTGAAGAAGCAAAGAGGCGGGGAGAGGGGATACACAACTTGATTTCCTTCGCCTTTGCAGGTCACAACTGTGTCTGTGC
The DNA here is from genome assembly GCA_003942145.1 of Platysternon megacephalum. Lineage (NCBI taxonomy): Eukaryota > Metazoa > Chordata > Testudines > Platysternidae > Platysternon > Platysternon megacephalum. The sequence goes on from QXTE01000339.1 coordinate 975,178, forward strand.
CAGAGAGCGCAGAGGAGTGTGAAAACCACGCGCCGACACTCTGACTGTGTCATGATGCTGTGCGGGTGTGAATAAGAATGGAGCAAATGAGCTGAGTGCAACAGGATGTGAACTGGGCGGGTGTGTGTGTGTATGAGTGTTGGCTCCCTCTGTCCCCCGAGAGGGAAGAAGGCACATTTGCCTCTGTGGTGTTTGGCGTGGCTAGACTCAAAGTGGGTCAAAGTCGCCCTGAGAGGCTGGGAGGTTTCCTCTGGCTCCAGAACTTCCCCCGGTGTGTAACGGGGCCACAGAATCACAGGCAGAGTCAGTGCTCCTGGGCCGGAACATTCCAGCCTGGAAACGACTTGTCCCACAGTCTGAGGGCCAGAGAGCTGAGGAGATGCTATTATAAGGTTTGATCCTCAGATCTAGTTTAGTCCCACTCAGGACAAGACAAAGGTGGCTTTAAATGGCCTTTAAATGCCCAAGTCCTCATAAGACATGGGAGGTAATTGTCCCACTCTGCTTGGCACTGGTGAGGCCTCAGCTGGAGCACTGGGTCCAGTTTTGGGCACTACACTTTAAGAAAGATGTGGACAAATTGGAGAGAGCCCAGAGCAGAGCAACAAAAATAATAAAAGGTTTAGGAAACCTGACCTATGAGGAACGGTTAAAAAAACCTGGGCATGTTTAATCTCGCAAAAAGAAGCCTGAGGGGGGACCTGGTAACAGTCTTCAGATATGTTAAGGGCTGTTATAAAGAGGACAGTGATCAGTTGTTCTCCATGTCTACAGAAGGTAGCACAACAGGTAATGGGCTTAATCAGCAGCAAGGGAGATTTGGGTTAGATATTGGGGGGAAATCCTTTCTAGCTCTCAGGGTGGTTAAGCTCTGGAACAGGCTTCCAAGGGAGGTTGTAGAATCCCCGTCACTGGAGGTTTTTAAGACCAGGCTGCACAAACAGCTGTCAGGGATGGTCTCGGGATACATAGTCCTAGGTGACCTCTTGAGGTCCCTTCCAGCCTTATAGTTCTATGATTCTATTCCTGGCTTGGCCACAGCCCTTCTGGGTGATCTTGAGCTAGTCACTTCCTCGCCCTGTGCTACAGTGCCTCAGTTTCCCCAGACAACGATACTTATTTCTTTTGTAAAGCACTTTGAGCCCGACTGATGAAGAGTGCTATATAAGAGCTGAGAATCATTATTAATAATGATTCACGATGGGGCCCAGAGGCAACAGCTACACCTAGAAGAATGATTTTGAGTCTCACTGTGTCTATACTACAAGCACTACCGTGGCCCAGTTGAAGCGCTGCAACTACGCCGCTGTAGCACTGTAGTGTAGATGCTTCCTACATCAGCTGAAGCTTTTGTTCTGCCAGTGTAGTTAAGCTACCTCTCCAAGAGGCGGTAACAGGTTGATGGAAGAATTTTTCTATCCACCTAGCTGCGTCTACACTAGGGGTTAGGTCGACCTAACTATGGCACTCAGGGTGCGAAATTTTTCACAGCCCTGAGCAACGTAGCTAGGTTGATCTAATTTTTAAGGGTAGACCAGGCCTCAGAGGGATACAGGAAGGGTACCAACTTTATTGGTGATATGCTCAGATTCTAAAGAGAACTGCACCGTAGTTGACAATAAGCATTTCTCCACATGCTGTTTTATGTTGATACATACAATTAGGCAAAACCATCTGCAATATCACTAATAATGTCACATCCTTTCTGAAAGGAAAGAAAAAGAAATCAGATCAAATTCATTTGTAATATGGATTGCATTTCCCCCTCCTCTACTAAATATTTCAGAACCTGATTGTTCAGGGTTGAATTGCATTATTCAAGCTGTTTTACAACATAGCTAACATGGATATCATACTGTAATGATTGTTACCATCTTCTGATTTCTCCCTGGGACATACGCTATGGTCAAAGGCATTGTAAGGTCCCTGTTGAATAAAACTGTCATCTAGCCTGTGTTTAATCGCCGTATTGTATTTCTGCAGCCACAACTTCTTTCTTTGTAGCCTTGGTGGTGCTCCAGCAAGGAGTTTTGTTATGATTGTCTGCAAAGAGGTCAGGTTTCTCCCAGGCACATATGGGCTGTAAGTGTAACCCATAGCCAGACAATGGGCAGAGCTCTCCTTTTTGAGCTGTGCAAAATTTATTTCCTTGGATGTATGGAATCCCCAAGTCCTCATTTCATAGAATCATAGAATCATAGAATATCAGGGTTGGAAGGGACCTCAGGAGGTATCTAGTCCAACCCCCTGCTCAAAGCAGGACCTAATCCCAACTAAATCATCCCAGCCATGGCTTTGTCAAGCCTGACCTAGATGCATCCACTTCATTTATACCATAGTTTGCAAACGAGCTTCCACTGGAGATGAGATGGAGAATCTCACTGGCATCCCAGTGGAACACTGAGTCTTTCTTTAGGCGATCTTTTAGTCATGCCAAGACTTCTGCAAGGCATGGTATAAACCTGGCAAGGTAAATCCCCATCCTGATGACTTCTCCAGCTCAGCATCATTCTCTAGTGACCTCATTTCAGCAACTGCTGCTCCTTTTGCAGGCTTGAGCTTTATATTGTCAGCCGAGGGAGCGTGACCAAAATCTTTTGTTTTGATTGGTCTAATATTATCTTTGTCCAGATTGAACTTGATCCCTTTTCTCCCTAGCTCCTTGGAGTATGGCTTGTAGATTGCAGCTACCATCAAGGAACATGATGCCAAACACCAATATCTGGAGTTATAACAATAAATAGGAAACAAACAAAAGTCATACATTTTTAAATCAGCAGATCCAGATAACCTTCATTCAAGAGTTGTAAAAGAGCTGGCCAAGGAGCTCACTGGACCGTTAATATTGATTTTCAGTAAGTCTTGGAGCACTGGGGAAGGTCCAGAAGACTGGAAGAAAGCTAATGTCGTGCCAATTTTAAAAAAGCGTAACCAGGCATAGGTGCTGGAACTGGGAGTGCTGGGGGTGGTTTCCATTATATCCAGGATTTACAGCTTGGTTCAATGGCTTCAGCAACCCCATTCTACAAATTGTTCCAACTCCTCTTTAAACAGGATGACTTGGTTAATTATAGGCCTGTCAGCCTGACACTGATCCCGAGCAAGGTAATGGAGTGACTGATATAGGACTCTGTTAATAAAGAACGAAAGGAGGGTGATGTAAGTAATGCAAATCAACATGGATTTATGGAAAATAGATGCTGTCAAACTCATTTGATATCTTTTTTTGATGCGATTAGAAGTTTGGTAGATAAAGGTAAGAGTGTTGACATAATATACTTAGACTTCTGTAAGGCATTTGGCTTGGTACTGCATGACATTTTGGTTAAAAAATTAGAATATAAAATTAACATGGCACACATTAAATGGAATAAAAACTAGCTAACTGATAGGGCTCAAAATGGAACGGTCAAACAGACCTGTTTCCAGTGGGGCCCCGCAGGGATCAGTTCTTGGCCCTGTGCTATTTAACATTTTTATCAGTGACCTGGAGGAAAACATAAAATCAGCACTGAAAGTTTGCAGATGACACAAAAATGGGGGGAGTGGTAAATAATGAAGAAGACAGGCCACTGATTCAGAGCGATCTGGATCGCTTGCTAAGTTGGGCACAAGCAAACAATGTGTGTTTCAATATGGCAAATGTAAATGTGCACATCTAGGAACAAAGAATGCAGGGCATCCTTACAGTGTCACATAAAAATTCTGGTGCCCACAATTCAAGAAGGATGCTGATAAATTGGAGAGGGTTCAGAGAAGAGCCACGAGAATGATTAAAGGATTGGAAAACCTGCCTTATAGTGAGAGACTCAAGGAGTTCAATCTCTTCACTTTAACCAAAAGAGAAGGTTAAGGGCTGACCTGATCACAGCCTGTAAGTACCTACTTGGGGAACCAATATTTAATAATGGGCTCTTCTATCCAGCAGAGAGAGGTCTAACACCATCCAATGGCTGGAAGTTGAAGCTAGACATATTCCAACTGGAAATAAGGTGCAAATTTTTAATGGTTAGAACAATGGACCAAGGGTCATGGTGGATTCTCCATCAATGACAATTTTTAAATTGAGATGGGATGATTTTCTATAAGCTTTGCTCCAGGAATTATTTAGGGGCAGGTCTCTGGCCGGTGCTATACAGGAGGTCAGACTAGATGATCACAATGGTCCCTTCTGGCCTTGGAGTCCATGAGTTTGGAAGGGATCTAACCCCTCCTGCTTCAAGGCACAAACCAATTAGTAGCTGGGGGCAGATTATCTCTTACCTTACACTGTGGATTTCTTGCACCTTCTGAAGCAGCTGGTACTGGCCACTGTTGAAGACAGGAGCTTGGACTGATCTGATTGATATATTAGGAACACAGGAATTGCTCTATGAGATCAGACCATAGTTCAGTGTTCCTAATATATCATCCGCAGTAGCTGCAGCCCCACGAAGCCTGGCATAGGTGTCACCAATTTCTTCTTGGGTGGAATGAACACCCGTTGGAATGGATACAAAAGGGCAGGGGGGTGAATCTGTGTCTCCCTCCCAGGGTATTAAATGTGGTACCATTTAACCTTTCTCACCTGTGTGACAGCTGCCATCTTCAACACACCGAGGGCTGACCTGGGGACCGCCAGAGCTAAAAGCACATTCTGCAACAGCTTGAGCTAACAATCCCACACACGGTAATGGTGTGTGTGTGTGTGTGTGTCACAACTCCTGTCCTCTGCAGATTGGCAGACAGGGACCTGTAACACACACTCCCTGGTGGATTAACATCTGATTTTACCTGCCAACACCCCGATCTTCCATCCGGGACTAAATCCTGCTTGCATGACTCCAGCGACTAAAGGCACTGAATCAAAGCAAAGCCATTGAATAAAACCCCATCCACAGCTGTGTTCAGGCAGCTTGGCAAAGTGGCCCTAAATCCTGAGACGCCAGCTCTGGCAGGATCGTCCTAGGGCAGAGGGATCTGCAGATGGTACACCACCAGGGTAACAGCTCCGACGGCACCTCTTCCCGCACCCGCTCTTAATCTCTTATTCATATGAAGGCCTGGCTCAGGAGAGAAGCAGTATATCCCAGATGCCTCCTATTTTTCCAGACTTGCACAACTTGCCTGCCGAGGGAAAAGTCCCTCTCTTCGTTCCAATGGATAAATCCCTTCCCCCCCAGCTCCATGTGACTTACAGGCACCGTTGTGTTTTCCTTGCGGCCTGATGGTATGAAAGAAACGTGCTGAGTAAGAGCTTGTAATGCTCAGCCCTTCACTTGTTATTAATTCCTGAGCTTTGGCTGCGAGTTCCCTTGTTCTCCCATCTGCACAGCTCATGCTGTGACATCCGCTCTGGAAATTCCACTCTGCTTCCCTTTGTCTCTCTGCCTCTGGAATTCCCTATAAAAGGAGAGGAGACTCTAGCTGCTCAGTGTCACAGCTGGTGCGTGCAGTAGTTCCTGGTCCGGCTCCGCTCATCCTCTCTCCACAGCAACATGAAGGTCTCCGTGGCTGCCCTCGCCGTTCTCACCAGCGCTGCCTTCTGCTCCCTGGCCTCCTCTGCCCCATGTGAGTCCAGCGTCTCTCTCTGAAATTGTCCATTTCTGAAGGAAACCTATTTATTGCTCTTTGGATGGGAGGTGGGGGAGGAACCCTTCCCCTGATAACATGTGTTATTTTCCCTTGCATGGAATTCAAGGCACACTCACGCTGTCTGTTTCCATCTTTCAGTGGGCTCGGACATGCCCATCTCCTGCTGCTTCTCCCACACGGCCCGCCAGATCCCGCGCAGCATGGTGGTGGATTACTATGACACCAGCAGCAAGTGCTCCTTACCCGCTATAGTGTAAGTGCAAACTCCCGACGCCGGAGACCGGCAGCGAGCAGCTGTGCAGAGACAGCTTCCATTGCAATACATGCTCATGTTGCAAGCGTTACAGTGTATTCATGCACTGCAATGGAATAGTTTGCTCTATGTCAGCGGTTCTCAAACTGTGGGTCAGGACCCCAAAGTGGGGTGTGATCCTGTTTTAATGGGGTGGCCAGGGTTGGCTTAGACTTGCTGGAGCCCGGGGCCAAAGCCTGAGCCTCACCACCCAGGACCGAAGTCCAAGGGCTTCAGCCCTGGGCGGCAGGGCTCAGGATACAGGCTCCCTGCCTCAGGCTGAAGCCCCATCCAGTGGGGCTCGGGCTTTGGCGGGACTAGGGCGGGCTCAGGCTTCGGTCCCCCCGGGGTCGTGTAGTAATTTTTGTTGTCAGAAGGGGGTGGCAGTGCAATGAAGTCTGGGAACCCTGCTCTACGTCTACACGGCAGTTAAACACCCGCGGCAGCTGACTCGGGTTTGCGGGGCTCAGCTGTGGGGCTGTAAAATTGCGGTGTAGACATTTGGGCTCGGGGTAGAGCCCCAGCTCTGGGATTCTGCGAGGCGGGAGGATCCCCGAGCCTGGGCTCCGGCCCAAGCCCGAACGTCTACACGGCCATGTTTAGCCCCACAACCTGAGCCCGGGTCAGCTAACTCTTTTATTCCAGTGTAGACGTACCCTTGGTGTCTGGCTGCTGCTTCTGGTTCCTAGCATGAGGCAAATCCAGGTGTCAAAGGCCTGAGGTCGGTGACTAGAGAGCCCACTGCACCAGCACAGACTCTGAGAGCCAAGTATTCACAGCCCGGAGAAGAAGCCACCAGAAGGGATTCCCCCATAGCTCCTCTAGGGTCCTGGGGTGGGACCTGCTCACCCGTGGGGATAATGGAGTGTGGGGGCGGGGCAGGAAGTGAGGCTGGGGGAGGGCAGACCACAGGAGGGCTTGAATATGTAGAACAGGCAGCCGAATGGGAGGAGGGGCAGGCCAGGTGGCCCAGACCAGCATCAGGTTCTGGTGGAGGATCCTTCAGGGACAGAACAGAACTGACTGGCTGTGCTGGGATCTGGAAGTGGGGCGACCCAGGACAGTGGGGGAGAGACACAACGTTTCTCTCACTCTAACCCGTCTCCTTCCTGTCCCACAGGTTTATTACAAAGAAAGGCCGGGCCGTCTGTGCCAACCCCAGCAACTCCTGGGTCCAAGCCTATGTGACCACCTGGGTGTGAACTGAGCAGAATGGGGGACAGAATTATATCTATTTATTACGTGTATTACGGTAGCACTTCGCAGCCCCATTGTGCAAGGTGCTGTCACATGGGACAAACAGGCGATTCCTGAGCCCAAGCGCTGGCCATCTAAGGACAGAGTTCAAAGGGCACCGGAAGGACCTCGCCTCACTTCTGCTGACACAAGCCAGGATGCTGCTACCAACCCACTTTTCAAAGAACTGACAAACGCTGGACTTTTAACGTATCATGTGACGCTATTTAAGACGTGCAGTTGGGACCCCATTTTTTGTATTGCTAATTATATTATTTATGGCATGCGTGCAGGAGGGTCACATGACTCCCCGTGCATCGCAGTGACCGACACAAAAACACCCCAGGCTGTTGAATGTGTTGGGTTCTTTGTGCTGTAATATTAGGTGATGACCAGGGATTGGGTAGCGTGATGATTTTGGAAAATAAAATGTTTTGTAGAAAAACACCCTGGTTTTTGCCTTGATGTAATTCCTGACCGGAAGGATCTCCAGGCCCAGACACATCATCTGACCACTGTGCCTGCCTGTCTCACTAGGAGAGGATCTGGAACAAACCCGACCAGCTCAGCACCACCAGAGTCTGGGGAAAATTTGGCCCCGTTTGCAGTTCACAGCTCAGATCCATCCCTCACACACATCTACAGCCAGAGCATCCAGCCCTGCACGCCCTGTCTACAGTACACACCCCCAGCTGCTCATATGTACATGCAAGAAACAAAAATAGGGATGGGGCATAAAGTTCCCACCTTAAAGTGGGAGGACAAAGGGTTAAATCTGCTGAGGACAGCACCAGGTTTGCAGAGATTGCAGTGAGGTGATGAGCTCAGCTGGGTGAGGGGAGGAAAGCGTGGGGGGGGGGCAGGAGGGGAGTCTGGAGTTGGGGAAGACCTGTGTGTGTGTGTGTAATCTCACTGGGAGCAGAGGTGTATGTGTGTGTGTCTAGGGAATCTCCCTGGGAGCAGGGGTGTGTGTGTGTGTGTGTGTGTGTGTAGGGAATCTCCCTGGGAGCAGGGGTGTGTGTGTGTGTATGTGTGTGTGTGTAGGGAATCTCCCTGGGAGCAGTTGTGTGTGTGTGTGTGTGTGTGTGTGTGTGTGTGTGTCTGTGTGTGTGTGTAGGGAATCTCCCTGGGAGCAGGTGTGTGTGTGTGTGTGTGTGTGTGTGTGTGTGTGTGGAATCTCCCTGGGAGCAGGTGTGTGTGTGTGTGTGTGTGTGTGTGTGTGTGTGTGTAGGGAATCTCCCTGGGAGCAGGGGAGTTACCCAGCCTGCCCAGTGGAGACCCAGCCACTGCCCCAAGGAGCTGAACTGAGGATTTCCCCTTCCTGTAGAGACACTGCCCCTTGCCCTGAGTGCTCTCTGCAGAGCCCTGCGGCTGGGTAGGAGCCGGTTTGTTTAAATGCCCTGGAGAAGGAGCCTTGTTGTTCCACTTGCCACTTCTATGAGCTGTGGCCTGTTGTGTCTGGGCACGGAGCCAGCACGTGTACGCACATATACACGCTGCATGGATCCACTCAGCCCTGCATGCGCCTTAGTGCCTCGGACACCCCTCACCCCTCCCTTGCGGCCCCTCGCCGCGCACACCCGGCCGGAGAGACACACGCTGGATTTGCTCCCCCCTCCAGCAGAGCAGCTGAGAGGAGGGAGCGTTGTCCAGGGATGGGGGATGGATACTGGAGGCAGGCAACCTTGGCTCCATTTCTGACCAGTTCATCTTGGGCATGGTGTCAAGAATAAATGGACACAAATCGGACATCGGGAATGGTAACATACAAAAGCCAGTAGGTGAACACTTCAATCTCCCTGGACATTCAATAACAGATTTAAAAGTAGCCATACTTCAACAAAAAAACTTCAGAAACAGACTTCAAAGAGAAACTGCAGAACTAAAATTCATTTGTTAATTTAACACCATTAATTTGGGCTTGACTAGGGACTGGGAGTGGCTGGCTCACTACAAAAGCAGCTTTGCCTCTCCTGGAATTGACACCTCCTCATCTATTATTGGGAGTGGACCACATCCACCCTGATCGAATTGGCCCTGTCAACACTGGTTCTCCGCTTGTGAGGTAACTCCCTTCTCTTCCTGTGTCAGTATAATAATGCCTGTCTGTAATTTTCACTCCATGCATCTGAAGAAGTGGGTTTTTACCCACGAAAGCTTATGCCCAAATAAATCTGTTAGTCTTTAAGGTGCCACCGGACTCCTTGTTGTCATCTTGGGCATGTCACTTCCCTGCTCTCTGCCTCGGTTTCCCTATCTGTAAAATGGGGGTGATGATGCCCACCCTTGTAAAATGCTTTGAAAGTGATAAAATTACATCACCCCCCCAGAGCAACACACACTAACAACTCCCAGCACATACTTATCTACTCACCCTTCACTGACTCACCCTTGCACTGACACACTGATATGCATTTTTTTTGACTCCACTCTTACTGATTTATTCCACCCCGTACTCATGCAACCATGACCTCACCATGCTTATTGAAGAAGGGGCTTACTCCACACTCACCTCCAATTACTCCATCGCTTTCTCTCTCCACCCTGAATCCACATCCGCTTCCTCCACATTTACACCAATCTCGCTTCCTCCAAACCTCTACAAACCCCTCATTTCCTAAAGTTCACGGGTGAAATAATATACAGACGAGATTTTTACTACTAATAAGAAATGTCTTGCATCCCAACAGCAGAAATAGCTCCCGTAAAGCCATTCAAAAACAGAACTCTGTGAAAAGCGACTGTTCCCAAGAAGATAACCTGAATCGAGTGAAAGAACCACATGAGGCAAAACAGGCCAGATTCTACTGTCACTCACACTAGTGTAAATCTGGAGTAACTCCACTGACCTCACTCGAGTTACTCTGGATTTGTACCAGTGTAAATGAAAGCAGAATTAGGCCTCAATAAGATCTTCGTTTGACAGAAGGCAGGGGTCACTGCTCAAGATAACAGAGGTTCCATTTTATTTCAGGGGTTCGGGTAGGAAGGCTGACATCTGAGCGGCACGCAGGGTTAGTGTCTGATGAAAGGTCAAACAAGGCCTGATCCTGTATGAATGTGTCAATGGGGGTGTCACGGCGGTACCTGCCCCATAGCACCTGCTGCTGGCCAAGAATGGCATTGCAGGTGCTCCCTGGCTTCATTTCTCCTCACTGGAATTTTCTGCCTCTCCCAGCCATTCATGTGGCTCAGGTCTCTCGCTAAGTCACTGGCTAAAACGTAACCCCTTCCAGGGTAAAAAAAGTCCAAAGAAACAAAAGTTTCTTCTCTCCCTGTTAGGTGCCTGTCCAGGCTCAGCTGCCAGGCCTTTCTGGGCTACTTTTAAGTCGTGCCTTTAGGACAGAGCCCTGGCTCCTGGCTGCTTCCCTGGAGTCCTTCCAGACCCTCCTTCACAACCTGCCCCAGGAACCCAATTTGCTCCCCGTGGTTCCACCCCAAGCGAAGCTCTTTGCCCTTTTACCAGGCCCAGGTGTTTCAGGCTCTCACCTCACCCCAATTAGTCCAGCCCCTTTATGCTGGGAGGCCGCTAATTCTGGCGCAGGCACAGCTGGTTGAACAGGGCAGGCCAGGCCCTTTTAAGGATACGTCTACACAGCGAATCTCAGAGCCGGGTCAACAGGCTTGGGCTTGGGCTAGTGTAGATGCCACAGCTGGGGCTGGAGCTGGAGCCTGGGCTCTAGAGCCAAGGGATGTGGGTGGGCTTAGCCTGAGCCCCACTTGCCTGAGTCCATTGGCCCGGGCTCAGAGAATCACTGCTCCCTGTGTAGACACACCCCAAAGGGCCGGCCACCCTGGGCCAGGGCGTTTTGCCATTGTCTATGACAGCGGTTCTCAAACTGTGGGTTGCAACCCCGTTTTAATGGGGTTGCCAGGGCTGGCGTTAGACTTGCTGGGGCCCAGGGCCAAAGCTGAAGCCTGAGGGCTTCAGCCCTGAGTGGCAGGGCTCAGGTTACAGGCCCCACTCCTGGGGCTTGGGTGGGCTCAGGCTTCGGTCCCCCCCCCCCCCGGGGTCATGTAGTAATTTTAGTTGTCAGAATGGGGTCACGGTGCAATGAAGTTTGGGAACCCTGGTCTATGACGGTGCAGGGCTGAGCCCCGATGAGTCTGATTTTGGCGGGCGTGGCTCACACCGGGGCGCTCACTCACTAGGGCTGGGCAGGAAATGACATTTTCCCCCCCAAGGAAAAACGGCAGGAAATGGCTCCCCCCCACCCCCCACCCCCAGCTGTTGAAACTGCTCCATGAAAACGACCGGGATTTGGTCAAAAAACCTGAAACCCTGATAACCGGGAAAAGGTCGGATTTCTGTCGCCACGTTTGGGGGTTTTGGTTTATCTGCAACCCCCCAAAAATTCTCCGTGAAAATGGATTTTTTTTGGTGAATTTCAGTTTAGTTGAAAAGGTTATTTTTCCACCAAAAGAATGGAACACGTCGTAACTTGTGGGGATATTTGATCGCTGAGCCCTGGGGCTCCAGGCCGGCTTTGTCCTCATGAGCTCTGTTCATAACAGTGGAAGCTCGTGTATTTTCACCCTGCCGCGTCCCCGGAGATCTGGGGAGAGGCTGACCCCGCCTAGCTACTGGATGTCCCGCAGTGACATGCCGATGACAATTTGTTCCAGACAGTGTGAAAGGCAACGTGAACTCGAACTGTTCTGGCCATTAACTCTAGGGCAGCGACGTAAGTGCAGCCTTCCTCGGCACGGTGCATGGCAGAGCGGGGTGCAGATGAGGGTAGTTCCCGGCTCTGCTCCTCATTCTGTCACCTCCTCCCCTTCTCTAGCAAGACTCCTCACAGCTGCTAGTCAGTGGGAGGCTCCCGCTCTGCAGTGGGAACCCTCGCCCTGCAACTCTTTGCCCGCAGGCCCTGTTGTTGGGGCAGTGGGGGCAGGTGGGAGGGTGCGGTTGGTTCCAGGCAAGGGGAGTCAGGACATAGGGTCTGCCAGGGTCCCCGTTTGGCTCTGCCTGCCAGGGATCTGGCAAGGAAAGATGTGGAGAAATTGGAGAAAGTCCAGAGGAGAGCAACAAAAATGATGGAAGGGCTAGAAAACATGAGCTGTGAGAGAAGACTGAAAAAATTGTCTTGGAGAAGAGAAGGCTGAGAGGGGACATAAAAGTACATAAAAGGCTGTTATAAGGAGGAGGGTGATAAATTGTTCTTTTTAACCTCTGAGGGACAGGACAAGAAGCAATGAGCTTAAATTGCAGCAAGGGAGATTTAGGTTGGACACTAGGAAAAACTTCGTGTCAGGGTAAGTAAGCACTTTGCCTAGGGAAGTTGTGGAACCTCCGTCACTGGAGATTTTTAAGAGCAGGTTAGACCAACACCTGTCAGGGATGGTCAGATAATACGTAGTCCTGCCTCAATGCAGGGGACTGGTCTAGATGACCTCTCGAGGTCCCTTCCAGTCCTACCCGTCTATGATTCTGTGACCCTCTCCCCCAGTCCCCAGGTGGGATTTCCTTCATTCCCAAGGATTAACCAGCCTTCAGGGTCTAGGAGCTCTCCACTGATAAGAGAAAGTCCTGCCCCTGGATTCAGAGGCCCCTTTACACACAGAGGCCAGGTCTGAGCTCAGGAGGAAGCTCTCAGTCACTCTGTGGTGACTTTAACGTTATCCGGCCGTGTTGAAACTTGCACGGGGGGGAGCAGCTTCCTCCTTGTGCCAGCTCAGAGAGTGGCACACACGTACACAGCCCCATGACCTCAGATCCAGTCCTGCTCAGCTCCCTGGTTCCACTCGCAGCACCTTACCAGAACCAGCCCCTGGCTGTGGCCTTCACACGCCCCACTCTGCCCTCCCCTGCTTGGGGCGCCCTGTCATAAACATACAGCTAAGGGTAGCATAAAATCCCTCCTTTACCTGTAAGGGGTTAAGAAGCTCACATCACCTGGTTGGCACCTGACCAAAAGGACCAATAAGGGAAGAAGATCCTTTCAAATCTGTGGGGGGAGGTTTTTGTTTGTGCTCTCTTTGTTGTTCTCTCGGACAGAGAGGGACCAGGGCAGGAAAAACTGTCTCCTAAAACCCTACCTGAAATAAGCATCCAAGAGTACAAATTGTAAGTAATAGCAAGGAAATACGTTAGATTATCTTTTGTTTTAGCTTGTGAATTTTCCCTATGCTAAGAGGAAATTTTATTCCAGTTTTGTAACTGGGAAGCAAAGTCAGAGATGATCCTTTGGGTTTTAAATCTTTTTATTTACCCTGTAAAGTTATCTTCCATCCTGATTTTGCAGGTGCGTTTCTTTTCCTTTTTTTAAAAATAAAATTCTTCTTTTAAGAACCTAATTGGTTTTAGTGTCCTAAAGAAAAGGTCTGTGCTCACTTTATTAGAAGCAATTGGTTGGTATATTATTCTCAAACCTCCCCAGGAAAGGGGGTGAAGGGGCTTGGGGAGATATTTTGGGGAAACAGAAACTCCAAGTAGTCCTTTTCCTGAATCTTTGGCTAACTCACTTGGTGGTGGCAGCAATACCATCCAAGGACAAGGAAGGATTTGTGCCTTGGGGAAGTTTTTAACCTAAGCTGGTAGAAATAAGCTTAGGGGGACTTTCATGCAGGTCCCCACATCTGTACCCCAGAGTTCAGAGTGGGGAGGGAACCATGACACGCCCAATTCCTGTTATCCCAGACACATTTCAGCCCTGCCCATCTGGGGGTGGGTGGCCGAGGGAGGCTGGACATGGGGATAAAGTGGTGAAGCAGGGCGGTGATCTCCTCTGATTTCTGAGCTTTGTGTTTTAAAATATATTTTTTGTAAAATCCAAAGTTTTTGCTATGAGCCTTTGAGTTTGTACCGTGAGCTAAAATGTGACCCTTTCCGCCATCGCTCCCTTCAGTCCCTAATCCCACCAGATCTGAGCACTGCACAGTCTTTAGTGTATTCCTCCTGCCAACGCCCCTGTGAGGCAGGGCAGGGCTATTATTCCCATGGCGCCACAGAGAAACTGAGGCCCAGATCTTTGAAAGTCTTTAGGGGTCCAACAACACCACGCTTGGACAGTGAAGGTCCGTAGTGCTGAGTGTCCATGTCCACCTTGTAGGGCTTTATTCCAGGCCTCTAAAAGCTCCGCGGGGTTATTGCTAACCTGGGGCAGCCAGGTGAATTGTGGGTGAGCATGTGGCCGCACCCAGCCCATGACCTCAAGTGTGATCTTCAGGGCTCAATGTTCAGGGCCTTTGTCTCCGAGATGGGCTATATGACAAAAGATTGTCAGCCGTTGGTGGCCAGTGGTGACTTCCGTCCTCTTGAGGCCAGTTGTCAATACTACATCCCTATTAGTGATAAAATCATACGACCTTACGCCCAGTAGTCACTGCCGGAAGCACCGGTGAGGTCTCGTTTGAGCAATGTCCTGTTTCAGCTCCGTAGAAGAGGATCGGAAGTACACAGGTTGGCTAAAGCTGCACTTTCGTGTATTTAAGGGTCCAACTCCCACTGATTTCCTGTTGACTTCAGAACTGCAGAATGGAGCCTTAGTCCGCTCATCATTCCCATGTGTATCCTGTCAGTGCCCACGGTGTGCCGCACACTGCCCCACACGCAGGGAGACACTGCCCCTGCCCTCGAGATCTCATATGCTCCCCTTGCCCCATTGTCCTGTATCTCTTTATGTGCAAGGCTTGGTACTTTGACATTTATATTCTCCCTGGCACCTCCTGGTTCTGGGCTCCCTGGAGCTTCTCCCCAGGAGTCAGACATTGCTTCTGGACTGGGGCTTTGCTTTCCCCTCACAATGGGCCTGTACATTTGGCTGGGTGCAACACAAATCCACCCAGCAAGGGACTGTCTTGTTTCCTGTCAAATCGTTCCTGTGCACTGGGGTGATGGGACCCACGGGCAGTCCAAGCCCCCTCCCTTGGGACATTTCAAACTGCACTGGACAAGGCTGCAGGGAATGAAATCTCGGGAACAATCCTTCAATGGCTCCAGGGACGGACTTAATGCCTGACCTACTAGGCGTATTCCAGCGCCTATTTGCTGCATAGTGCTAGTGTGCGTGCACCTGTGTATGAGTGCAGCTGTGTATCTGGAGGAAGTGTGTGTATGCATGTGGCTGTGTCGTCTCTGGGAATGAATGTGTACGTGCAACCGTGCGTGTGGGGTGCGTCACGGTCCATCAGTGCGTCTTGGTGGGTGAACGTGTATGCAGGGCTGGGTGTGCGTGTGACTCTGGGGGGGTGGGTGTATGGCGGGTTGTGGAGAGCAAGGGAGGTGTAAATAGCTGTGTGTAGGCAAGTTGTATTTCTGTTCAGGGCTGAGGGGGTGCGTAGAGGTATGTCACTGAGGAGTGTGCTGGTGTATATGTGTGTGTGTATTTCACAGGAAAAGTGGAAGCTGGATTCACACCCTCCCGTTGTTATTTGTTTTGTGAAACACAACACCCAGCTGATGAAGTTTAAGCAGATTCATTGAGTTTAAGGCCAGTATAGCCCAGGCCGTGTGTGTGTGTGTGCAGGGGTGTACTGATGTATGAGGGTGTGTGTGCAGGGATGGTGGGATATGTACGCTGGTGTGTTTGGGTGTGAGGACGTGACAGCTGGAGGGGGGCTATTTCCTTGCAGGGATGGGGGAGTGTTAGATTTGTGACATGAGTGCTGTTCAGGAAAAGTGCCAGAATTCACCTTAAAACAGAACCAAGGGGTTGATATAAAAATATTTATTCTATAAAAGCAGCATTTCATTTTCTGTCAAACCCACCCCAGCCACTGCTCAGCAGTACAGCAGACACAGCCAGGGCTAAATACCAAATATATTAAACAATCTTCTGAGCGTCTGTGATGTGAAGAGAGCCGGCCCAGCGGCTCACCCCCACAGCTCACAGCGAGCGTTCTATAAATAACATAATGAACAGTATAATTAGTAGGTTTTGCACCGATCCAGGATTTTAAATAGCTGTACAAGATATTTACAAATTCTTGGTTTTATCAGGGTTTGGGGCAAATTCAGCTCCTGTTCCTGTCTCGTCACCCTGTCCTTTGAGGGTTTCCACTCCCACTGCCGGGGGCGGCGCATCACCCAGTCTGGCCCCTGCTCCGCTCAGTTCAGCTCCAAGTCGTTCACGTACTCTTGAACCCAGGATTCACTGGGGTTGGCACAGAGCTCACGGCCCCTCTTTGTGATGAACCTGGGGGGCGGGAAAGAGACGGACAGAGTCAGAGGAAAGGAGGGGATATTTCTCGCAAGTGCTCATCCCCTTCTGGTATCTGCTGCACCCTCATCCCAGTAGGTCTAGTCAGGTCTCTTCTCGCTCCCTGAAGGAGTCTCCATCAGCCCCTCATGGTCCCGAGGCTGCCGCTTGGCTGCCTGTTCCACACACTGGTGCCCTCTTGAGATCTTTCCTCTCCCAGCCTCCATCCTGGCCTCACCTCACACTATTATGCCTTGGGTGCAGGGCTTAAATTCTCATAGATTATTTCCCTGAGCCCCCCATTCCCCACAACATGGTAAAAAACTTCAGGGCCCAGTGGGGGGGGTGGGGGGTGGGAGGGCTTCAGCCACTGGGCTGAAGGGAGGGCCGGGGGAGGGGCTTCTGCCATGCGGCAGGGTGTCGGGGCAGGGCTCCAGCTGCGAGGTGTGGGATCTGGGGGCTTTAGATCTGTGGTGGGGCACAGCACACCCCCTGCCCTGCGGGCTCCCCGCAGGTTTGAAAATATTTCCTGAATTTAAGCCCTGCTTGAGTGGGCAGGTCCCATCCCCAGCCTATCATGTGGTTGGAAACCATGACACCCCCCCTCCTCCTCCCACGGCCAGTGCTGTCCAGCTCGGTACTGTCTGTGCTGCTGCAATGGCCTGTCAGTGTTGGAGCCCCAGCTACTTTCCCCGCAGTGTCTGCCTGTCCCTCTCTATACCGGGAAATGGAAGCCCCAGCCCGGTCGCTCCAGCCCATGTCAGTGCAATATACTGGTGTATGAAAACAGAGGCCGCTGGGAATCTGCCATTGGCACTTACACTATGCCCGGCTGGGAGCACATGCTGCTGGTGCTGTAATAATCCTTCACGAAGTTGCGGGGGATCTGCCGGGCTGTGTAGGAGAAGCAGCAGGCAGTCGGGGGGTCAGAGCCAACTGCAAGAGACAGAGATGAGTTCAAACCGGTGCCAGGAAAAGCCCTGCCTGGCTCTCCAGAGGAGTCCCATGGGAGAGGTTTGCATTAGTGGGGGGGTTTTAAATTAGTCTAGGAGTTCAGTGGTGCCAAGACATGACGATGGTTGAGCGTTAGTACGTACGCAGTGATTTGCAGACAGCGAATTATTTACGATCCCTATTTCACAGAGGGGATCACTGAGGGACAGAGTGGCGGAGACCTGTCTACAGCCACAGCGCAGGCCCATGGCAGAGTCGGGACCTGAAGTCAGGAACAGGCTCACAATCCCTTGAGCTAATCGCTAGCCACGCCGCCTCTTTCAGCCTTGCCCAGGGCTCTCTGAGCCCGCTGAAGTCAGTCCGCTCTGAGGATGCTCAGTATCTGGTGGGACTGGGTCCTTAGTGCCAGTTTATTCACAGAGCAGATGCAGCAATGCCAGCTTCTGTCAGCCCCCCCTGACTTGGACAGTCCCTTGGCGGGTGAGCGGAATACCCTTTGGCCTCTCTGCTAGGCTCATCAGCCAGGGTACCAAATGATGCCCATCGCAAGGGTAGTTTTGGTGATGTGGACCCTTGATCTCTAAGGAGTGAGACCACAGACTCATTTCACCTGGCTCACCAGACAGCCACTAGATGGCAGGGCTTTTGGTCCCGTCCCGTAGAGGCTGCATTTGAACCGGTAACCTAGGGATGGAAGCCCCTAAGCCAACCAGTCCCTCTCCCACATTGTCTGCGGCGTGCATCTCACTGCAGAGATGTGGCTTTTACCGGAGAGAGACAACTAGCCTGCATCACTCCGAAGTGCCCCAGGAAAGCACAGTTCTGTGACAGCACCGATGCACCATGGCTGGCTAGCGCAGAGCTAACTCTCAGAAGACAGACACAGAACTTACTTGGCGCGGAGAAGGCCAGGGAGCAGAAGGCAGCGATGAGGAGAACGGCGAGGGCAGCCACGGAGACCTTCATGTTGCTGTCGGGTGGGGACGAGTTGCAGCAGCTGAGCCAGAGCAGGGACTCCGTCAAACCCTTTGCCGTCTGATGCTGAATCTCTGGTCTCTTCCCCTTCTTATAGGAGACTGGAAACCGAAAGGAGGGCGAACCCCCAGGAACTGTGGAAATTCCAGCGCATTCAGGAGGTGACGACATGGTGCCATTGTGCTATTTGTGGAAAAGCGAAGCAGTAGCCGCAATGGAGGAAATCCCGGAATAGTTTGTGTGAAGGGCCAAAGGGCCAAGGCCCCAAGTTCTTACTCTTCAATTTGATTTCAACATCACAGGAAAAGACCGAAGAAAATGTGTCATAAGCGTTTCTGGAAGTGCAAACTGCGCCGATCTCTCTCGTGTGCGGTTTCAAGCCTTGCACAACGCTGGAAAGCAGAAGGGCCTGGGCTCGCAGTAGAGTTGTGGGGAGGAGAAAAATGTTTTAATTCTATTTTTTTAAAACAAAAAGAAATTGGCTTAAAAGTAGATGTAAAATCTAGTTGGGGGGCGGGCAGAGAAGTGAAATGTTTATTTTCAGACAGGACTGGGTTCAATCCATTATTTCAAATCGATTCTTATAAAATACCCACCTACTCTATAGATCCATCACTCGTATTATCTCTAGCATGTGTAGTGTACAATCTACTGCCCCAAGGTGATAGCGGCCCAATCTTGGAAGGTTTGAGCGCCCCCAATTCCCATTCCCTTCCCTGGGAGATGAAGGGGCTCGACATCTCACAGCACACGCTCAGCACCTGACCTTATCTTTTAGGAGGGCTCAGTGTGTTCTTGTTATCCGTGGGGAATGTTTTGGTACCATCCTTGATATCGGGATGTTCTGGTATCACTTGAAATCGGGATGTGTTTGCGTGAGCATTCTGTGCTTAGCGCCAGTTCCCTGCTGCATGTTCCAGAAGACCGCTCTGAAGATTGTCCTGTAAAGCTGCACAGGAGAATGTGAATTCTTTTCCTGGAGGTTCTGACCAAACACCTTGAAGGAGGTCACCACACACAAGGTAAAGGACTTGTATCTTGCTATCCTCAAGTCATTCGCTCCAGTCCTGCTCATGCCCTTGGGTAATTTTTCAGCCAAAACTTTTTTCCAGTGAAAAATACAGACTCGGGGATACTGAAATGTCTCACAAATCCAGAGCGAAGTCACCAGATTGGTTTGGTCGAAACCAAACCCAACTGGCCAACCACCGGAAAAGTCTGAAAAAATTGAAACGTTTTGTTTCGACATTATCAAAATGAGTCATCTCGGTGTTTTGGTTTGAAAACAAATAGTTGTCGGAAATTCCCTTCAATTTTATTAAACAAATTGAAAACCTTAAAAATGCTCAAAATGGAAGCGAAACATTTTGCCCAAAACAATTTTTTTCAACTTTTTTGATTTGCTGAAAATTTCAAAAAAATGTCAGTTTTGGGTGGATCCCAAATGATTTTTGCTTTAATTTTGCAAAGTTGACAGAGAACGGAAGAATCTGTTATTCGCACAGCCCTACGTGTAGCATCTTAGCAAAGCTCCTGAGACTCAGACCATGGTTTTCGCCCCTCCGTTTCTCTCCTCACCTGGACAATACGTGCTTCTCTGCTCTCTGCCGTGGGAGGGGTTTTGTTGAAGAGGAACTTTCTGGTTTCCATCGTTACCAATGTGTTTCATAAAAGGGGCATGCTCAGATACCCAGTATTGTTGTGGCTAGATTGCACAACTGGCTCTTCAAAGAATAAGATTTCCAGTGTCTGACATGGCAGCTGAGGGTATGTGCGCACTTCGAGCTGGGCGTTTGAACATCCTTGCGCTAAAAATAGAATATAGGGGTGGGAGGGGCTAGCTGGCCCAAGGATGTGCCCAGGGTCTCGGATGGGTACGTGGGGAGGTTAGCCTATCCTGCTGCTCATATTGCTGCAGCTATGCTCTATCTTTAGCCCATTAGCTCGATAAGAGCTAGCGCGGGTATGTCTCTTCAAGCTGGGAATTACCCCCTCAGTTCCAGGTGTAGACAGACCCTGAGCTGTAATATGCAAATGGGCTAGCAGTGTAGCACAGTAAGTATATTTCACCATACTTGTACACAAGCATGTAGGCACATATACAACACATGCCCACATGGTGTATTCAAGAAGGCCTTTCTCCTTCCCTTCCAAACCTTTTGTGAGGGGTGAGTCACTGGTCTTAGCCACAGAGCTCCCTTACACCCTGTGTAAATCAGGTGTAACCCCAAGGAAGGCAATGGAGTTTCATCAGTGTACATTATTATTAGGACTTATTATGTGTCCTGCGGTAGCACTCCAGAGCCCCAGTCATGGATCAGGCCCCATGGTGCTAGGTGCCGGACAAACACAGAACATAAAAATGGTCTCTGCCCCATAGAGCTTATGATCTCAGAATCAGATAAGAGACAACAGATGGATACGGACAGATATACAGGGAGCACGAAGAACCAGTGAGACAGTACGGTCAGCGTGATGGGCAGCGGTCTCACCTCACCAACTGCCTAACCACTGTCAAGTTTTTTGTATGCCTGGAGGGTTTGAGTGCATGAGGGGCAGGATGGGAGGGAGCACAAAGGCACTTGTTTGAAAGGTTAACAAGTGGGCGATGGAGGCTGCATCATGGGCTGATGGGAGGTGGGAGTCGACCTTTCCGTACTGAAGGAGAGATACAGGCAGGGTGGGGAAAGGCTGTAATGGGCCGTGAAAGTGAAGACAAGTAGCTCATGTTTGACACCGTAGAGAAGGGGGAGCCAGCAGAGGGATGCAAAGAGAGGGGTGCCGGGGCCAAAGTGATGAGCTAGGAGAATGCAGCAGCATTCTGAATACATACGAGCAGGGCAAGAGTGCATTTGCCAAGGCTGGAGAAGAGGAGGTTGTAGTAACAAGACGTGAGTTGCTGAGACAGGTCTGGAGTAGCGAGGTAGGTCTGTGAGTCATTGTCAGAGACGACAGCTGAACTTGTGTTTGTGAAGGAGATTGCCCAGAGACAAGTGTTAGAGGGAGAAGAGATGGGGACCATGGATGGATCCCTGTAGAACCCCCACAGACGAGAAGGACCCTCCAGAGGACACGCTGAAGGAGCGATTAGAGAGGTAGGAGGAGAACCAGGAGAAGACAGAGTTATGGCAGCCCAGGAGGGACAAGATTTCAAGAAGAAGAATGTGTCTGATGGTGTCAAAGGTGGCTGACAGATGAAGAAAGATAAACATAAGAACGGCCATACTGGTCAGACCAAAGGTCCATCTAGCCCAGTATTCTGTCTTCCGACAGTGGCCAATGTCAGGTGCCCCAGAGGGAATGAACGGAACAGGTAACCATCAAGTGATCCATTCCTGGTCACCCATTCCCAGCTTCTGGCAAACAGAGGCTAGGGACACCATCCCTGCCCATCCTGGCTAATAGCCATTGATGGACCTATTCTCCATGAATTTATCTAGTTCTTTTTTGAACCCTGTTATAGTCTTGGCCTTCACAACATCCTGTGGCAAGGAGTTCTACAGGCTGACTGGGTGTTGTGTGAAAAAATACTTCCTTGTTTGTTTTAAACCTGCTGCCTATTAATTTCATTTAGTGGCCCCTAGTTCTTGTGTTATGAGAAGGAGTAAATAACACTTCCTTATTTACTTTCTCCACACCAGTCATGATTTTATAGACCTCTATCATATCCTCCCTTAGTCGTCTCTTTTTCACGCTGAAAAGTCCCAGTCTTATTAATCTCTCCTCATATGGCAGCTGTTCCATACCCCTAATCATTTTTGTTGTCATTTTCTGAACCTTTTCCAAGTCCAATGTATCTTTTTTGAGATGGGGCGACCACATCTGCATGCAGTATTCAAGGTGTGGGCGTACCATGGATTTATATAGAGGCAATATGATAATTTCTGTCTCATTATTTATCCCTTTCTTAATGCTTCCCAACATTCTGTTTGCTTTTTTGGCTGCCGCTGCACATTGAGTGGATGTTTTCAGAGAACTACACAATGACTCCAAGATCTCTTTCTTGAGTGGTAACAGCTAATTTAGACCCCACCATTTTATATGTATAGTTAGGATTATGTTTTCCAATGTGCATTACTTTGCATTTATCAACATTGAATTTCATCTGCCATTTTGTTGTCTAGTCACCCAGTTTTGTGAGATCCCTTTGTAGCTCTTCGCAGTCTGCCTGGGACTTAACTATCTTGAGTAGTTTTGTATCATCTGAAAATTTTGCCACCTCACTGTTTACCCTTTTTCCAGATCATTTATGAATATGTTGAATAGGACTGGGCCCAGTACAGACCCCTGGGGGACACCACTATTTACCTCTCTCCATTCTGAAAACTGACCATTTATTCCTACCCTTTGTTTCCTATCTTTTAATCAGTTACTCATCTATGAGAGGACCTTCCCTCTTATCCCGTGACAGCTTACTTTGCTTAAGAGCCTTTGGTGAGGGACCTTGTCAAAGGTTTTCTGAAAATCTTAAATACACTACATCCACTGGATCCCCCTTGTCCCCATGCTTGTTGACCCTCCTCAAAGCATTTTAGTAGATTGGTGAGGCATGATTTCCCTTTACAAAAACCATGTTGACTCTTCCCCAACAAATTATGTTCATGGAGGGCTGGTTTTGAGCTTTGGACAGGATCACAAGAGACTTAGGTGACAGTGATTTCAGTGGAGGACAGAAGGTGAGAGATGGATTGGAGAGGATATAGGGTCAAATTGGAGGAGAGGACAATGCTGTCCTGGGGAGAGACAGCCAATGAGAGGGCAGCCCAAGCTGGAGAGGGGACTTGGGATCCATCCCAACGGGCAGATGCTATTAGAGAAGGGAAGTAGAGGGAAATAAAACCTACAGATGTAATGGAGAGAGAGTACCAAGGGAAAGGAAATATAATTGCAAATGGAATTGATCAAAACCTTGTGTTAGCTGCAAACAGCTCCTGGAAATGGTAAACAAGAAGCCCCCCCACAAAGGACCTACAGAGAGTTATGAACAGAGAGAATGGCTGTTGGAACATCTATTGACTGAATACAGTTCAAAGGCACCTAATGGACAAGGGCGGGCCCAGTAGGTGTAAAAACGCTGCTCGTGGAGAAACTCGGTGGAAAGTGGTACAGCCACAGGAACATCGAATCCAAGGAGCATTTCAAACCGAAGAGAAGCAAAGAACAGGCCAGCGAGGGCGGAGCAGGACTTACAGCCAAGCAGAGGGAAAGTTGATCCTTCTCTGAAGTGGCACAGTCTATTGTTAAGTCATCTCTTTTGTTCTTGTTAATAACAATGCAGTTGGTCCTAATGGTGCAGAATGAGGAAGAATAGTGT
This sequence comes from Platysternon megacephalum, assembly GCA_003942145.1. NCBI lineage: Eukaryota > Metazoa > Chordata > Testudines > Platysternidae > Platysternon > Platysternon megacephalum. The sequence continues at coordinate 998,663 of QXTE01000339.1, forward strand.
GTGCAAACTTGCAAAAGTTACTGAGTTGGTAATCTCTCGTTTATTACTGTAAGCAGTGTGTCTTCGGCGATGTTCTATGTTATTTATGCTCCTGGTACAAACTTGGGGTTTTTCCTTAGAAAGTTCTAAAAGCTTAAAATGATCCCTTGTGCCTTGGTTTGCCTCTGCCTCCCCTCCCAGCTGGCATAGCCTCGCCTAGTTGGGTGACCACACAGACAGACTTTGAGAGGCTGCAGTTTCTCTGCGTGGGAATCTCCCTGGCCAGGAGCCCAGGACAATCAGACATCCAGAAAACCCAGATCGTTGGTTTCTAGCGCAAGTGTTGCTGGTTTTGGTTTCATTTCTGAAGCTTGTGGCGGGAGAATTGGCCAATTCCAGGCCCAGGCTGTTCTGGAGGAGTCCTGCTGTCCTCGCGGGGGAAATTCACCCACATTCACATGAAGAGCCTAATTCTCCACTCAGTCACACCGCTGACCCCTGCCGAGTTCACTTGGGCTAGTGCAGGCCCCCGGCGCTGGGCTGAACGACNACAGCCAATGAGAGGGCAGCCCAAGCTGGAGAGGGGACTTGGGATCCATCCCAACGGGCAGATGCTATTAGAGAAGGGAAGTAGAGGGAAATAAAACCTACAGATGTAATGGAGAGAGAGTACCAAGGGAAAGGAAATATAATTGCAAATGGAATTGATCAAAACCTTGTGTTAGCTGCGAACAGCTCCTGGAAATGGTAAACAAGAAGCCCCCCCACAAAGGACCTACAGAGAGTTATGAACAGAGAGAATGGCTGTTGGAACATCTATTGACTGAATACAGTTCAAAGGCACCTAATGGACAAGGGCGGGCCCAGTAGGTGTAAAAACGCTGCTCGTGGAGAAACTCGGTGGAAAGTGGTACAGCCACAGGAACATCGAATCCAAGGAGCATTTCAAACCGAAGAGAAGCAAAGAACAGGCCAGCGAGGGCGGAGCAGGACTTACAGCCAAGCAGAGGGAAAGTTGATCCTTCTCTGAAGTGGCACAGTCTATTGTTAAGTCATCTCTTTTGTTCTTGTTAATAACAATGCCGTTGGTCCTAATGGTGCAGAATGAGGAAGAATAGTGTGTGCAAACTTGCAAAAGTTACTGAGTTGGTAATCTCTCGTTTATTACTGTAAGCAGTGTGTCTTCGGCGATGTTCTATGTTATTTATGCTCCTGGTACAAACTTGGGGTTTTTCCTTAGAAAGTTCTAAAAGCTTAAAATGATCCCTTGTGCCTTGGTTTGCCTCTGCCTCCCCTCCCAGCTGGCATAGCCTCGCCTAGTTGGGTGACCACACAGACAGACTTTGAGAGGCTGCAGTTTCTCTGCGTGGGACTCTCCCTGGCCAGGAGCCAGGACAATCAGACATCCAGAAAACCCAGATCGTTGGTTTCTAGCGCAAGTGTTGCTGGTTTTGGTTTCATTTCTGAAGCTTGTGGCGGGAGAATTGGCCAATTCCAGGCCCAGGCTGTTCTGGAGGAGTCCTGCTGTCCTCGCGGGGGAAATTCACCCACATTCACATGAAGAGCCTAATTCTCCACTCAGTCACACCGCTGACCCCTGCCGAGTTCACTTGGGCTAGTGCAGGCCCCCGGCGCTGGGCTGAACGACCCACCTAGAGCGCACCAAGTCCCACTGAGTATTAGTCCTGCGACCCCTTTTGACCCAAGGGGTTAGCCAAACTCGGGGCGTTGTGGGTTGTTCCAGTCAGGCGGAGAAACCGATGATACAGTCAGGTATTGTTTTTGATGCAATCCTGTTTATTTATAAAAGTTATACATAATTTACTGCTTCCCTGAACACAGCAGGAATCAAACCACAGGGGATAGTCCCTTTTCTCGCTGTTCCAAGCCTGCCTTTCCAGACAGCACTGTGCGCCCCAAAAGCTTCCTCTTGAGCTTTCTCCCAGGGCCAGATTGCCAGCACTTCGGCTACTGTAACATACTGTCTTCTTGGCTTTCGCCCGCCCCCCGCGCAAACAATACTCAGCTAAGCTCTTTGCCCACATAGTTCTAATTCCTGGGTGAACTTGCATATGCCTGTGTTTTATGTGGGGGGCTTTTTAACTCTCTCTCACAGCTATCTTCAATGAGTGGTGCCCGTCACCCCCAGCAGTGTAAATGAGGTTTAACCCCACCCCGAACATTATTATTTAACATGTATATTGCCATGATGCCTACACCCCACAGCTAGCTTGGGCCCCATGGCGCTAGGCGCTGTACGTACATACAGCCCCTGCCCCAAAGCTATTTGGGTGAGATCCTTACTCCTAAACCTGGTGCCCAGGGTGTGTCAGGGGCAAAGCTGGGACTGGGGAGGCAGGGTGTGGGTGGGGCCACAGCATACAGCACCCTGGAGAACCCGGCAGCGCTGAAACCCCTACGGCAGCCCAGGGAGGAGGCTGACACATAGACAGGGACCGGGGATTGTCTGTGTTACACTGGGGGGCTCCAGCCCGCAGAGCAGCCCAGGACTGGGAGGTTGCACAGATCTGGTCTTAAAGGTGGGCCCTGAACTGGGACCCCTTTGAATTTCAGAGTTAAAGGGTCAGTGTAGAGACTCTGGTAATAAACTGACCCCGGGGATATCGGTGCCAGGCTGGGTCAGCACATGGAAAGGTTCTGGTTTGGATGCTGCTAAAATCGTGAAGAAACTAGTGGACTCTTGAAATTCCACCTCCGGGCCAAGGGACACTTACCCTGGCCAAGCCAGAGGAACTGGGCCCTTTGGGTGAAACCTTTGCCTGCTGCGTCCTGTGACACAGCAGCTTCATTGAGCAAAGCTTCCTGTGGCAGACATTGCTCGCTCTGCACTGAGACGTGCGGCCGTGAAGACCCTGCACTGAAGAGGTTAGGGAATCTCTGCAGAAGCAGGGACCTTCCTTTTCATGGTTTATTTGTAGCCATTACAGCTGGCTGGAAAATGTGGTGTTGGTTTTTCCCTTGGCTTGTTGAAAAGCCAAAACTCAGAAAGTGTTTGGCCCAAACTTGACATTTTGGGGGGTTTGGACCAAAAACTTTTCAGTTTTCAGTTTTTTGATGAAAAGTTGGAATTTTCCACAAAAAAATTCATTTTGTTGAAAACCCAACTTTTCATCCAAAACCAATTTTGACAGAAAACTTTTGACCGTCTCCAATTGTGATTTCTATGGTGTTCTTCACCCCAGCGAGACTGAGAACCTGACTGTCTTACCATAGAATCAAGCTTCTTGTTATCATCCTTATTTGACAACCCCTCCCATAACCTAACACAGAGCGACAAGCTCCAAGGCAGGCGTTTGCCGACTCTCCTTCCACCAGAGGTCTCAGTGAGAAAACCAAAGACAGTGAAGCTAAACTTCCAACCAATGCCAAGTACAGAAGGGAGTTATGACAAGTTTATTCTTGGAAAATCTGCCAGCAAAATCTTTTATTGCACCCTGTTGTCTAGGGCGGGGCAGAAGTTTTCCATCCAAACTGTTTTTTGGATGGAAAATGGGTTTTTGATTAAACTCGTTGTTTTGCAGAAAGTGTCTGCTGTCCACAGAACTTTTCATTTAAAGACCAAGAACTGACCTGTTTTTTCCACACACACCCTATTTTCAAACCAGCGTTCCCGTCAGCTGTTCGTACGGATGACACTTACTGTAAAATAAGCACTTCCGGGGTGGTATGTGCAGACTGTCATGTATCTCCACACACGAAAAGCAAAAAGATGCTTTCAGTCTGAATTAATTGGATTTAAAGTAAGAGAAACAAGAACATAAAAAAGTGAAATCTTTACAAGAGAAAGAGTACAATGTGTGCATCTGAAGAAATGGGTTTTTTACCCACGAAAGCTTACGCCCAAATAAATCTGTTAGTCTTTAAGGTGCCACCAGTCTCCTTGTTGTTTTTGTGGATACAGACTAACACGGCTACGCCTCTGATACTTAGTACATCGTTGGCCACCTTGATTACATTGAACTCATTAGCACTACAAAAGTGATGTTTCCTCCCTTCTTGTCAACTGTTGAGAATAGCCCACTTCCACCTTAATTGAATTGGCTCGTTAGCACTGACCCCCCACTTGGTAAGACAGCTCCCATCTTTTCATGTGCTGTGTATTTATACCTCTCTACTGTATTTTCCACTCCATGCATCTGATGAAGTGGTTTTAGCCCACGAAAGCTTATGCCCAAATAAATGTGTTAGTCTCTAAGGTGCCACAAGGACTCCTCGTTGTTTTTGTGACTACAGACTAACATGGCTATCACTCTGATACTTAGTACAGTGTGTGTATCTCCTGTGCAACAGTCTGCACTGAACTAAAGGGACATTGCATTATCCTTAGAGAATTAAAGATGCAAGCCACAGAAACAGAGTCATACATGATTTGGTTAGATACACACGACCGATAACCTCTTCTAAAGTGTGCACATTTGTGCATAGTTTGGGATTGCAGGTAGACCCAGAGACTGGGGCCTGCTGTAAATTGACATTTTTCCATTGGTAAAGCCTGCCCCGGAAGGCTACGAATTGCATTCATGCTTCTGCTGCTGCTCTCTAGCACATTCCTGAGCAGGTCACTTGACCGCTCTGTGCCTCAGTTTCCAATCTGTAAAGTGAGGATATTTATTATTTGAATGACGATATCTCCTAGAGGCCCCAGTTGAGAGCAAGACCTTCTTGTGCCGAGTGCAGCTCAGACACAGAGCTAGGTTCTAAATGATTTAAAATCGAAATAATGATTATTCCTACCCTATTCCCAAGCTATCAGACTTTGCAATGGTCTTTGTTATCCAGGCAGTCAGGGCTCTAGGCTTGCCCAGCCATCATGCCCCTTCACCTCCGTGAGGGGTCCATCCTCGCGCTGTCGGGGCTGATGCCCTGCCGACCCCTCTCCTGGGGCGGGAGCACGTGTGGGAATTGACGAATGTCTGCGAGGTGTGTGCAGCTCTTTGGATGGAAGGTGCTAGCGAAGGGCAAAGTATGATGATGAAAGTGTCTGGGCTGCTGAAGCCCTTCGAAAAGTGGTTCGCAAACGTTTTCTGTTGGCGACCCCTTTCACACAGCCAGCCTCTGAGTACCCCCCCGACAGCTCGTGACCCCCAGGCAATGACCTCGTGACCCCCTGAGAGGTCGCGACCCCAGTTTGAGAACCCCTGCCCTAGAAACAACTGCCCTAAAGGGATGTGGGGAAGCCAGAGAGGGCAGAGGCAGGTGCAGTCATGGCAAGGCCCGTGGAGATGGGTAAAGCCAGGTCTCAGTGAGTTAAAAGGCATTGCTGAAAAAGCGCTGAGAGCTCTTGACTTGGGCTCTGTTTCAGACTCTCAGGGGGAGCTCTGTGGTTTCCCTTCTGGGCTGTTTCCATCCACTCTGTATTGACACCACTATAAATAGCTAGGCTAGCTGTCATTCTTCCTCCTATGTTTCCAGCCCACACTCGGCTACACCCACCAGGGCTTTCCCCTTCTCTGCTCCATTTCCCTGGTGTCCCCGTTCCTGCCTCTGAGCCACGGGATGAGATGGTGCAACGAGGAGATGGGGCCAGACATCAGTTTAGTACATTGTTTGCACTTGGGGCTGGCTTGCTTCCATTGGCACCCCGAGGAGAAATCCCTGATTTCCCAATGGACGTGCTCCGTTCTGTAGCGTAACCTCACTGCTGGCCTGACAGTAAAAAAGCCAATTGGCGAACCAATCACCAGCCTCTTTAGAACAGCCCTTAACATCTTTGAGGACTGTTATCAGGTCCCCCCTCAGCCTTCTCCTCTCCAGACTAAACATGCCCAGTTTATTTCACCTTTCCTCATCGGCCAGGTTCTCTGACCCTTTGATCATTTTTATTGCTCTCAGGGATTCTCTACAATTTGTTCACATCTTTCCTAAAGTGTGGTACCCAGAACTGGACAGAGGGCTCCAGCAGAGGCCTGCCCAGTGCCAAGTAGAGCAGAACAATTGTCTCCCATGTCTCACACACACTCCCATTAATACACCCTGTTAGGATATAGATATTCAGGCCTGTCTGCAAAGGCCTAACTTTAAGAATTTAGGTGTATTCTTATCACTTAGCTAGTTATAGAGGTATAAGAGAAAGAATCAAAATCACTGTCTGTCTGTGTAAGGGCCTTCTCTTACTGTGACAGTCTGAGGCCTTGTTCTTAGGCTAAGGCCTTCGGCTAAGCAGCAGAGGCAGCCATAAGCTGGGAAGTGTATGGTCACATCCTTACATTCCAAACTAGTCACATTGAAATAAGGCAATCTGGGGCTCTTAGGAAGGTGATCCGATCTATCACTTCCAGAGAAAGGGAAAAGCCTAGAAGATGTAAAAGGAAATTTAGTTTGATAGTTTTCTGTCTGGCAAGAACTCATTTATCAATAGCTGGGATGTGAAATCCTCACTTCTGTATTGTTTTGTATGTTTATTTGCATGGTCTCTGTCTGGTTCTGTGATTGTTTCTGTCTGCTGTATAATTAATTTTGCTAGGTGTAAACTAATTAAGGTGGTGGGATATAATTGGTTAGCTAATCATGTTACAATATGTTAGGATTGGTTAGGTAAATTTCAGTAAAATGATTGGTTAAGATAAAGCTAAGCAGAACTCAAGTTTTACTATATAGTCTGCAGTCAATCAGGAAGTAAGGAGGGGAATGGGAACAGGGAATGGGGATGGGGGAATTGGAATCATGTTTCGCTGGGGGGGGAATGGGAATAGGGAATGGGGACAGGGACACAGGCAAGGCTCTGTGGTGTCAGAGCTGGGAAGGGGGACACTGAGGAAGGAAACTGGAATCATGCTTGCTGGAAGTTCACCCCAATAAACATTGAATTGTTTGCCCCTTCGGACTTCGGGTATTGTTGCTCTCTGTTCATGCGAGAAGGACCAGGGAAGTGAGAGGGCGAAGAAATAAGCCCCCTAACACACCTCAGAATGACATTTGCCTGTTTCATAACAGCATCGCACAGTTGATTCCTACCCACTATAATCTCCAGATCTATTTCACAGTACTGATGTCTACCCAGTTCTTCCCCATTTTGTATTTTAGTACAATGCTATGGCCCAGGACTTTCAGCTAATTCCAGCTGGGTATTAGAGCAGTGGCTCTCAACCAGGGGTACATGTGCCCCTGGGGGTACGCAGAGGTCTTCCAGGGGGGTACATCAATTCATCTAGAGATTTGCCTAGTTTTACAACAGGTGACAGAAAAAGCACTAGCAAAGTCAGTGCAAACTAATATTTCATACAATGACTTGTTTATACTGCTTTATATACTAAACACTGAAATGTAAGTACAATATTTATACTCCAGCTGATTTATTTTAGAATTATATGGTAAGAATGAGAAAGTCGGCAATTTGTCAGTACTAGTGTGGCTGTGACACTTTGGTACTTTTATGTCTGATTTTGTAAGCAAGTCGTCTTTAAATGAGGTGAAACTTGGGGGTACACAAGACCAATGAGACTCCTGAAAGTGGTACAATCGTCTGGCCAGGGTGAGAGCCACTGGCTTAGCGGGACTGCATTTGGGAGCAGTTCCCTTTTAACCTGACTGCTACAGACGTTCGGGGCTTGAGTCTTTTCCTGCTAACTCTGGTGTAAATCAGGAGTAACTTCACTGCAGTGGGGATAAAACTCTTTGTGCCAACTGACTTCAGTGGTGTTCCTGCTGCTTACCCCAAGTGTACCTGAGATCAGGGTCCGGCCCGATCGACAAGTGGATCCTGGTCCACGTTCGAGGGCAGAGCCTGGGCTGGTGCAAGTTGTCATGGCTGCTCTGACTGCAGGGCCATGGTGACAATTTCTGCTGGCTGAGGATCCTTGTTTCCTTTTGCTCCTTGCCAGATCGTGGCCAATAGCGGTTTCCCTTTCGCCCGTGTTTTGGAGCACAGCCAGCACACTCTCTAGTCTAGTCAGGCAGGGAATCAGCAGCTCACTTTCAATTTCTGGGAGCGTTCCTCATGCTTGTTCCCAGGCCAGGATATTGTGTCATGTCTGCTTCCAGTGGAGGGGGCTATCCAGCATCTGCTCTGGGGAGTTTCCCTCTCCGCTCCCTGAACGATAAGAATTCCCCTTGCTCAACCAGCTCTCCACCACTACAGCCAGCCCACACCACCGTGCAATTGGGTTTGGACTCTCATGCAAACTGGGAGCCAAAGAGCAGAATGCTGTGCCCAGAAACCGTCTGTAACAGGGTGACTTACCCCACCCCAACCTGGAGAGCCCGAGGCTAAGCCAAGCTGCCCCACCTGGGAGAAATCAGGTGATTCCTGTATGAAAGGAGATTGCAGCCATAGCTGCAGAGACTCCAGGGAGCACAAAGACTCTTGCAAGGCCCTGAGTTAGCAAGGACAAAAGGTCAGAGCAGGGAAGGAAGCTGTAGGGAAGAGGGGGAGGAAGAAACGCTCTCCAGGCAGGAAGGTGTGGGAGGGACCAGGAGACTCCATAGGGGGAACTTGAGAAGAGAAGTAGGAAGTGGCCCAGGGAAAACCACAGCACAGGTAAAGGAGCAGACCTGGCTTGTTAGGCGCAGGGTCCTGGGCTGGAACCCAGAGCAGAGGGGGCTTCCCGACAGGCCCACAGGCAGGGTGTCCAAGCCCCTTGCCCAGGTCATTGAGCCCAGGAAAGGGGCACCAGGCAGAGCTGAAACGTGGCTGAGGAAGAGCCCCAGAGCCAGGGACAGGATTTTTGTGTCTGGTTTGTGGACTGCTAGTGGGGGCCAATGGGGTCTCTGGAAGGGGTGGAGAAAAGACAGTGACCCAGCTAGGGGGTCAAGTTACCAGGCAGAGAAACTGCCACTGTGCTGGAGTGATCAGCAGGGGCCAGCCCAGGGAGAGCGCAGCAACGCCACGACTGGGCACCTAGCAGTGAGCGATCTCTGTTACTGTCCTTTCTCTCTCTTCCAGCTCTCCTGCGTGCTCGGCGTTGGTCTCTATGCACCTGATGCTAACTCCCCGGCCTGGTCTGGGCAAATCAGACCCTCACCCCAGGGCAAGCCGTTCACCTTCCTCATAAGGAAGTTTTTGAGGTCAGGCCAAACCTCTGTTATTGCTCTAATTTTCCGTATCTTTCATCTTCTCTGCATTAATGAGCTATGTGGTAGGAGTGGGTTTTTCACTCTGCTGGAGCAGGGCCTGACAGCTCAGAGCCGATGGCTGTAAACAGCCTGCTGGGTTTGCATCCTCCCCTCCCCCAGTCCTCTGTTCCACTCCTGCTCATTTATTTTCAGCATCTTCATAGAACTGGGGAACCACAGACAGAAGGCTTCACACTTCCCCCTCCTGCACCCTCAGCCTCTTGCGTGATGACCAGCTGGAGAGAAGTGAATAATTCTTTCCACAGCGAGATGATTATTGTGTTTTACCTAAATGACCCCACTGAGAGAGATAGTCCCTGCTGTGAAGGGCAAACAGTCTAAATAGATAAGACAGATAATGAGGAAACTGAGGCATAGACATGCCCAAGGTTACCCAGTAGGGACTAGAACCCAGGTCTCCTGATGCCCAGCCCGCTATCCACTCAACCATGCTGTCTCTGCGCAGCTCGTGACTTCCTAGCACTTATTTGATACTCATATTTATTCAGCCAATTTTTGGAGCCTTTTTTTTTTTTTTACCCTGTGGGTTGGCCCCACATAATTTTCTGTGAATGTTTGCTACATGAGCTGTGTTGCTTAGCTTTTTCCAAATGACAAGTGGGTTCCCAACCTCAGACACTTTAGATGGGGCTTTTTTTCAGCAAGCGGTGAGCTCCCACCTTTTGAAAATCCGGCTCCCTTTTGAAGTGACTCAAACTGGGCTCCCTCCCCCCCAAAAAACAAAACAAACGGAGGCACCCAGAGTCACTGATCACTCTGGACAATCTTGGGGACAATGACTAGACTATGGCTACCTACCTTACATACGTGCCATGACCCCGTTTAGATTATAGACAAGGAAGAGGCAGAAATAGCTTCCACTCCAAAATCAAGGTCTTTGGCTAGGCACAAACTTGCCCCAGTTTCCAAATTGCAGTTTGGATGATGCCTATCGCAGCTGGGGAGCCTGTCTCCGGATGACAGACTAGTTCGACTACTTGGGGGCAGCTACCCAAAGGGGAGGGTGCTAAGGGAGTAAACGCAGTGCAGATAGAGAAAGGTGTATCTCTGACTCAAGGTTACCATGAAGGTAAAAGCTCAAGGTGTCCAAGGAAATAGAAGGAGGGAATGCTTTCATTGCCCAGATAATAGAGAGGAATTAGAAACTGGCATTACAGAAACCTGGCGGGAGGATTCACATGGACTCTAGTTAGGAAAGACGGAGTGGGAAGAAAGACAGGGGAGGAGTAGTCTACATTACTACCATCATCTGCTTTTATGTTTAGAAATGCAGGCTGTGGAATGCAGATGGACCACAGCTGTTGCCAAGAGAAATGGTGGAAGTGTCTGTTACAGATCGTCCAATCAGACTAGCGAACAGGGCAAACAGCTCTTAATCATGGGCAGCCGCATCGCATAGGCTGGGGAAGGCTGTGCCTGGCATGGCCCCATCCATGCTCCGCCCCGAGCCCCTGCTTGCCCTTGGCCCCAGCCCAGGCAGGCTGCTCCTCTTCAGGGAAGCGTGCTAGGGCTGGGGCTAGGGCGGCCAGGACTTGGGGTGGTTGGGGCTGCCCAGCGCTGGGGGGCCCAGGTGGGCCTGTGCCACCTGGCATTCGAGGGGGGGGCTGGCAGCTGCAGGGAGGGGGGGCTCTGGCGGGGGAAGAGGGGTGGGTCCTTTGGCGGGGGGCAAGGCTGGCCGGGGGTTAGCCTCACCCAGCCAGCGGTTCACCCGCCGCCCATGCTCTTAATGTCTATCGGAAATGTGAAGGAAGAAAAACCATTATTATGCTGGAGGTTTCGTGCTGCCACTAGTAAAATGTCTTGGAGAATCAGAAAATTACCATCAATAATTTTTGACCACAAGAAGTATTACACCATAGCTGGGGCAAGTCTCTGAAACCTTGTTGTGACCAAGATAAAGTAATGACTGAACTAAATATTAGTGATTGCCCGTCCTAGGTACAAGTGATTGTGACCTAATTACACTGGCTATGTACAATCAGAATACAGTCCTGACCAGTAATATATATACTGGGGCTTGAAATGGACCAAATTCCTAAAGTTGAAAATGATCAGGAGCAAACTTGAGTGCGAGGAAATATTTAAACAAAACAAGGTGAATAAGCATCTAGTAAAGTACTGTCAAACAACCCACAAATCTGCAATTTCAAAAGACTGCCCGTTAAACCATCCTGGTTAAGAAAGAAAGTGAAAGTAGCAATTATATATATGCACAAATGGAAGTTTTTTAGTAATGGTTATAAATTAGCTGTCACGAAATGAAGACAAGCTAAAGGTATCTGTGAAAAATCTATGGCCAGTAGAGTTAAGGACAATAAGAAGGAATTTTTAAATACACCAGGAACAAAAGAGAACCTAGCAGTGGTATCAGTCTACTAAATACAGATCATTAAGTTGTCAGTAGTGATGCAGAAAAGGTAAAGGGAACGACATGTAACTATAGGCTGATTCGCTTGATATTGATCCAGGAGGAAAATAAGGAATGGCTGAGATGGGTAGCAATCAGTAAGTAACATAAGGATGGCAGTGTAATTACACCAATTAACATTATTTTTTATGGGAAATAGGTCTTGTCAAACTATATATTGTTTTTTGATGAGGCTTATAAATTTGGCTGATTAACATAATTGTGTTGGCATAATAGACTTAGACTTCAGTAAGGCGTTTGATTTAGTATTGCACAACAATCTGATTAAAAAATGATCACTAAACAAGATCAGTTTAGCACATTAAAAACTGGTTAACTGATAAGAGCACAAACAATAATTTTAAATAGGGAATCATGACGGATGTATCCATTGGGGACGCACAGGGATATGATCTGGGCCCAATGCTATTCAGTATCTTTACCAGTGATCTGGAAAAATGTATGCAATCTTGCAGATGAGACAAAAATTGGTGGAGTGATAAAGAATAAGGACTGGTTAATTCCACAGAGTGATGTGAGTCAGATGTCAAGCTTGGTTCATTTGAACCACATGTGTTTTAATACAGCTAAAACAAGTTTGTGATCAACTTAAGCTAAATCAAAATAAGCCACTTGTAAACTCCAAAAGAGGCTGGAGCCATCTGTCTTGGATGTTCAGACACGACAAGTCCTGGAGCTTGGCAGGGGGTTAGACTAGATGGCCCTTATGGTCACTTCTAACCCTATGGTTCTCTGAGTCCATGAAACTGAAGTAAGAGTGTCCACACATATATGCAGCAATTTAATCAGACCAGTTTGGCACTGGCAGAGCTAAAGGTGTTAGTCTCCAGGTAGACAAGTCCTAGTTTCCTGTCAAAAATATTATTGGCTATTCCAAAAATATCTAGAAGGAATGAGAACCGATGTGCCAAGCTTTCCAGTGGGTGCTAAGACTGCGACGTAGAAACGAGAGGCTCCTGTGGACATGGGTCTCCGAATGAGGCTCTGTAGAAGAGCATTTAATCTTGGGCCTTTGTGGGGAGGGGTGAGGATGAAATGAAATCAGACGGCAGAGAGCGAAGAAGGCAATGGAGCATGACCAGCTTGGTCCAGGGGACATTCCAGCAGTTAGTCTGGCAAATGCATTTGCCAGCTTCCCCTGGTGGTTACTTGGGAGTGTTAGTTGTATGGTCCCAGGCAGGGCAAGCGCTGCTCATTGCTCCCTCGCTCCACCTCAGAATGACTTTCCTGGGCCCTTCACTCCCCCAATGGAGAGATGCAAGAGGCCAGAGTCTCGGCACAGCTCCACTGACAGCACCCGAGCACTGCCAGCTTACACCAGCAGAGATTTGGCCCAAGGTTTTCCTGTCTCGGGGGGAGTCTCCGTGACCTGGAGCTCAGGATACTTACTTAGAAAACACCATGTGAAAAATAGCCCCTTGGCCTTGACTTCTCCCCCTCCCCGCCCGGCACTCTCAGACCCCGGGTGCCGGGACTCTGTCTGTTTGCCTATAAGGGAGCGTTGTGCTTGAGGTCACCCTTGGCCAATTTGTGCTGCACTTGTAAGGGGACTGTTGGCCCCTTACTAAAACTCAGTGGGGTTTTTGGTTGGCTAGCTCCCAGTACCAAAAGGGGAAGGGTCAATGGGAAATCAGGACCCTGAGACTGACAGTCCCCAGGGACAATGGGGAGAGGCCAACACCTGATTGACAGGGGGGCCAGGCTAATCAGGGAGTCAGGAGGCTGGGGGGTCCATGTGAATTGCCTGGGTCAGACAGAGTGGGGCCGAGCTAAGGAGAGAGCAGGGGCCCAAGCTGTGCTGGGAGCAGAGCTGGAGCAGGGGGCTGGAGGCAGAGCAGCAGCAGCCGAGCTGAGACAGGGTGGTGGAGCTGGGGCTGGAGCCGTCCGGAGCCGGGTGCGGTGAGCAGCTGGGGAGATCGAGGGGGACCTGGGGCAGGGAGATGCCCCCAGCCAAGAGGCCGTGCAGGCCAGACTTGGAGGGGGGTCGTAACCCCGACGGGGCGGGGGCGACGCTGGGAAGATGGGTCCTGCCACCTAGAGCCTGAGAGCGTGTGGCCACGGCCAGAGCAAGTGTCCGACCGCCAGCATCCCTGCAGCACAGCCAGGGCCTGGGCAGGGGCCTGGGACGTGTGAGGGACAGACTGTGAACTGCCCTGACGTTCCAGAGACGCTGGCTGTGACGTCCCCGTGCCACAGAGCGGGGTGACGGGTTTTCCTTTCACCTTTCTGATTTTTTCCTTTTTTTAAAAAAATTGGTTGCTGTTTAATAAATTGTATTTGCTTTGAACTGTATGTAATGATCAGTGGGTCAGGGAAGCATCCAATGCAGAGAGAGCCCCCCGGAGTGGGGACACCCTAGCCCCTGCCCTAAGTGACCACGACAAGGTTGGGGGTCAAGCCCCCCAGGAATCCTGGCCCCAGCTGTGTCGGGGTTACGAGGACTCTGCCAGACAGGAGAGTGGAAGGGGAGTCCTCGAGGGCAGGGAGGCCTCTGGGTAAAGGAAGTGGGAGCGAGGACTCAGATCCTTCCGCTCGCCCGTTTCACCAGGGTAGTGCAGAAGCCAGGAAAGTTCCCCACAACAGCGGGACCATCCCCCGCTTACACACTGACCAACTCTGAGAGCTTTTGCCAGAGGATGTTGTGAAGGCTGAGACTATAACAGGGTTCAAAAAAGAACTAGATAAGTTCATGGAGGATAGGTCCATCAATGGCTATTAGCCAGGATGGGCAGGGATGGTGTCCCTAGCCTCTGTTTGCCAGAAGCTGGGAATGGGCGACAGGGGATGGATCACTTTGTGATTGCCTGTTCTGTTCATTCCCTCTGGGGCACCTGGCATTGGCCACTGTCGGAAAACAGGATACTGGGTTAGATGGACCTTTGGTCTGACCCAATATGGTCATTCTTATGTTCTTAAGGAGTGGCTCTTCTGTTTTAAGGTATGCTCAATGCAGGACCTGTGGTGATACATGCAGTGATTGCTTCATATCCTTCCCCCTCAGCGTCCCTCCTGCTGCTGTGTGGAAACTGACCTCAGCTCGTTGCAAGGACTATTCTTGTATATCCTGAGGTGAGGCGTAGCTGCTGTCACTCCTTCACCACAGTGACCGGTGACTTGCAGCTGGTGTCACGGAACAAGCAAGAAACCTCACTGTTCCCCTATAAAAACAGGGGCTTGTCCGGGGGTCAGTATCAGAGGTTAGAAAGAGTCCCTGCTCTGCTCCTACGGTTCATCATCCCTCACCCGACAGCAACATGAAGGTCTCCGTGGCTGCCCTCGCCGTTCTCCTCATCGCTGCCTTCTGCTCCCTGGCCTCCTCTGCCCCACGTGAGTCCAGCTTCTCTCTGCCCTTGCAGGGTCTTCTTCTGAAAGGTGGCAACTTTGCAGCTCAGCCTTTAAAGGTGACCTGTAAGGATTTAATACAACAGGGCTTTATGGCCTCTTCTGCTTCTTTGGGATAGAGGGAAGCCATCTGGAAGGGCTGCTTTTAAGTTTCTCCTTCTTGCTGGTTTTTACCTTAGAAATATTGGGATTATCAAGTCAGATCTTCCCAGGTTTCGCTGGAGGGCACTGAGAGGGCGCCTGGAGATGGTGCTTGTGAGCTCTCACCTTAAATGAAGGGATGGGGCGAATGGGCGTTGAATCTTTACCAAAGATGTCCTTTGTCACTAGTGTTCATGAGGTGTTGGGGTTAAAGGCAGGTTAATGAAAATAAACCCAGACCTGTAAAGGCTCTGGCCAGGACCCCTTCCCCTCTCACTTGCTCACTATTCAGTGTGATGCTGTCACTTCCTCACAGAGATAATCAGAGCCCGTCGCTGCGCGTCGAATGGAAACAAATCCGACGAGGTCTCCAGACTCATTAAGGGGGAAAAGCCTCAGATCGTTAGCGCAGGGGACGACTGTCACTGTCCAGGCCGTGCCTCCTCGAGGAATAACTGACACTCACGTCCCGCTTTTCAATCTCTTTCAGTCGGTTCCGACACGACTGTGTGCTGCTTCAGCTACGCCACCCGGAAGCTGCCCCAGAGCCACCTGAAGGAGTATTTCTACACCAGTGGAAAGTGCTCTCAGCCAGCTGTAGTGTAAGTGTTAGCTCCTGCACTAGGGGAGGTCTGGGCAGAGGCCTCTGTCAGCCTTTCATCTCTCCACAATCCCCTCGGGCTGTGCTAGGTTAGGGGCTTGTCTACATGGGACAGTTCTACTAGTATAAGCAATGATGTGAATTTAAACCACTGTAATTATCCCGGTATAACTCCCTGTGTGGATGCTCTTATTCTGGTGTAAGAGGCTTTTTCAATGCAGATTATGTTGCTTGGGAAGGGGTTTAAGATAAACTGGAAAAGGGCCACTCTGATGCTGGGGTAGGAGTATCCACATGGGGAGCGGTGGTTATACTAGGATAACTAAATGGGTCTAACTGGCAAAGCCTTCCCATGTGGACAAACCCTAGGAAAACTAGCTAATGTGTTATGTTTTAAACACCATTTCGCACCTAGTGTAGACAAAGGCAAGTGTGTTTAATGTCAGTGGTTTCTGGGGCCACTTACGTTGCTTTGGAGTGGATTAAGGCTATGTCTACACTGCAGCCTAGGTCGGCAAAATGTACGTTGTGCCGGGGTGTGAATATTCCACCCATCTAAGTGACATCAGTGACACCGACATCAGCGCTCGCGGGCACAGCGCTGTCGGCGGGAGAGCGTCTCCGGCCGACGTAGCTTCTTCCGCTCGCGCCGGGGATTTGATTGTGCCGACGGGAGAGCTCTCTCCCATTGGCATAGAAAGTCTTCACCAGACGCGACGCAGCTGTCTCGGTACCACTGCAGTGCTGTCTGTGTAGACATGGACTTAAGCTAAACTGGAATGAGTGTCCATGTAGCGGTTATACTGGGAACACGACAGGGGACAACTAACTTTCTGTGTAAACAAGCCCTTTGCTAGGGTTCACCCAGACCAGCTAACACTCTAAACACAGCTGCGCAAGGTGCTAAATTTTGCACAGAAACATGGGACTCAGTTACTCAACACACTGCATTTCCCTAGTCTAGACAGAGCCCGTGGGGGAGAGCACGGTGTGTGACTCCCCTCTGCAGCATCCTGCAGCCAAATGCACCAAACGGCGGCTGTTGCTGCGTCCGGGTGGGGACTCCTGTCCACTGAGAGGTGCAATAGGCAGAAAACTAGGCTGAACTGATACAAGCCACGGTTTCCAGTCTCATTCCCACACTGATTGGGTCAGTGAGCAGCTGGTCATTTAGGTGTTTCTCTGAATAGACCTTTGAGGTTCTCCAGGCCCTCACGTGGTTTAATAGGCCCCGGTGCAGTCAGGTAGCGTGAGGCCTGGATTCATAGTCTGGGCAGAGGCTGTTCTCCCCTTTGAATGGTCCTAAACAGGGAGCCATGGCAGTGAACAAAGTGGTCGTCCCATGGCCCCAGACCCACCAGGCCCGGTTTATTACAACAGCAAATTCCAATCCCCCATCAGTGTGCTAAGTCCCCGGTCTCGCTTGTTCTACACAGATTTGTCACCAGGAAGAACCAACAAGTCTGCGCCAATCCGGACACCAAATGGGTCAAGGATCACGTGAATTTCCTAGAAATGAAATGAGACGGCTGGGAGCTGATGGAGACCCTGCGCGCTTCCCTTTGCAGTGCTAGCGTCAGTGGCTATTGTGCTGTCCACGGAACGCCACCCCTCAGCCCCTAGCAAAGGCTGTCGCTGCGCTTTAAGGGCTCGCTGGCACTTTAAAGACATTTGAAGCTATTTTATTTGTATTGTAAAAGAATCACTTCTGTTCTAGATTAGCCACCTTTATGGTACAAACCAGGCCCTGAACACTTGTGGTCATTAAAAATCCTATGGCCCTTAAAGGTAGCAGCCTATGAGGCAGTGTTGCCTAGTAGCTAGAGCACTGGACTGGGACTCAGGAGACCTGGGCTCTATGGGCAAGTCACTTCCCTGCTTGGTACCTCAGTTTCCCCACCTGTAAAATAGGGATAATGATTCCGATCTCTTTGGTAAAGAGCTTTGAGATCTACTAATGGGAAGTGCTAGATAGAAGCTAGGTGTCATTCTTCATCTCCTGGCTAAATTCCAGTTCAGTTAATTCAGTTCCACATCCCTAACTTCCTCCTATGGTTTCAACTGGTTATGGGCCTTCCCCTTCCCTTCCCACCCTAAGTTCTGTGCAGCTATGGAACAGTTGATGTGCGTTGCTCAGAGGTGGCTGCATTCCGGTAACGGCTGAAGTAACTCCTGGCTTGTACCTGTGTGAAGCTTTCTGCCAAGTTTGAGAAGCACTTTGGGATCCTTCGGGATGACAGACAGTGAGCAGCAAGTAAGCTAGTGCTGTAATATTATTGGTCTATTATTTATCAGGGGGTTGCTGTAGACCAGCAGACCTTGCCTTTATTTTTGACACACTGTCACTTGCTGATTTCAAGAAATAAAGATGTTTTTCTCTCTGTGAAGCGCCTGGCTGTCTCTCCCTGAACTCGGAGGTGTTCCGGGCGCCTCCCCGAGTGGACTGTGTGGCATCGTGTCAGCTACTTGTGCCCAGTCCCATAGATGCATAGATTTGTAAAGCCAGAAAGGAGCAGTAATCTGGCCTGACCTGACTGCACAGGGACGCCTCACTGAGGCAGGCAGGTGGACACAGGCAGGTGGAGACCATATGTGGGAGGGGAGAGCCAGGCGGACTCGAACAGGCTGCCTTGCACGTGGGGTGGTGTCTGTGCACGCATCAGGGGAAGCCCCCCAGAATGCCCAGCTCAAGGGATTCAGCTGCCCCAGTCCCTCTCCCTCCCATAAAGGGATGCGAAGGGGAAGCAGCTGCTGTTTAGCTCTCAGGCTGGCATAGAGGCCACCTAGTGGCTGCATGCAGCCCTGCAAGGGGACGGCATGCGACCTCCATGCCCAGCCCCTAGACTCCCCCCATATGAAGCCTAATTGCGTAAGGGGGAGGGGGCGTGAGTATTTCACCCACTGTCAGGAAAGGGTTATTAGCTGAACTACCAGGGCAGGATGAGACCCGCTGCAGAGGCAGATTATCCAGCATCTGCTGCTGCTGGGTTCTGAAACGCTCCCACGAAGCATCTGGCTCCAGCCACTGTCAGAGACAAGAGATGGGCTAGACGGACCTTGGCTCTGGTCCGGTCTGCCCATTCCCAGGTTCCGACGTGTTTCCCTGGTACTCAGTGTCACTGTCCCTTTCTTACTCCCAGCAATTTAAATCCCTTCCCTCCTCGTCCTGTCTCCACCAACCCCCTAACTCTCTCCTCCTTCACTGTCCTCTTTGACCCACATCACCCATGTCTCCTCACTCCTCCCACGTGCCCCATCCCTCCGTCCTCTGCCCCTGAGGTCTCCCAGGAATTTTATACCCATAATCCCCCTCCCCTCTAGGTTCAGACTCTGACCCCTACCTCGCAGTGACCGTTCATGGCTCCCCATCCCCCCTCTTCTCTGTCTCCCTTTGGTGTTATGTGGGGCACTCCCACACGAGGTTATCACAGTGTGTTCCACTCAGCTTCCCTGCCCAGCAAAGGTGCTTGACGCTTTGCGGAAGGACAGGCTCTAAGAAGCCAACAAGGAAACACGCTAGGGCCATCGACTCTCTGCACAGGGGAGGGGAGGGAACCAGGGGAGCACATGGCAAAAGGGACAGAGACTCTATTAAAGGAGCAGTGAGGGGCCATCCATCACTACCTGCATAAGCCAGGTGGGAGTCTGCGGGAGGTGGCGTAAGCGACTGGGGGCTCGGGGCACTGGGTTCGTGAACTGGAGGGGCTGGACTGCAGAGTCCAGGTCCCTCCCAAGAAAGGGCGTGGACAACAAATGTGTTCCTGGGAGCGCGCCCCGGACACCCAGAGCTAGACACAGTGACTAGACTCAGCCCAGGCCCAGGGGGTTTGGGAGCACATGGGATCCAGCAGTTGGGTCCACTTACAACAGACTGGGGACCATGCAGAGGCGCCCACCGCCCATGCCGACAGTGCCAGCTGAATTTAAGTCCTGTACCCTGGGCACTGAAGGAGGCGGGGTGTGTGTGTGTGTGTGTGTGTGTGTGTGTGTGTGTGTGTGATCATGTCATTAAAGATAAGCTAAATGCAAGATACAGACAAGGGGGCTGAATTAAGGTTGCACAGGCAGCTTCCCTACTGGCATTTCCTAACTTTTGCAAACATAACGTTCGTCTAATAAGCTTTTTTGTAAGTAATTATAGATGAGACCCTCCCCCTCTTGTGCCATCCCACCTCCCAATGGCTCCTCTTTCCCACACACAAAGCTCAGGCATCCCCAGCAGCCTCTGCTCTGCTCTGCACGTGTAGGCTCTTGTAAATACAGAGCTGCACCAGTGTCAGTAAATTGCACAAGGCGTCTGACCAGCAGGAGGTCTCCAAGCAGCCTGTGGCTAGAACAGAGCGGGATGCCGCCCTGTCACACTTCCCCACAATAATTCCTAGAGCAGATCTTCTAGAAAAACGGCCAATCCTGATTTCAAAATTGGCAGTGATGGGGAATCCACCACGGCTCTTGGTAAATTGTTCAGTGGTTAATTACTCTGACTGCTAAAAACGTTCACCTTATTGCCAAACTGCACTTCCATGAGCTCCTCTGTGCACATCACACATGGGGTTAGAGGAAACTGATCATGCGCTATTAGAACCTACCCGGAGAGACGGTATTTGCATTTGGGAAGCTCTTGAGTCCAGTAGACAGAGGCAGAGCAAGGTGCGATGGCTGGGAGCTGATATTAGACAATTCAAACTGGAGAGAAGCTGCAGGAGATCAGCCATGGGAGCAGCGCCCCGTGGGGGGTGGCTATTCATCACCACTTGGGGGCTTTACACTGAGACTGGGGACTCGCTACACCAGGGGGGGGTCTCAACTTTTTTCTCTTGGAGGCCCCCTTTGAAATGCTTGGGGGACTTGGGGCTCCTGGCTGGCGGGGGGTGGGCCCTTGGGCATAGGCATAATTTGATTTTTATTTTGGGGGGTCAAGGGCCGGCGGGGCTCGGGCCAGCTCCACACAACGCAGTCTAGGGAGGGAGCATCACTGCACCCCCTGACTCACCTCAGCCAGCCACCCAGGGCGGACACAACCAAAAAATATAACTCAAACGGGGGACTCAGTTCAAAAAGTTTGAAAACCGCTCAGAGTGCAGGAAACCACTCAGGGAGGAGGGTATCTAGGGGCTGTGTACAGCAGGGGGGTAGCTCAGGGTGCAGGGAGGGGGTAGTTAGGGGCTGTGTGAGGGCAGGGGGTAGCTCAGGCTGCAGGGAGGGGGTAGCTAGGAGCTGTGTGGGGGTAGGGGGGTAGCTCAGGGTGCAGGGAGGGGGGTACCTAGGGGCTGTGTGCGGACAGGGGGTAGTTCAGGGTGCAGGGAGGAGGTAGCTAGGGGCTATGTGTGGATGGGGGGTAGCTCAGGGTACAGGGAGGAGGTCGCTAGGGGCTATGTGTGGATGGGGGGTAGCTCAGGGTGCAGGGAGGAGGTCGCTAGGGGCTGTGTGTGGACAGGGGGTAGCTCAGGGTGCAGGGAGGGGGGTAGTTAGGGGCTGTGTGCCGGGAGGGCTCCCCCTGCGGTGGCTGCTCCCCGAGGGCTCTGCCGCCCCGGAGCCGGGTCTCCCCACCCCGGCAGCTCTTACCGGCTGTGTGAGCAGTTAAAGGGGGCTGGGAGATGGGGAGCAGACACAACCCTGGGCACCAGCAGCCGACGGGGGAATGCCACGGCTGCTGCTCCATGGCACCACCAGCCAGAGCAGTAGCTGCCCCGCACTGCCTGTCTCTGGCTTCCCACCTACAACCTGGCCAGAGGGCGAGGCCTGAGGGGAACTGGGGGAGATGAGGAGGGGGAGGGGCGCTGGAGCTGCCCCCGGGGCTACCCCATTCTGGGTAAAGCACTGTAGTTTGGGGGGGCAACACCCTTGTGTCCCCCCCCAACTCTGCCCATGGGCTCAGGGCTTCTGCCCACAGGCAGGGATTTCCCTACACCCCCCTGAATTTCCCCAACACCCCCCAGTTGTCAACTAGTTACATTGTTGCCAATTTAGTCATTAATTTGAAATTTGAATTGAAATCAAAACATGAATACACACTTTAAAAGCATGATGATGATGGGCTCGTTACCAAGTATGATCATCTTCCATGGGCTGATGAGGCCAATCCTTGAACCACAAGTTCTATTACAATGAGGGCAGATGTTTTCAAGCTCAGCAGGAGATTGTTGACCATGACTGGAAGCCAGTCTCTCCTTCCTCCTGCGCCTCTTGTCCCTTTCGGCTTGTTGGCGAGCAAGTTCAAAATGCAGGGGACCATCATGTAGGACTTCACTCCATTTTAAGCTATCGTGGGCAAGTGTCTCCCAAGTGTCAATGTCAATATTACACTTTTTTAGGTTGTCCTTCAGCAAGTCCTTATAACGCTTCCATTGTCCACCCACATTATGATGCCCTTCTTTCAGTTGAGAGAAAAGGACCTGTTTTGGGAGGCAATGGTCTGGCATCCAGACAACATGACCAGTCCAGCGGAATTGCTGATGGATGACCATTGCCTTGATACTGGTGGTCTTTGCCTCTTCCAGAACACTAATATTGGTGCGCCTGTCTTCCCATTTGATATTCAGAATCTTACGAAGGCAGCGTTGATGGTACCTCTCAAGGACTTTCAAGTGGCGTCTATAGGTTGTCCAAGTTTCGGACCCACACAACAGTGTTGGGAGAATAACGGCTTGATAAACAAGAAGCTTGGTGTCTGTTCAAATGTCGTGATCTTCAAAAACCCTGTGCCATAAATGAGAAAAATGAGAAAAAGCTATACTGGCACAGCTCAGGCGATGTTGAATTTCTGCATCAATATCTGCCTTGGATGAGAGATGACTTCCAAGGTAGAGGAAATGATCTACATTCTCCAGTGCCACTCATAGAATCATAGACTCATAGACTTTAAGGTCAGAAGGGACCATTATGATCATCTAGTCTGACCTCCTGCACAATGCAGGCCACAGAATCTCACCCACGCACTCCTGTAATAAACCCCTAACCTATGTCTGAGTTATTGAAGTCCTCAAATTGTGGTTTAAAGACCTCAAGGTGCAGAGAATCCTCCAGCAAGTGGCCCGTGCCCCACGCTGCAGAGGAAGGTGAAAAACCTCCAGGCCTCTGCCAATTTGCCCTGGAAGAAAATTCCTTCCCGACCCCAAATATGGCGATCAGCTAAACCCTGAGCATGTGGGCAAGACTCACCAGCCAGCACCCAGGAAAGAATTCTCTGTAGTAACTCAGATCCCACCCCATCTAACATCCCATCACAGGCCATTGGGCATGTTTACCGCTAATAATCAAAGATCAATTAATTGCCAGAATTAGGCTATTCCATCATACCATCCCTTCCATAAACTTATCAAGCTTAGTTTTGAAGCCAGATATGTCTTTTGACTCCACTACTCCCCTTGGAAGGCTGTTCCAGAACTTCACTCCTCTAATGGTTAGAAACCTTGGTCTAATTTCAAGTCTAAACTTCCTAATGTCCAATTTATATCCATTTGTTCTTGTGTCCACATTGGTACTGAGTTTAAATAATTCCTCTCCCTCCCTGATATTTATCCCTCTGATATATTTATAAAGAGCAATCATATCTCCCCTCAGCCTTCTTTTGGTTAGGCTAAACAAGCCAAGCTCTTTGAGTCTCCTTTCATAAGACAGGTTTTCCATTCCTCAGATCATCCTCAGATAGCCCTTCTCTGTACCTGTTCCAGTTTGAATTCATCCTTCTTAAACCTGGGAGACCAGAACTGCACACAATATTCCAGATGAGGTCTCACCAGTGCCTTGTATAACGGTACTAACACCTCCTTATCTTTACTGGAAATACCTCGCCTGATGCATCCCAAGACCGCATTAGCTTTTTTAACGGCCATATCAAATCGGTGGCTCATAGTCATCCTGTGATCAACCAATACTCCGAGGTCCTTCTCCTCCTCTGTTACTTCCAACTGATGCGTCCCCAATTTATAACCAAAATTCTTGTTATTAATCCCTAAATGCATGACCTTGCACTTTTCACTATTAAATTTCATCCTATTACTATTACTCCAGTTTACAAGGTCATCCAGATCTTCCTGTAAGATATCCCAGTCCTTCTCTGTATTAGCAATACCTCCCAGCTTTGTGTCATCCGCAAACTTTATTAGCACATTCCCACTTTTTGTGCCAAGGTCAGTAATAAAAAGATTAAACAAGATTGGTCCCAAAACCGATCCTGAGGAACTCCACTAGTAACCTCCTTCCAGCCTGACAGTTCACCTTTCAGTATGACCCGTTGTAGTCTCCCCTTTAACCAGTTCCTTATCCACCTTTCAATTTTCATATTGATCCCCATCTTTTCCAATTTAGCTAATAATTCCCCATGTGGAACCGTATCAAATGCCTTACTGAAATCGAGGTAAATTAGATCTACTGCGTTTCCTTTGTCTAAAAAATCTGTTACCTTCTCAAAGAAGGAGATCAGGTTGGTTTGGCACGATCTACCTTTTGTAAAACCATGTTGTATTTTGTCCCAATTACCATTGACCTCAATGTCCTTAACTACTTTCTCCTTCAAATTTTTTTCCAAGACCTTGCATACTACAGATGTCAAACTAACAGGCCTGTAGTTACCCGGATCACTTTTTTTCCCTTTCTTAAAAATAGGAACTATGTTAGCAATTCTCCAGTCATACGGTACAACCCCTGAGTTTACAGATTCATTAAAAATTCTTGCTAATGGGCTTGCAATTTCATGTGCCAGTTCCTTTAATATTCTTGGATGAAGATTATCTGGGCCCCCCGATTTAGTCCCATTAAGCTGTTCGAGTTTGGCTTCTACCTCGGATGTGGTAATATCTACCTCCATATCCTCATTCCCATTTGTCATCCTACCATTATCCCTAAGCTCCTCATTAGCCTCATTAAAGACTGAGGCAAAGTATTTGTTTAGATATTGGGCCATGCCTAGATTATCCTTAACCTCCACTCCATCCTCAGTGTTTAGCGGTCCCACTTCTTCTTTCTTTGTTTTCTTCTTATTTATATGGCTATAGAACCTTTTACTATTGGTTTTAATTCCCTTTGCAAGGTCCAACTCTACATGGCTTTTGGCCTTTCTCACTTTATCCCTACATGTTCTGACCTCAATAAGGTAGCTTTCCTTGCTGATCCCTCCCATAGCCGTATCACATGAAGGACAATCAGTGGATTCTTTCCCGCTCCCGTTAGGATCCTCTTCAGCCTCAGGTCCACATCCCGTATCTTAGCACCCGGCAGACAGCACACCCTTCTGTTCTCTGGATCAGCTCGGGTTACAGGCCTGTCTATTCTTCTCAGTAAGAAGTCCCCAATCACGTAGACCTGCCTTTTCCTGGTGATGGTGCAATTCTCCGGTCTATCCCCTGTTCCCTCTGGCTGCAAGTCCTCTCGATTCCTATTGTACCTTGCAATCCTCTGCAACCCATCCCGTATCCTCCTGGGGCTCATATTTGGTGTTGTTACAGTATCTCCATTGACTCTTCCCCTCTCCCTATAGGACTAGCTGCTCGTCTCTTCTTCCTTGCCCTCCCACCTTCAGTGACCACCTGCTGTGCCCCTTCTTCATTTTCCAACTCTGCAAACCTGTTCCTGAGCTCTATTTCTCCTTCACTAGCCGGTCTTTTCCTCTGCCTGGTTCTTTTAGTCACATGCTTCCACTGTCCACTTTCCTCACCCAGCAGTCTACCCTCAGAGTTCTTTGGTCCTGCTTCCATCTGCAAGTCTGAGCTTTTCCCTTCAGCCTCCTCGTGTCTTTGCTCCATCGTCTGCTCGAACCCCCTTCTAAACTCAACCAGAGTTTCCACCTGCATCGCCAATCCTCAAATCTTTTCTTCCATCAGCTCTATCAGGCGGCACTTCATGCAGACAAAACTCTTTTCAGGTCCCCCCTCCAGGATCATGTACATGCCGCAGCTTCCACATCCAGTCATCTTCATTGTGTCTTCCACTGCTGCCTCTGTATCTGTCATAGCCTTCCACCTAAAACCTGTTAGTCTGGGAAACACAAACCAAACCAAAACACCACCACCCACAGCAAAACAAACCCTCAACGGGCACCAGAACACTGGCAGAACACCACCCACTCTTGATATTAAGAATGAAACCAAGACATGTGTAAGCATTGGCAAACACATTCAAGATAGTTTGAAGATCTTTCTCAGAGTGGGCAAAGATTGCGTTGTCATCAGCACACTGTAGTTCCACAATAGATGTTGTGGAAATCTTACTCTTTGCTTTCAGCCTGCTAAGCCTGAACAGCTTTCTGTCCATTATGTAAATGATTTCAATGCCAGCTGTAAACTTCCCAGCAATTAGGTAAAGAATGACGGCAATAAAAACCGCAAACATGGTTGGAGTGATGATACAGCCCTGTTTGACTCTTGTTTGTACTTTGAAAGGTTCATTCTGGGAGCCAGTGCTGCTCAGAACAGTCGCTTTCATGTTATCATGAAGCAATTTTAGGACATTGATGTATTTACCAGGACATCCAGTCTTAGAAAGTACAGTCCAGAGGGCACGGCGATTCACTGAGTCAAAGGCGTTAGTTAGATCAATAAAAGCCATGTACAGTGGTCGGTTTTGCTCCCAACACTTTTCTTGCAGCTACAGTGCTGTGAAGATCATATCCGCAGTTCCACGACATGGTTGGAAACCACTCTGTGACTCCAGTAAAATTTCTTCTGACAGGGGCAGAAAGCGGGTTGCAAGCATCCGCGCCAGAACTTTGCCTGCAATGGCTAGGAGGGAGATACCATGATAATTTCCACAATCCACTTTATCCCCTTTCTTGAAGAGGGTGACAACCAGGGCATCCCTCATTTCACTGGGTATCTCCTCCTTTATCCAGATTTTAAGGACAAGCAGGTAAAGCTGCCGAATTAGCTCTGGTCCACTGTTTTAAAAGATTTCAGCAGGGATCCCATCTAGACCTGCTGCCTTGTTGTTCTTCATCTGCTTGGTGGTATCGTGTACCTCATACAAATTGGGAGAGTCTCCGAGCTCATTCCTAAATGGTTGTTGAGGGATTTGCTCAAGGACTTCATCTGCAACCACAGAATTATGGTTAAGGAGATTTTCAAAATGTTCTTTCCAGCGAGAATTGATGGCTTTGTTGTCCTTCAGGAGTGTGGTTCCGTCCTTAGAGCAAAGAGGATTCATACCGTGACCAATTGGCCCATAAACAGCTTTAGTGGCACTAAAGAAACCACATGTATTGTGGATGTCCACGAGATGTTGGAGTTCTTGCACTTTCTCAGTCCACCATTTGTTCTTGAGTTCTCTGGTTTTACGTTGTACTTCCGCCCTTGCCTTGGCATGGGCTTCTCTCTTTATATTACAATTTATTTCATTCTGCCAAGCACGAAATGCCATTCTCTTCTCATTGATGAGTTGCTCAATTTCGGCATCATTCTCGTCAAACCAGTCCTGATATTTTCTGGTTTGGTAGCCTATGGTTTCCTCACAGGCATTGATGATTACTGCTTTCAACCAGCTCCAATGTTCCTCAAGAAAGCATACATAGTATATGAGAAAATACTTGTACCTGAGAAAGCATAAAAGGTTTGAAAAGTCTGAACAAAGACTAACTTCCTCACATAGCTGTTGTTTTTTCTGACAATGTCGGCTCATTCGTTTCGGCAATGCTGGCCAACCTAATAATTTTAAATTATGATTTGTAAGCAAGGTCTGAATGAGCTCTCCCCAAAAGGCTTCAGGACCAGACTGTATTTACATGAACTCACCTACTCTGCCTAGGTATCCAGCAGACAGAGCCGTGCTGCCCAAGTGATCAATGTTGGCTGGTGTTGGGTTACAAATCATAATAGTATTGAATGCAGGGGTAATGACATGTAGTTATCCTTATTGTACGAGTAAAGGGCAGCAGAACTGTGCTTAGCCTGACTGAATGAGGGGGGTCACCCTCAATGCTTATTTTTTGCCAAGTCTGAGCCCTGGCACATCTAGGCTCGGCAGTTCATAGCCCCGGGACCTCTGGGCTTGTCACATCCGTTATGAAAGTAACAAACTTGCTTGAGCCCCAGCACCGCTTTCATTACAACTTAAGCGCTGGTCTCCCTCAACTGAACGGCACTCGCTAAGCAAGGGGTTTGGATGGCAGATCCCAGTGGAGATAGAGAGAGAGAGAGAGGGTGGGGACAGGTGTTTTTGCTTGGTGGTGTGGGCTCTGCCTAAGAGTCACAGGCACTATTTGACCTGCCCCCTCCCCTGTTTAGAGAGAGCTGATTAGGCTCCACTGATAGTTTTTTGGTTTGTTACGTGACCACTAGAGCTGAAATCACTGATAATCAGGCCGAAGTGCTTAGACCTGCTGTGGGACAGTGTTTCTGTGGAAGAGACGGCCCAGCCTGCACTAGCAGCGAGGTTCCCCCACTGAGAGCTGAGATCACGGAGAGCTGGTGGAACCTCAAGAGACCGACTTGCAGGGGTCACAGTGGCAGGTGGAAGCATCCCTGCCCATCCTGCTTATAGCCACTGATGGACCTATCCTCCATGAACTTATCTAGTTCTTTTTTGAGCCCTGTTACAGTTTTGGGCTTCACAACAGCCTCTGGCAAGGAGTTCCACAGGTTGACTGTGCGTTATATGAAGAAACATTTCCTTTTTTTTTGTTTTAAACCTGCTGCCTATTAATTTCATTGGGTGAACCCTAGTTCTTGTGAAGGAGTATGTGAAGGAGTAAATAACATTTCCGTAGTTGCTTTCTCCACACCAGTCAAGATTTTATAGACTTCTGTCATATCCCCTCTTAGTCCTTTCCAAGCTGAAAGGTCCCAGTCTTATTAATCTCTCCTCATACGGAAGCTGTTCCATACCCCTAATCTTTTTTTTTTTGCCCTTCTCTTTTCCAACTCCAATATAGCTTTTTAGAGGTGGGGTGACCAGAATTGCACGCAGTATTCAAGATGTGAGCATACCATGGATTTATATAGTAAAAGTGGAGGAGCTTGGTTTGCCAGACTGATCAGCAAACCAATGCTGACAACCTATGTGAAAAGCTGTAAAACACCAAGCCTCTGAACTGCGTCAACATGCAGAAAGCCTTATAAGCCAGTCACTGTTGAAGCCAATTTTAGAAGAACTTAATGAGGCTGTTAAGAATGCTGGAGACACAACACAGCTTATGCAAACGAATATGGCCATTGAATCATACTTTCTATTAAGCAAGAGACGCCACACACTACAAACTGGAGGCCAATGTTAAGTGCATTGTCACTTGTTAATCCTGAAGTTGGACTGACTGGTTAGAAGCATGCGGTGCAACAGTGAAAGACTCAGCAGTTGACAAAGTCAAGAACTCTCTCACCACATTCAGAAAATGTGCATACATGGCTGATGAATGCACTGATACAAATGGGTGTCAAGTATTAAGCCATTGCATAGGTTATCTTGATGTCAGTGGTAGGCCAGTAGATGCATTTCTAGATGTTCAGGTTATAGAAGACATATCGACTGCATCTGTGACACTTTAGAAGAGTTAAATGCTTGTCAATTGAACCCCAAACAGATGGCTGCTTGTGCATTTGATGGAGCTGCAAACTTCTCTGGAAGACATAGTGGAGCACAAGCTTTGCTCAGAGAAAAGTGTAACTCTAATCTCTCCTATACACACTGCAGAGGCCATCTACTCCAACTAGTGCTAGTACTAGCTGCAGAATCTTTAAAAGACATTAAAAAAGCCATACATTTAATGTCTTCGTTATACTCTTTTCTTCCAGCAAGAGTCCAAAAAGGACTGAACGTCTTGGAAACAAATAGAAGATACATTGGGACAGAAGTTCAAATGAGTCCAACCTGGGAAAACCCACTGGCCTTCTCATGAGCGATCCTTGGCTGTTGTCTTAAAATTACTACAACCATTATTATTGGCTTTGGAAAGTATCTAACAAGATGGGATGGATCTAAGTAGTGAGGCTGGTGGACTACCTTTACTACTAAGTTCAGAGAAGACAATCGCCATTCTCTCTCTTGTAAGTCTACTGTTGAAACCGCTTGGGTCATTAAACAATGTCATCCAGGCATCTGCTACAACAGTAGTAGATCTTTGTCCAGCAATAGAAGTTACACTTGGATCAATCAGAGAGAGATCCATTGAAAACGTACTGGAAGAAGCAAAGACTTCAGTTCAGAAGTTGACTAATTAGGGCACTTATATTGACTCCTTAAGTGAAGAGGGAAAGAAGTGCTTGTTAAGCCAGCTGAAAAAGTACACAGACTTGATTCTTACAAATCTACAACAGCGATTTCTGGATTCTACTCAACCTCCACGTAGCGTTTACAGATGCCTGCCCTATAAAACACCGACAGTTGAGTGGAGTGAGGCACTACCAGCATTGGGGCTGCCATGTGATCTGGACAGAATAGAGAATTTGAACACAGAATGGACTATCATATGACAAACAAAGGAAGATTTGACTTCAACTTTTTCTTTATCATCACTAGTGGTTCAGCCCGATCTTTGTGCTACATTTCCTGGGATGAAAGAAGTAGGAATTCATCTCTTGCCACTCCCAGTCACAACAGCTACAGTTGAGTGTTCTTTTTCCTCATTGAATAGAATTTTGTGTGTAGCGCCCCTCTCCACCCGGTTACCTTCTTTAATGCCAATCTGCTGACAGGTTTTGATGGACAAGTCTGGGTTCTTCTAGATCCCACCAAGCAGGGTGTATCTTCTTTATTTTTCACCATGAATTTATTTGGCGGTGCCTGCACCCCCCTCGCTCCTTCCTGGCAGGGTCCCCAGGTCAGCTTGGGAGGAAAATTCTAACCACAGGGTAACCCCCACTTACTTGCCAGATAGTTGGGGACTCCCAAGAAATAACACAAACACATACAATATATTCAACACAGTAATTATATTAAACAGGAGACAAATATAACATAACAGGGTAAAACACTATTCTTAGGGTCACCGGTGCCCACGCTGCTAATACCCGTGACTTTCCCCAGTCACGGGACCTGATGTAGCAAATGTAAGATCAGTGTTCCGTTGGTACATGTACTTTGTAGAGGTCCTTGATGACCTATGACCACGAGATCTTCTCTGCAGTGGTTTAGCAGTGTGGCTGACTGGGTTCAGTACAGCCCAAAGGACTCACAAGTGGGAGGAGGTGGTAAGTCCTCCACAAGTTTAATATGCAGCAGGTTATAAAATCCCCAAACCCTTACTCCCTGGCTTGAGGACACAGTTCAGGGAGTAGGGGTCCCCAAAACAATTTCCCTGACTAACTAAAGAATGGTGCACTCACAAACTCCATGAATGATCCTCAGGTTCAGAGCTGACTCAGGACTCCTCGGTCACTGCAGAGGGGCTGATCTCTGCTGGCAGGGATCCTCTCCAGGCAGGAGTCAGGCTGCTTCGGTCCCAGGATTTCCCCTCACCACAAAGGGGTGCAGGGCTCAAGGTGCAGATCACACAACTACACTAAACTCCAAACTTTGGTCTCCTAGCCCAATGTCTCCTAGCCCAACGTCCAGACACACTCCCAGCAGGCAGCAGCCCTGGACTAGCAGCAGAGCAGAGCTGACCATGTGGGGACTGGTCTCCCCTAGGGAACTGGAGGGTGAACTCAGCCTGGCTGGGAAGTTTCCCAGCAAAACTCTATAAACTGGGAGTCATCAGTGGAGAGGGAAAAGCCCAGCTGAGGGATCTCAGGGGGAACCCTGCCTGCAGGCCTGGGGCTCACCAGCTCCCCACACAGCCAGTCCTGCCCTTGCCCTGGCTGGCTCCAGACTGCCTCAAAAAAATGGCTTCTCCCCTTTCCTGAACTCCCTGGGATGGGCCTCTCACTCCCTATTGGTTGCTGGGCAGACTCTGAGCCAGGGACAGTGCGCCTCTCCCTGAGCTGCCAGCAGACAGAGCCCCAGGAATCTAGGTCATCTCCTTGGGGATTATGTGTTGTAGCGAGGCGGTGTGGTTGCCCGCCGCCCCGGGGAGGGACGAGCCCCTCCGGACGCCAAAGTGCGCGGAGCCAGTGGAGCCTGCGCCCGCCCCCCAGAGGTCAAGGCACAGGACAGGAAGTATAAAAGCCCAACCCCAGAGCTCACAAGGAGCCTGGCCACCGGAGATGCCAGAAGCCTGTGGCCGAGCTCCCGGTGGGCAGACTCCTGCAGTCTGCGACCGACCCGAGGACCTGCCAGACAGAGCCGAGGCCTGATGCCGACCAGACGCCAGGGAAGCTGTTAAGCCTGCCTGTGGCAAGCTACCCGGAGGAGCTGCCAAGCCTACCGCTCGCCGGGTACCCTGAGGAGCCCATGGTGCTTGACCCCTTGGAGGACACCGTCCGGACACAGGTACCTCTAGAGGGGGAGGTAGGAAGTAGCCCGGGGGCAGCTGACCCTAGTCTGGCAGCAGCACCCCCAGAGCCCATGTCAGTGTGTTGCGGCCGGGATCCCCACTGACGCAACAGCAGGTCTCCTGCCGCTGCTAGGGCCCCGGGCTGGGCCTGCGTCCCCCCTGCCACCCAACGTGCGGGTGGCCGTCTCCCCCTCTCCCAGGCCCTTCGGAGCCAGGGCTTGGGCCTCCTGAACTCATTTGTTTGCTCAGCCCCTGCCTAAGGGCCTGAGCTAGAGACTCTCGACTGCCCCGCCCTGAACTAGGGCCTGGGTCGGCGGAATAGAGCTGTTTGTTGGTCTCTACCGTTGCCGGGGCGTGAAACCCCGCGGCCAGGCTAGTTCCCCCGAAATAACCCGACGGACGTAGCGAGGCGGTGTGGTTCCCTGCCGCTCCGGAGAGGGACGAGCCCGGCCGAACCTTTCTACACATGTATTCTTCTGCCTGATCATGAGCATATCATGAAGGACTGGAAGTACCGGACACACAAGAAACCAACAAAGATGAACGCACTGTATTTGAGAAGTTCATTAACAGAGTTGTGCAAAATTACAACAAGAAGCCAAGAAGGATGTAGATGTACCATGTAGTGCTGCATGGTAGGCTTGGGTAGCCGACTTTAATTTGTATGATGATTTTTAAATATGAGTTAAATGTAATAAAATGGTCATGAAACTTTTTCAGTTTTTACTATCATGCGATACAGTCCACCTTCGACCTCCTGGTCTCACCCTTCATCAGCCATCACCCCCCTCCCCCGTATATTCCAACACCCCCTACTTTCAATTCCTGGGGAAAACACTGCGTGTAGTGAATGCCGCAGCTCAGGCCTTCAGCCCTGCACTGCTCCCAGCTTCAGCGTGGGGGGGGCCCTGAGGGGGGGGTGCTGGGGCTCACCCGCTGCTCCCAGCTTCAGCCTGGGGGGGGGGCCCTGGGGGGGGGGCTGGGGCTCACCCGCTGTTCCCGGCTTCCGCCCTGGGGGGGGGGGGGGGGGGGGGGGCGCCCCCCCGGCCCCGGGGGTGGGGGGGGGGGGGGGGGCCCGGGGGGGGGGTGTGCTGGGGCTC
This sequence comes from Platysternon megacephalum, assembly GCA_003942145.1. Taxonomy (NCBI): domain Eukaryota; kingdom Metazoa; phylum Chordata; order Testudines; family Platysternidae; genus Platysternon; species Platysternon megacephalum. The sequence continues at coordinate 1,031,644 of QXTE01000339.1, forward strand.
ACCCGCTGCTCCCAGCTTCAGCCTGGGGGGGGGCCCTGGGGGGGGTGCTGGGGCTCACCCGCTGTTCCCGGCTTCAGCCCTTGGGGGGGGGAGGGGGGGGAGCACTGCGCTGTTGCAGGCATCAGCTCCCTGCCGCTGCCAGCTTCGGGGGGGGAGGAGTGCCAGAGTTCAGGGCACTGGGTTTCAGCCAGGGCGCCCGGCAGCCCCCCTGAAAGGTCTCACGGACCCCCAGAGGGCCACGGACCCCCGGGTGAGAGCTGCTGCTCTAAAAGAGATGTTATAGTGCAGCCACACGCTGCTGGGCACGACAGTGTTGGTGCGTTGCAGAGAAGGGTAACTCCCTCCACTGCAGAGTTTGCTGCATGACGATCTCCGGCCTGGGCGATGCAGGAGGTCAGACGAGATGATCAGAATGGTCCTTTCTGGCCTTTAAATCTCTGGGCTGGATTCTCTGACGCACCAAGTTCACTCCAGGGACACAAGGCAGCCGTAGACTGACCCTGGAGAATCCCCACCCTGGGCACTGGCCTCCTGTGCTCTCTCTGCTGCCCAGGTCCTCCCACCCCTGGGCTGGAAGCCCACTCGCAGCATGAGGAGAGGCGGAGGGCAGGGGGAACATGAGAGGTTGGCTCAGCTGCTCAGAGGGAAGCCTGAGCTTTGAGTGAGGGAAGGACGAGGCCCTGGGAGCTAGGACGGCGCAAGAGGGGGTCTCATTAATTAAATCTTCACATGTGTGATGAGAACGGGGCCAGGTCACCTGCGTCCTCATGCCCCAGAAAACAGCCTGTAAATAACACAACTCAGCTCAGGTTTCTGTACAAGCAACGTTGCTTTAATAGCTGTAAATGACATTTCAAACATTGCCGGTCGTTCCGTGCTCTAAGGCGGTCAGCGCTGATTGGCCTGGGTGCACCAGTGGGAACGGAGAGTGGCTTTCACCCCTGTCTGTCCCCGGAGACGCTCTATTTCAGGTCATTCACATACTGTTGAACCCAGGCATCTTCGGGGTTGGCGCAAATTTTACGATCTTTCTTCGTGATAAATCTGCAGAGTGTGAAACAGATGGGTTAGAATGAGAGGAACTTTGGGTGTGGAGAGAACCAATTGCCCCTTCTCCCAAATCTGCCCCCTGCTTAACTCCAGCCGCTGCCAGACCCCAGTAGATTTACTCCATTTTGGTCTCTCTCCTTGAAGGATTCTTTCAGAGCTCCCCCCCGCCCCCAATCTTCTGTAGTGCCTCCTTTGGCTACAGGTCCCACATATAGGTGCCCACCTGTCCTGAGAGCTCCTTTGCCCCAGCCTCACTTCCTGACCCCGCCTCACAGCCCTGACAGGAACGCTGCTGGAATCTCAATATTTTTTGCAACAGTTTTTCTGCTCAGAGTCGAGGGGCTGCATTTGTTTCCCTCCATAACCTCACCTGCCCCACCTGGAGCTCCCTCTGGGCAAGGAAAGCTGGGTGAGGAACTGAGTGAAACTGGGGATTTCCAGCCCATGTGAAATTCCAACATTTGTTTTCATCCAAAATTGGAACGAAAAGTTGAAATTTCAGAGTTTTTCATGGAATGGAAATTCTGAAAAAACTCCATTTGCAAATATCAAAATGGTTTCTTTCAACATTGAATGAAACAAAAGAATTCAACATTCCCGCAATTGAGATGTTTCATTTCGGTTCCTTGAACTGATCCTAAACAATTCAGTTTTCCTTTTCTCATTGTGGCGTGTTGCCTCATGGGATTTTTAGTTCAGGAACCTGATGCCCTCATTCACTCCCCTACAGACCAGAGTCCTTGGCTGGACTACATTTCTCATGATGGAGCCAGAGTCAGGTTGCACTATGCAGAACTTGGTGAGAGGGAAATCAGCATTGCATTATGGGAGATGTAGTCCTCCAGGGATCCCAGCCCATGAGATAGAATGGAGGCTTGAACTCCCATGAGGCAACTCTCTGATAGGCAAATACAGTTTAATGTTTCGTTGAACTGATTCAAAACAAAATGTTTCAGGTGAGTTAAAAAACCGTAATAGTTCAATTAGGGTCAAGCCCACCCAAAATGAAATATTTTATTTCAATTTTCCAGACAGAGAACCAAAAATTTGGAGAAAAGTTGAAGTTTTCCCACAGAAAAAATCAATTTTTGTGGAAACTGCATTTTCTGTTGGAAAATCATTCCGCTGGAACATTCCTAACCAGCTGTAGCCGGGTGTGTTTTTCTTGACCATGGCTGGAAGAGGGTTTCTACCCAGGAAAGAGAGGCAGTCCTGTACCCTTTCCTCCCATCAGCCCTGGCTCAACTTCTCCCCCTATCGGTCTGTCAGCATGGGGTGCCCAGGGAGCCAAGACCACAAACACTGACACACCTGTGCTCATGGCATCGTAGAGGTCAGAATGGGAGAAACCTATTAGATCGCAGAGTAAATCCTTGGCCTCACAAGAGAAGGACACAGGAGCGCCGCCAGCTTTTTCGCCGTCCTAGGTGGCGGAAGGTCCCGCCCCCGAAATTCCACCGGCGCCCCCCAAATGTTGGTGCCCCACAAGAGAAGGACACAGACCTCTAAGAGAGAGGATGCATCAGACACTAAACTGATAAAACACCGGATGTTCTTAACCCAGAAGCTGATGCACCCAGCACCAGCTCCCGGTATATGGGAGCTTCCAGGTAATATGACGTGAATACACTGTTTTCAATAAATGCATGTCTGATGTTCCTCTTTCTATCCCTGCACTGGGGCAGTTCCATGCTCTGCAGCAAGACTCGATGAAGTTCCTACTGAAGTAATAGAACTTATAGATTCCAGGCCAGAAGAGTCCACTGTGATCATCTAGTTGGCTCTCCTGTATAGCACAGCCCAGAGAACGTCCCTAAAAGCATTTCTAGAGCAGATCTTTTAGAAAAACATCCACCCTCGATTTAAAAATGGTCAGGGACGGAGAATCCACCATGGCCTTTGGCAAGTAGTTCCAGTGGTTAATTACTCTCGCGGTTAAAAATTTACACCTTATTTCCAGTCTGAATTTGTCTGGCTTCAATTTCCAGCCACCGGATCATGTTAGACCTTCCTCTGCTAGACTGTAGAGCCCATTAGTAAATACTTGTTCCCCATGTGGATACTTACAGACTGTGATCAAGTCACCCCTTAACCTTCTCTTTGTTAAGCTAAATAGACTGAGCTCCTTGAGTCTATCACTAGCAGGCAGGTTTTCTAATCATTCTCGTGGCTCTTCTCTGAACCCTCTCCAGTTAAGAGGCCTGCATTCCCAGTGGGTGTGAGCCTGCCTTGCTCCCGTGCAGGCAATAGAGCTTCTCTGATTTACAGCTGCTGAGGACCTGAGCAATATACCAGCGAGGCCCACTTTGATCACCTCCTCTGACCTGCAGCCTCGCACTGGCCAGAGAATGCCATCCAGGGATTGCTGCATCAAATGGGCCTTAAGAAATCTCCGAGGCCAGCAACTGGAGACACACAAATCTCCCTCTCTCTCAGGCTCATAATTCTGTACTTACACTACAGCTGGCTGGGAGCACATGCTGTTGGTGACAAAATAGTCAACCACGAAGCCACGGGGGATGAGCCGGGATGTGTAGTTGAAGCAGCAGTCGGACGTGATACCCGAGCTCACTGAAAGAGAAGGAAGGAACCAATGTACTGTTCTGTGCACTGAACACAATGTAGGTAAAGACAAGCACCGCCTGCCTCTACACCCCTTGGGCACTGGGACGGGGCAGGGCGAGGAGACCTCCGGCAGTGGGCTGTTGGGATGGGGGGAGGAGGAGAAGGAGGAAAGGAACAGGCAGGGAAAGCTATTCCTCCTCCATTGATTCCCTCCATCCTTTTCTCATCCCTGGTGCTCAGGGCAACACAACCAGGTTTGAAAGTTCTACTCAGATATTTGGCACCTGGCTGGGCTGCTGGTTGCACCCCCAAGGCTCTCCCCTCTGCAGGAGAGAGACCCCCCATCCTGCCCAGACCAGCGAGAAGCTGCAGGCTACGGATCTGACATGGGAAGGGAGCCCAAAGGCTGGGAGGAGCTGGCGGGAAAAGCCACCTCACAGCTACAACATTTCTCCTTCCACCCCCAAAAGGAAACACAGAGACTCACTTGCAAAACTCTTTTCTTCGATGGAGGCCTGGGAGCAGCAGGCGGTGCTGAGGACAAAGGCGAGGGCAGCCACAGAGACCTTCATGTTGCTGTCAGCTGGGGACGACCTCCTGGAGCAGAGCCAGAGCAGGACTCCTTGAAACCCTTCTCCGTCTGACTCTGAACCCTGTCCCCTCTCTCGGTACAGGGCGATGCAGGGAAGGGATAGCTTTTCGGGGAAGTAAGATCAGATTTCATTCCAGAGCAGTGATGACGGTGGCCCAAATTCTTCTGAACTGAGACATCCAAATGCCTTCCCAGAAATCGATGGAGGAAGTCCAAAGCCTGTTGCCTGTGACGGCCAGTGTGGATCCTGGAAACAACCAGAGGGAAGAGCCCATTCTGTTCTGCGTGGCTGGCTAGTTTTGTTTGAACTAACCTGCCTTTGAATGGAGAGCGGCCAGCGGAGTAGGTGAGACAGGACTGATAATGGACTCGGGAGCCTTTCACCTCCAAATCCCTGCTTCAAATCCAGGTCAGGAGTGAGCAAATGTCATTGCCCTGAGCTCTCTGGGGATGTCCCTGTCTCCTGGCGTGTCTGAGAAGCAGCCAGCCTGGGTTAGGTGGTGTTCAGTGACCCTTCAAGCACAACACACCCCTAAACCTACCTGCACAGGGATGACCATAGGAAGTGGGGCCATCATATCACCTGATCTCTGCCTACCAAGAAATCCCATTGTCTCTGTGCCCTCCTCCAGGCCTTAATTGTAAGGGTGACCTCAGACACTCCGGTATTGGCACATCTGTCCGTCCCACACTCGGGCAGTCATTCGGCCATAACACCGAGGTCTCTGTCAGGGCGTTGCACAGGATTGTGCGTTTGATGGAGTTGGGCACACGTTGTGTTTTGGTGCCCGTTGGCGTTATAAGCGAAAGGCTTCTGGAGTGTGTTCGACAGTTGTAGGCCATGGGAGAGTGGCAGGGAACGCAGGAGACTTTTCCCATCACTTTTTATTTCCTGCTTCTCAGGTTTGGAGCTGGTGGGGCGTGGCCTGTCGCAATCGTCACTGTCCCTACAGGAAGGATTTGGGTGTCCATTTCCTCGTTTTTCGTGCAGGGTTGGTGCCCTTTGGTGGGTAGGGCCCCAGCGTCAGGGAGGGGAGATGGCCAATGACTGAAATGTGAAACCTCTATTTTTGGTGTGTCACACTCTAATTGACAGATTCTAAGAGTTCTCAATCACAAAGGTGCGTTACAGGCTGTTTTTCTATTGTGTGAATTAAATAGACCAGGCTTTTAAAGAAGCAAACGGGCCTAAGCTCTGTCACATGCAAACACAGCAGCCCCGGACAGCAGGGCATGAACAATGGCCGTTCAGACCTCCAGCTTAGCCCTCTTCCACTGGAGCTACATGGGGAACTGCTCACCCCTTCAGTTCAGTCAGCTGAGGAAGACTGGAGACGCACTTTCCCAGGGAGTTATTGGTTGCAGGACAGCAGTAGCATCCTAGAGCCCAGGAATCCGGGGTTCTATCCCTGCCTCTGAGAGAAGGGTGTGGTTGAGTGGCTAGAGAGAGGATAACCAATGCATTGAACCCGAATGGCAGCTTGGCAGAGTAGCCAAGGCCATGTCTACTCTACAAAGTTCGGTCAAGGCAAGTTACATTGGCGGATAGCCGCCGACTTCTGTCTGTCACGTGGGCACGTGCACGCTTGGTTCCTTGGATCAGCACGGCACGTACTCACCACGAGTGGTTGCGTCCAGGTAAAATGTGGTGCACTAGAGGTAGGTATCCCAGGGTGCCTTGCATTGCTGTCTGGCTCAATGCCTTGTGGGACATTTTTGCAGAGCTTTGTGGGATACCAGCAATTTGCCCTGGGATCTCCAGGAACTAGGGGTCAATTCCCACCATGCCAGTCGCTCTATCCCATAATGCTTGCTCCAGCCCATAACTTTTGGTGCCATTTTTTAAAAATCACACAGTGCCGCGTGCTGCTTTTCTGTCTCCACCAGCTCTGTGGCAGAAGCATGGACCCTGCAGAGATCAGTGCAGTTCTAATGGCCATTGCTAACACAGGACACGTGATTCTCCTGTATTCGCAGAACTGGAATGAGTACTACTCCACCCGCCACGTGAGGAGGAAGATGCAGAGATGCTGAAGCACAATAACTGGATGCTGATGGACGCAGGTGGCTGTTGGTATTCATGGAGCAGCTGCATGAGGTGCATCGCCACTTCTGGGCTTGAGAACCAAGCAGCGACTGGTGCGATCGCAGTGTAATGCAGAGTTGGGGCGCCCAGCAGCGGCTGCAGAACGTTCAGATGTGAAGAGCCACATTCCTGGATCTGTGTGTCGAGCTCGCCCCAGCCAACCAGCGCAGGGACATCAGAACAACAGCTGCACCGAGAGTGGAGAAGCGAGTGGTGATCGCGCTCTGGAAGCTTGTGACGCTGGATTGCTATCGGTCAGTGGACAATCATTTCGGCGTTGGAAAATCCACAGTGGGGGCCGTTGTCATCCAAGTGCTAAGTGTGACAGAATGTGCCCCTCTGTCCACACCCTCCACACTATTGTAATAATCTTTGTACTAAGTCCGCCTTGTGAGATCTCATTTCAAAACTCATCGTTGGCTGATCAATAACATCATGGCACAGTGCAATGGCAGCTTTTCAAGTATTTGAAGATCGCTATCATGACCCCCTTAATCTCCTCTTTTCCAAACTAAACATACCCGGTTCCTTCAGCCTTTGCTCCTATGGCTTGTGTTCCCTCCCTGTGATCATCGTTGTCGCTCACCTCTGGATCCCCTCCAGTTGCTCCACATCCTTTCTATACATTGGTGACCTAGACTGGACACAGGACTGTAGCCAGTAGCGGCGCCAGCTCTTCCGGTGCCCTAGGCGGCGGAAGGTCCCGCCCCTGAAATGCCGCCCCCAACAGCGGCGGCGGAAGGTCCCGCCCCCAAATTTCAATGGGCGGCCAGGGCGCAAGCGCCCCCAAAATAGCAGTGCCCTAGGTGACCGCCTAGGTCGCCTAATGGGTTGTGCCGGCCCTGACTGTAGCTGAGGCATAACCAGGGCGGTACTATCACCTCTGCCTCTCTTAGTGCAACCGAAAATTGCATTTGCTTTTTTTGCAGCTGCATGGCATTGCTGACTCATGCTGAGGCTGTGATCTGCCCCAACTCCCAGAGCTTTCTCACCAGTGCTGCTGCCAAGCCAGTTCCCACCATTCTGTATTTGTGCATTTGGTTTTTCTTCCCTAAGTGTAGCACCTTCCATTTGTCTTTGCTGAATTTCATTTTGTTGTCTACAGCCCAGTTCTCCAATTTATCACTATCCCGCTGAATTTTAGCTCTACCCTCTAAAGCAGGGGTGGGCAAACTACGGCCCGTGGGCCAGATCCGGCCCCTCAGGGCTTTGGATCCGGCCCGTGGCGCCACTGGCACCACGTCCCTGCGGCCCCCGGGCAGGGGGCAGAGGGCTCCGTGCGTTGCCCCTGCCTGCAGGCACCGCCCCCCGCAGCTCCCGGGAAGGGGGAACCACGGCCAATGGGAGCTTTGGGGGAGGTACCTGGAGGCGCGGCAAGGGCAGCACACGCGGAGCCCTCCGCCCCCCTCCCCCAGGGGCCACAGCACTTCCTGGAGAGGCGCGGGGCTGGGACAGGGCAGGCAGGCAGGGAGCCTGCCCTGGCCCTGGTGCGCGCCGCTGCCACCCTGGAGCCCGAACCCCACCTGCCCCCCGCCCCCCAACCCCCTGCCCTGAGCCCCCTGCCTGCACCTCGCACCCCTCCTGCACCCCCACCCCCTGCCCTGAGCCCCCTCGTAAACCCTGCACCCCTCGTGCACCCCCACCCCCTGCCCTGAGCCCCCTTGTACACCCCGCACCCCTCCTGCACCCCATCTCCCTGCCCTGAGCCCCC
>QXTE01000339.1:1049938-1086885 GCA_003942145.1 Platysternon megacephalum
GGGAATGAGAGGTTCAGGGTGTGGGAGGGGGCTCAGGGCTGGGGCAGGGGGTTGGGGTGCGGGAGGGGGTCAGGGCTCTGGGCTGGGGGTACAGGCTCTGGGGTGGGGCCAGGGATAAGGGGTTTGGGGTACATGAAGGGGCTCCAGGTTTGGGGAGGGCTCAGAGATGGGGCAGGGGGTTGGGGTGCGGGGGTGAGGGCTGCAGGGTGGGGCCGGGAATGAGAGGTTCAGGGTGTGGGAGGGGGCTCAGGGCTGGGGCAGGGGATTGGGGCACGGAGTTGGGGTGTGGGCTTACCTCGGGCGGTTCCCGGTCAGTGGTGCAGTGGGGGTGCTGGCACCGCAGACCGTGCTGCGCCCCGGAAGTGGGCAGCAGCAATTCCGGCTCCTAGGTGGAGGCGCGTGGCTCTTGCTCGCAGGCACCACTCCTCCAGCTCCCATTCGGGGTGGGGGCAGCGTGCGGAGCCCCGTGGCCCCCCGTCTATGAGACAGACCTGCTGCTGGCCACTTCCGAGGCACAGTGCGGTGTCAGAACAGGTAGGGACTAGCCTGCCTTAGCCGGGCAGCACCGCCGACGGGACTTTTAACGGCCCGGTTGGCAGTGCTGACCAGAGCCGCCGGGACCCAGTGCCTGACATTCCACGACCCAGTTCGGGGTCACGACCCGCAGTTTGAAAACCACTGCCTTAGAATAGGCTCCACAAACGCCACGGCGCTGTGGGGAGCTGCCCAAGCCAGCCAACGGGAGGTGCTGACAAGAGGGGTGTGTGTTAGGCCCCGTCCCTGGCACAGAGGTCAGCACCTAAGTCCAGGCTGCAGGGAGGTGCCCATCTCTGCTTGTGCTCCACAGCTGGGAACCCCTCCGCTGGAGGCAGGCGGCTCAGGTACCCACCTCGCTCCACACAGAACCTTTGGCCCAGTGCTTAGGGTACGCACCCAGCTGGAGGGAGCCCCCTAGTTCACCTCTAGAATTAGTCTCACTTTTGGCCCAATTATTTAATTAAAGTGGAACAACTTCAATAGGAGACACTGAGAGAGACCACGTTCGAACACCCCATCGCTCAGTTGCCAGCTGAGCCGTGGGATGCCTCTGTCCCTCAATCCTGTTTCCTCCTCAGGTAGAGAGGGGAATCGAACCTCCCTCTCTCAGAGCCTAGGTGAGTGCTGTAGCCATTGGGCTAATGCTGATAAGGGAGGCCTTTTGGAGATGTGTATAGTTAGTGCTCAGAGCATGCCCCCTGGCTCAGGCCCTGCAGAGAAGACAGGCAAAGGACTGCTTCTCTTCCCTGAGTCTAGGATGCACTGGAGCTCAGGCATGAGATAGGTGTGCAGATGCCTGAAGTGACGCAGCAGCATGCAACCCTCAGGCTCCGTCCCCCATCTGTACAGGGCTACCACAGGGGGGTGAAGAGGCTAAAGAATGTGACGTGTCAGGATACCCCAGTAATGGGGTCATAAGGGTACCTAAGAGATCAAAATACCTGCAGTGACAAACGTGGTTTTCAGCACTACTTGCTTTCAATGTACTTCTGCCTTGGGGAATCCTGCCAGGATATGCATTTGCTGAATGTGTTCCGACGGTGACCACAAAAGAGGGATGCAGACAAATCAAATGTGTTTCTAACCTCAACTGAGTAGTCACAGGAAATGTTTTGTCATATTTCAGTCATGATTTTTTTTCATGGAGCTCGCAATGTTTGGGGGTTTCTAACCCTCCTGCTTGCAGAGAACAAGTGAGCCTGGTGACCGCCACAACACCAGACGCTAAATAGAAAGGACTCAAATTAATTTTTAAAATATGTCACGATTTTTAAGCAATCATGATTTTTGTCAGGGCCTAGCTCAGGATTTTTGGAGCCGTGAGGATGCCTGGCATACTGCTAACACTAAAGCGATTACAAAGCCACGACATGCTGCAGAGAGCAGCCAGCAGGTGGCGCTCTATCATACCCAACGCGGGCAAGGGGAATTGAGACTGTGCTGAAGTATTATCTGACTAATAGATTTTTGCTCAGGATGGAGAAGCCTGGCGCTGGGCTTTGGGAAGCTTTGCTGACATGTCTGTTCCCCAAACCCACCTGAGTTCCCAGACCTTCTAGCCCTGCATGTCCAATGGAAGAGTTTCTTTCAGGTGGATTGTTGTAAAAGTCACGTTTTGCAGCTTTGATCTGAAAAACGGCCCTAGGAAAGTAGCATCGGGGGTTCCAGGTTTGATCTTAGGGCCCAACTGCAGATTTTTGATTTATTTCAATGGGAGTTAGGTGCCCAAACAGGGAAGAATTGGGAGGGGAAGGAGAAGTGGGTGGCAACCTGGGCAGCAGTGACCTGAGGTGGTCGAGTTCAGGATCCTGACACAAGGAAGAAAGGAGAGCAGCAGAATATGGACCCTGAACTTCAGAAAAGCAGACTTGGACTCCCTCAGCGAACTGATGGGATCCCCTCAGAGGCTAATATGAGGGGAAAAGGAGTCCAGGAGAGCTGGCTGTATTTTAAAGAAGCCTTATTGAGGATGCAGGAACAAACCATCCCGATGTGCAGAAAGAATAGCAAATATGGCAGGTGACCAGACTGGCTTAACAGTGAAATCTTCGGTGAGCTTAAACACAAAAAGGAAGCTTACAAGAAGTGGAAATGTGGACAGATGACTAGGGAGGAGTATAAATATTGCTTGAGCATGCAGGGGTGTAATCAGCAAGGCCAAGGCACAATTTGAGTTGCAGCTGGCAAGGGATGTGAAGGGTAACAAGAAGGGTTTCTACAGGTGTCACGGAGTCCCCGGGCGATGCTCTGGAACTGCTCCCCACAAAGCCAGTCAGGACTTTGGGGAGCCTCCTCTCCCATGGAGACCGTCTTCAGGGCAAGAAGCTCACACGGCTTCACCTCCTGGGTCTCCCCTGGGAGCATTCAGCATATGCCCCTCCGTGCGCTTTCCAAAGCGAGTCCGCCCAGGCGGGGTCCTGGGGAAGCCAGAGGTCCTGCACCCCCACTTCGCAGTCAGACGTGACTCTCAGCCAGCCAGTAAAACAGAGGTTTATTAGATGACAGGAACACGGTCTAAAACAGAGCTTGTTGGTCCAGCGAACGGAACCCCTCCGCCAGGTCCATACTGGGGCCCAGCGAGGCAGACACCCCCGTCTGCCCTCACTCCTAGTCCCCAGCCAGCTCCAAACTGAAACCCCCTCCAGCCCCTCCTCCTCTGGGCTTTGTTCCTTTCCTGAGCCAGGAGGTCACCTGATCTCTTTGTTCTCCCACACCTTTAGCATCCCCTTGCAAGGGGGAAGGGCCTGGCCATTAGTTGCTAGGCGACAGAGTGTCAATCAGAAACTGAGGCACCCACACAGTATTCAGAGGAAACATTAAGAACAGTCCCACTTCGTCACAACAGGTATGTTAGCAACAAGAAGGTCAGGGAAAGTGTGGGCCCCTTCCTGAATGGGGGAGGCCAGCTAGTGACAGATGATGTGGAAAAAGCTGAAGTACTCAATGCTTTTTTTGCCTCTGTCTTCACAGACACGGTCAGCTCCCTGACTGCTGCACTGGACAACACAGTATGGGGAGGAGGTGAGCAGCCCTCAGTGGTGAAAGAACAGGTTAAGGGCTATTTAGAAAAGCTGGACGTGCACAAGTCCATGGGGCCGGATGCAATGCATCCGAGGGATGGTGAGGGAGTTGGCTGATGTGATTGCAGAGCCACTGGCCATTATCTTTGAAAACTCGTGGTGATTGGGGGAGGTCCCAGATGCTTAAAAAAAGGCTAATGTAGTGCCCATCTTTAAAAAAGGGAAGAAAGAGAACCCGGGGAACTACAGACCAGTCAGCCTCACCTCAGTCCCTCGCAAAATCATGGAGCAGGTCCTCAAGGAATCCATTTTGAAGCTCTTGGAGGAGAGGAAGGTGATCAGGAAAAGTCAACATGGATTCACCAAGGGCAAGTCATGCCTGACCAACCTTATTGCCTTCTATGATGAGATAACTGGCTCTGTGGATATGGGGAAAGTGGTGGACGTGATATACCTTGACTTTAGCAAAGCTTTTGATACGGTCTCCCACACTATTCTTGCCAGCAAATTAAAGAAGTATGGATTGGATGAATGGACTATAAGGTGGATAGAAAGCTGGCTAGATTGTCAGGCTCAATGGGTAGTGATCAATGGCTCGATGTCTAATTGGCAGCCGGTATCAAGCAGAGTTTCCCAGGGGTCGGTCCTGGGGCTGGTTTTCTTCAACATCTTCATTAATGATCTGGATGATGGGATGGATTGCACCCTCAACAAGATCGCAGATGACACTAAGATGGAGGGAGAGGTAGATATGCTGGAGGGTAGGGATAGGGTCCAGAGGGACCTAGACAAATTGGATGATTGGGCCAAAAGCAATCTGATGAGGTTCAACAAGGACAAGTGCAGAGTCCTGAACTTAAGACGGAAGAATCCAATGCACTGCTAAAGGCTGGGGACCGACTGGCTAAGCAGCAGTTCTGCAGAAAAGGACCTGGGGATTACAGTGGACAAGAAGCTGGATATGAGTCAGCAGTGTGCCCTTGTTGCCAAGAAGGCCAAGGGCATATTGGGCTGCATTACTAGAAGCATTTCCAGCAGATTGAGGGAAGTGATTATTCCTCTTTATTCAGCACTGGTGAGGCCACACCTGGAGTATTGCTTCCAGTTTTGGTCTCCGCACTACAGAAAGGATGTGGACAAATTGGAGAGAGTCCAGCGGAGGGCAACGAAAATGATTAGGGTTCTGGGGCACATGACTTACGAGGAGAGGCTGAGGGAAATGGGCTTATTTAGTCTGCAGAAAACAAGAGCGAGGGGGGATTTGATAGCAGCCTTCAACTACCTGAAGGGGGGTTCCAAAGAGGATGGAGCTCGGCTGTTCTCAGTGGTGGAAGATGACAGAACAAGGTGAAATGGTCTCAAGTTGCAGTAGGGGAGACCTAGTTTGGATATCAGAAAAAACTATTTCACTAGGAGGGTGGTGAAGCACTGGAATGGGTTCCCTAGGGAGGTGGTGGAATCTCCTTCCTTAGAGGTTTTTAAGGTCAGGCTTGACAAAGCCCTGGCTGGGATGATTTAGTTGGGGATTGGTCCTGCTTTGAGCAGGGGGTTGGACTAGATACCTCCTGAGGTCCCTTCCAACCCTAATCTATGATTCTATGTTTCTAAATACCTTTACGATTCTTACAGATGCGGGAGCAATTGCACTCTGCACAAGCGAAAAGACGTCTCGTTGAACGGCTGGCCCTGGAAACTCACCCTCAGATCTGGGAATCACGCTGGCATCTTTCCTTCTACCAGCAGCCAAATCGCTGGCCACATCAGTTCCTCAGTGACGTCAGCATAGCCCCACTGCCTCCCCAGGAATCTGCATTGGAACTTGGTCAGACATTCTGCTGCTGGTGCCCAAGAAGGACCAGAATCCAGCTGCCTCTTGCAGAGGCTGAGTAAAGAGCAGTAAAGGCTTATTTGAGCCCCTATGGTCTGCAGCTGTGACTGATCACATGAGGAGCAGGTGAGGTGGCGAAGAGGCCATTTCTCGACAGTCCCTTTTTCTTATTAATTATTTATATTACAACAGCACCTCAAGGCCGCCGTTGGGACCAGAGCTCCATTGTGCGGGGTGCTGGGCCCCAGAGAATATAGGGCCGGATTTTCAAAGGTATTAGGCTCCTAAAGTTGCATATAGGCCCTTAATGGGATCTTGAAGAGTGCCTAGGTGCCTTGAGTCTAGGAATACCTGAGAATTGCCACTGCGAATGAGACTAGATTGTCATTGGGCCATGGACTGCAAGTAAAGCTCTCCATCGCTTTGTAGTTAGGGCGTTCCCCTAGCATGTGGGAGATTCCAATCCCTCCTCCAATAACTGTGTAGCTCAGGGGCTCTCAAACCTTATTGCACCGTGACCACCTTCTGACAACAAAAATTACTACCTGGCCCCAGGTGGGGGGGCCAAAGCTGAAGCCCAAAGGGGGGCCTGTAAACTGAGCCTTGCCAGCCAGGGCTGAAGCCCTCAGCCCTGGAGTGGTGGGGCTCGGGCGTCAGCCCCGGACCCAGCAAGTCTTACGCCAGCCCTGGTGACCCCATTAAAATGGGGTTGCCACCCACTTTGGGGTCCCGACCCCCAGTCTGAGAACCGCTGGTATAGCTTATACACAATTTTTTTGGAATTTGCCAGTGATACAAAAAATCCATGATTTGCCCAGCTCTAGTGACAAACACGTGGTGAAAGAGGGGAGCAGAGGGAAACGTGCATAACATGTGTTATGAGTCAGTGGTGTAACTGTTGCAAAAAAAGCACACATCAGTCTGGGATGTATTAGCAGGAGTGTTGTAAGCAAGACACGAGAAGTAATTCTTCGCTCTACTTGGCACTGATACGGCCTCAGCTGGAGTATTGTGTCCAGTTCTGGGCACCACATTTCAGGAAAGATCTGGACAATTTGGAGAAAGTCCAGAGAAGAGCAACAAAAATGATGAAAGGTCTAGAAAACATGACCTAGGAGGGAAGATTGTAACACTGTGTGTGCGCATGAGAAAAGCTAACTTTTGAATACTTTTACGCTGACTCTGATTGTGTTGTGTGTTTTAGTTACAGAGTCATCAAATATGACTCCAAAACAACCTCATATCCCTGTGTGGGGTGCATATGAATCTTGTGCGTTATACCTTATATGGATATATTTGTCTGTGACCATCTGTATCTAAAAACTCTCTTATGCAAGTAACTGGAAGACAAAAGCACCTCCCCTCACAGCTGACTCAACTTTTCTATACTGTTCACCTTACCTAGAATTCAAGCTGCAACCTTAGACACTGCTTGCTTAAACTGTTCCTATCTTTCACAATTTCCAAACTTTAGCCTATTAACTCCACCATCACAGTCACAGCATGTGTTGCTATTTGCTTTCCATGTTGTTATAGTAACACACTTCAGCTAGGCACATGTAGCTTAACGCTGCTTAATTTTAACTGTGCTGGTCATATGACTGTGAACTGGCCTTAAGACTCATGCTTAGCCTCAGCAAATCATACTGTCTTCTTACATCACAAGTCAAAAGTAGGAATGGTTTTTTGCTCCTTCTTGTTTTAAATTGACTAATTTCAATTACATTGTCCTATCTAGTTGCATTCTCAATTGTTCTTTAGTTTAAAAGTTTTTCTATCAAGTTGAATTTTAGTTGTTTTAATCTATATCTAAAAACTTCATTCCGTTTATACTAAATGATATGATACAATTTCTTTAATTTTAGCTGTTGAATTGTGTTAGCATTTAGCTACTAGTTCAGGGGTTCTCAAACTTTTGTACTGGTGACCCCTTTCACACAGCACACCTCTGAGTGCGACCCCCCCTTATAAATTAAAAACACTTTTTATATATTTAACACCACCATACATGCTGGAAGCAAAGCGGGGTTTGGGGTGGAGGCTGACAGCTCGCGACCCCCCATGTAATAACCTCGTGACCTCCTGAGGGGTCCTGACCCCCAGTTTGAGAACTCCTGTACTAGTTAATCTTAACTATGGTAAACAACCTGTTGACGCTGTTAGGATACTACATAACTGAGGGTATGGCTACAGTTAAAACGCTACAACAGAACATTTGCCACATTTGCCTTCAATGGGCCATCTGGTGTGCAGGACAAGCACTTTACCTTCATTAATGCTGCTTCTCCTGTTTGGTGAGTTACGCCATTACAGAGGTTTACAATGCAAACAAACACTCAATGTAACTTTAGACCATCGGCTGTAGATATTAGAAGTAAGATTAATACATGCAGCATCCCACAAGCATTCCATAAAATCTAAACACTAAACACATTCTTATCAACACTAGTATCTGTTCTCACAACACTAACCCACGGGTGAGCCGGTTTCCGGCTCTGCATTTGCCAGTGTTCAGTGAAGCCTTGGTCTTGGGCACAAGCTGGCACCTAATCTGCCAGTGCCACCAGGTGTTCTCAGGGAGGCCTTGCAGAAATTGCTCCAGAATTATGGAGTCTGTGGTTTCACCCACACTCTGCATATCAGGCTTTAGCCAGCGGGTAGCCCAATCTTTGGGCGAATGTCCTGGGCCGTACTACTCCCGCCACCTGGCAGCCTGGAACTTCTGCCTGTACTTTTCTGTAGACAGGCCCATTCGGTCTAACATGGCCGCCTTCGCACTGTCATCCTCACGGTCCTGTCTCCTCATGACCCCAGTGTGTTGGGTGTAGTGAATGTGTCAGGCCCGACAAGAGTTGCTGACACAGCAGTGACTCACTCTGTGTTACACCCATCACTAACAACAATGCAGTGTCATGCAGCCAGGCAGTTACAGCGCTTCCCTAACTTTCCCACAGGGCCAGAGGCCTCCTCCCTTGAGAGCTCTGAACACGTTAGCCCAGCTCCTCCCCTCCTCATCTTTCTTATACCCCTCAGCTGTTCATCCATCCTCCCAGTCTGATAAGCTAGTTAGCTGCGTATCCCCCCCTCAGCCTTCTCCAGGGGAGCTGAGAGCTGCCTCAGTGAGCAGCGTGCTGGCTCCCTGCACTCTGTCACAGTTGGGTTCAAACCAGTTGAAAAGGGGGGGGGGGGATAATTGCCAGCCTTCATCTAAGCTAGTTGTGGAGAAGCCAGTATGCTCCTTTATAGAAGCAGGTAGATGAAACAAAAGGGGGCCCCAACCAAAACGCAGGCACTTGTCACCAGCCAAAACAAAGAGACATGGGCAGGCAACTCAGCAATTTGAACTATGTGAGCAGATGGCTTTGCTAGGTATTGTTTTAGTGGGGTACGTGTGAAAGAGAGAAAAATAGACAACAAAGAGATACCTAGAAGGAGCAGAAAGAAGGTCAGGGACTGGGAGCATGGCCTTAAGAAAAAGCCTAGATAGAGAATTTTTGGGGCAGAGTGCTGGCTGGAAAGGGGCTTGGAACTGCGTGCAAAGGAACTATCTCCTGCTGTTTTTTATTCTAGCTGGGTTCAGGGAAACAGGACTTTGTCCATTCTTTGTAAATAAACAGGATTGCATCAAAGAAATACCTGACTCCATGACCAAGTTCTCCTCCTAACTGATACAACCTCCTAGACCCCAAACTTTGGTTACCCGCTGGGGTCTAAAATGGATACCAATACTCTACAGCACTGATGCTATCCCAGCTCCTGGAGGCTTTCCCTTCCCCAGAAATTCCCCTCGCCAAAGTGACTCAGTAAATGTGCCTTGTATTACTCGGCAGAGCCACTCCCTGTGTGAGTCAGAGCTTCTGACAGTAGTGAAAATAGCCAAGCTTTCCCTGGGTTTTGCTCCTGCTACCAGTGGTGCCAACCCAGCTCAGAGCACATCAGCTGGATTCCCTTCTGGCTCATAACTCAGCAACTGACGTGTTAGCTAAGCTCCAATTGCCAAGTGCTTCTTGGAGTGACACCTTTCTACCCCGTGCAGGGATTTCCCAACACCCCCCTCCCCCTGAATTTCCCCAACACCCCCCAGTGGTCAACTAATTACATGCAGTGTTGCCAATTTAGTCATGGGTTGGAAATTTGAATTGAAATTGAAACATTAATACACACTTTAAAAGCATAGACAGTGTATGAGAAAATACTTGTACCTGGAAAAAGTACAATAGGTTTGAAAAGTCTGAACAAAGACTAACTTCCTCACACAGCTGTTGTTTTTCCTGACAATGTTGGCACATTCGTTTCGGCAATGCTGGCCAACCTTATAATTTCAAATTATGATTTGTAAGCAAGGGCTGAATGAGCTCTCCCCTGATAGCTAGTGACAAGCCGGGGGTGGGTGGGCAGGAAAGGGTTCAGGACCAGACTGTATTTACATGAACTCACCTACTCTGCCTAGGTATCCAGCAGACAGAGCCGTGCTGCCCAAGTGATCAATTTTGGCTGGTGTTGGGCTACAAATCACTTTAGTATCGAATGTGGGGGTCATGACATGTTGTTATCCTTATTGTATGAGTAAAGGGCAGCAGAACTGTGCTTAGCCTGTCCTAATTGAGGCCGTCACTCTCAATGCTTAATTTTTGCCAGGGCTCGGCAGTTCATAGCCTCGGGACCTCTGGGCTTGCCACATCCGTTATGAAAGTAAAAAACTTGCTTGAGCCCTGGCACCTCTTTCATTACAACTTAAGCGCTGGTCTCCCTCAACTGAACTGCACTCGCTAAGCAAGGGGTTTGGATGGCAGATCCCAGTGGAGGGGTGGGGGTGACAGGGGTTTTGCTTGGTGGTGTGGGCTCTGCCTAAGAGTCCCAGGCACTATTTGACCTGACCGTCTCCCCTGTTTAAAAATAGAGCTGATTAGGCTCCATAGAGAGTCTTTTGGTTTGTTACGTGACCACTAGAGCTGAAATCACTGATAATCAGGTCTAAGTGCTTAGACCTGCTGTGGGACAGTGTTTCTGTGGAGGAGACGGCCCAGCCTGCACTAGCAGCGAGGTTCCCCCACTGAGAGCTGAGATCACTGAGAGCTGGTGGAACCTCAAGAGACCGACTTGCAGGGGTCACAGTGGCAGGTGGCAGCAGAAAGTGATGGTGCAGGGCCATTGGCGATGGAGTTGTGGAGTGAATGGTGGCACGACAAACAACAGCGGCCAGAGAGTGCGGCTGGAGCGAGTGGCGAGCAGCTGGAGAAACGAGCAAGGTGCCTTCTCCTCCGCACCCCCCAGGGTGGAAGGTGAACTCATGCAAAAGCACCTTTGAACTCTGGGTCTTCACTGACCAAGGCCAACAACTATGAGTGGGGTGCGGTGGAGGGAGAAGGGAGGGGCACATTAAAGGAACGTGTTTGTTGGACTACATTTTAGTGACTTTGCTCCAGAATGCTAGATTTTTGACTAAGAAACTTATAAAAATATACATTTCCTAGTAGGCCAAGATTTTTAAAACCCATTATCTGCCAAGGTCATTATCTCACATTGTTGCTATCTCGAGAGGTCGTTATCTTGGGGAGTTTCTGTACTAAACATTTTTATTATATTATAATTAATTTTTACATAAGAACATAAGAATGGCCATATTGGGTCAGACCAAAAGTCCATCTAGCCCAGTATCCTGTCTTCCGACAGTGGCCAATGCCAGGTGCCCCAGAGGGAATGAACAGAACAGGGAATCATCAAGTGATCCATCCCGTCGCCCATTCCCAGCTTCTGGCAGGCAGAGGCTCTCAGAGCACGGTGTTGCATCCCTGCCCATCCTGGCTAATAACCATTGATGGACCTATCCTCCATGAACTTATCTAGTTCTTTTTTGAACTCTGTTATAGTCTTGGCCTTCACAACATCCCCTGGCAAAAATTTCCACAAATTAACTGTGCATTGTGTGAAGAAACACTTCCTTTTGTTTGTTTTAAACCTGCTGCCTATTAATTTCATTGGGTGACCCCTAGTTCTTGTGTTATGTGAAGGAGCATATTCACTTTCTCCACACCAGTCAAGATTTTATAGACCTCTATCATATCCCCTCTTAGTCCTCTCTTTTCTAAACTGAAAAGTCCCAGTCTTTTTAATCTTTCCTCATATGGAAGCTGTTCCATATCCCTAGTCATTTTAGTTGGCCTATTCTGAACCTTTTCCAACTCCAATATATCTTTTTTGAGATGGGGCGACCAGAATTGCACGCAGTATTCAAGATGTGAGTGTACCATGGATTTATATAGTAAAAGTGGAGGAGCTTGGTTTGCCAGACTGATCAGCAAAGCCAATACAGTAATTCCTCGCTTAATGTTGTAGTTATGTTCCTAAAAATGCGACTTTAAGCGAAATGATGTTAAGCGAATCCAATTTCCCCATAAGAATTAATGTAAATAGGGGAGGTTAGGTTCCAGGGAAATTTTTTTCACCAGACAAAAGACAATTTTTTTTTATATATATATATATACACACACACAGAGTATACATTTTAAACAAACAATTTAATACTGTACACAGCAATGATGATTGTGAAGCTTGGTTGAGGTGGTGAAGTCAGAGGGAGGGATATTTCCCAGGGAATGCCTTGCTGCTAAATGATTAACTAGCAATCCGCTGAGTCCTCAAGGGTTAACAGGTTGTTAATGTAGCCTCACACTCTACAAGGCAGCACGAATGGAGGGAGGGGAGATAGCATGGCAGACAGAGACACACACCGTGTGTGTGTGAGAGAGAGATGTGCATTGCCCCTTTAAGTACGCTGACCCCACTCTAAGTACACTGCCTTTTTAAGTAGATCAGCAAGTTGAGACAGCAGCTGTTGCCAACAAGCTCCCTCCATCCTGAGCCCTGTTGTGTCCCCCCCCCCCCCCAGCTCTATGGAGATGGGGTAAGCGGGGGGCAGGAACAGGGGGGAGGGGGACACCCTGACATTAGCCCCCCTTTCCCCCACCCCCCCGCACAGCAGGCAGGAGGCTCCCGGGAGCAGCTCCATGGCAGAGGGCAGGAGCAGCACACGGCAGTGGGGGGAGTGTTGCGAATTATACCTATAGGTCACGCGCAGTTCGAGTCTAGGCTGAGGCACATAAAGTCACAACTGCAGAGTATTCCAAAGTAAACACGTTTATTACGTTCGAGCGTGGTGCCCCCCTGCTAGTCAGGGGAGGATGCCCAATGCAGGTTACACAATGATTATATATCTTTTAGCAAAGCATGCTGTCCTCGTGCATCTTAAGCCTGCGCCAATAAACAAGCTTCCCCCTTATCGACCACCTATCCCTGCTAGACATTCTCCCTGTGCTGTTAGCGGTGTGGTAACAAGTCAGGAATTCCTTCCCCTGTCCATGTGGTTAGCTTCTTGCAGCCCTTATCTTTCTTTGTCTACAGATGCCCTTCCCCCCCTCCTCGTTCTCCTAGTACGGGATGTGTTCACTTCTAGCTAATAGTGGGCCCAAACCAAAATAAAGTCACTCATGCTAATTTTCCTTAACAGGAGGGATACCTGAACTGCTGGCAATTGATAGCCTGCTGGGCAGTTGACGCACAAGGAACTTAGGGGAACGGGGAGCTGATAGGGGGCTGCCGGCCCACCCTGGTTCAAAGCCCCCACCAGCTAGCTGCAAGGGGCTGCTCTTCCTGCAAGCAGTGGACAAAGCAGGCGGCTGCCAAACAACATTATAAGGGAGCATTGCACAACTTTAAATTAGCATGTTCTCTAGTTGATCAGCAACAAAACAACGTTAACCGGGACAACTTTAAGTGAGGAGTTACTGTACT
This sequence comes from Platysternon megacephalum, assembly GCA_003942145.1. Classification (NCBI taxonomy): domain Eukaryota; kingdom Metazoa; phylum Chordata; order Testudines; family Platysternidae; genus Platysternon; species Platysternon megacephalum. Next base: position 1,063,115 of record QXTE01000339.1, read on the forward strand.
GACAAACTATGTAAAAAGGCTGCAAAACACCAATCCTCTGGACTGCATAGACATGCAGAAAGCCTTATAAGCTAGTTATTGTCAAAGCCAATTTTCGAAGTACTTAATGAGGCTTTTACAAATGCTGGAGACACAACACAGTTTATTCAAACAAACATGGCTATCACATAATACTTTCTCTTTAAACAAGAGACACCACACACTACAAACTGGAGGCCAATGTTAAGTGCATTGTCATTTGTTAATCCTGAAGTTATATGTCTTCATTATACTCTTTTTTTCAGAAAGAGTCCAAAAGGACTGCATGTCAAATTAGTCCACCTGGGAAAACTTGCTGGCTTTCTCATGAGCGATCCTTGGCTGTTGTCTTAAAGTTACTGCAACCATTATTACTGGCTTTGGAAAGTATCTAACAAGATAGGACGGATCTAAGTAGTGAGGATGGTGGACAACTTTTACGACTAAGTTCAGAGAAGACAATCGCCATTCTCTCTTGTAAGTCTACTGTTGAAACCACTTGGGTCATTAAACAATGCCATCCAGGCATCTGCTACAACAGTAGTAGATCTTTGTCCAGCAATAGAAGTTACACTTGGATCAATCAGAGAGAGATCCATTGAAAACATACTGGAAGAAGCAAAGACTTCAGTTCAGAAGTTGACTAATTAGGGCACTTATATTGACTCCTTAAATGAAGAGGACAAGAAGTGTTTGTTAAGCCAGTTGAAAAAGTAAAGTACACAGACTTGATTCTTACATCTCTACAACAGCAACTTCTGGATTCTAACAACCTCTAAGTAGCTTTTACAGATGCCTCTCTTATAAAACACCTACTGTGACGGGTTGGATCACAGAAACTCCCTTGGGGCTGCCAACTGATGTGCCAAGACTACTTCTGCTCCTGCTTTCCCTGCCAGCCTGGGACTCCAGAATCCTGCCTGGTTGTGCCAGACACGCTTGCCGGCCACAAACACAGACCCAGGTCTGAACCACGTCCCCTAACAGCTGTAAGCTTAACTGAAAGCAGTTTAAGAAGTGTTCCTGTCTCTAACACTAAGATGCCCAACTCCCAATGGGGTCCAAACCCCAAATAAATCTGTTTTACCCTGTATAAAGTTTATACAGGGTAAACCCATAAATTGTTCGCCCTCTATAACACTGATAGAGAGATATGCACAGCTATCTGCCCCCCCAGGAATTAATACATACTCTGGGTTAAATAATAAGTAAAAAGTGATTTTATTAAATACAAAAAGTAGGATTTAAGTGGTTCCAAGTAATAACAGACAGAACAAAGTGAATTACCAAGCAAAATAAAATAGAACATGCAAGTCTATGCCTAATACAGTAAGAAAACTGAATACAGATAAAACCTCACCCTCAGAGGTGTTCCAATAAGGTTCCTTTTACAGACTAGTCTCCTTCTAGTCTGGGTCCAGCAATCGCTCACACCACCTGTAGTTACTGTCCTTTGTTCCAGTTTCTTTCAGGTATCCTTGGGGGTGGAGAGGCTATTTCTTGAGCCAGCTGAAGACCAAAATGGAGGGGTCTCCCAGGGGTTTAAATAAACTTTCTCTTGTGGGTGGACACCCCTCCCTCCCCCTGTGTAGAATCCAGCTACAAAATGGAGTTTTGGAGTCACATGGGCAAGTCACCTGTCCATGCATGACTGAGTTCCTTACCAGCCAAGCCACATTCCTGGGAAAGCTGAGATGTGGATTGGCATCACAAAGTTCATTGTTGGCTTAAGGGCTTCTTGATTGGGCACTTACTGAGAATAGTCTTTTCTCAGGAATCTGACCAACTGCTTCACTGAGGCTATTTAAAATTAAACAAGTATACAGCCAATATTCATAACTTCGAGTACAAAAATGACACATGCATACAAATAGGATGAATATATTCAGTAGATCATAAGCTTTGCAGAGATATGTTACATGGCAAATGTAGCATAAAACATATTCCAGTTATGTCATATATACATTCATAAGCATATTTCCATAAAGCATCAACCTACAGTTGAGTGGAGTGAGGCACTACCAGCATTGGGGCTGCCATGTGATCAGGCCAGAAGAGAGAATTTGAACACAGAATGGAATATCATATGACGAACAAAGGAAGATTTGACTTCAACTTCTTCTTTATCATCACTAGTGGTTTGACCCAATTTTTGTGCTATATGTCCTGGGGAGAGGTAAATGCGCTGGAGGGTAGGGATAGTGTCCAGAGTGACCTACACAAATTGGATGATTGGGCCAAAAGCAATCTGATGAGGTTCAACAAGGACAAGTGCAGAGTCCTGCACTTAGGACGGAAGACTCTCATGCACTGCTACAGGCTGGGGACTGACTGGTTAAGCGGCAGTTCTGCAGAAAAGGATCTGGGGATTACAGTGGATGAGAAGCTGGATATGAGTCAACAGTGTGCCCTTGTTTCCAAGAAAGCTAACGGCTTATTGGGCTGCATCTGCCAGCAGATCGAGGGAAGTGATTATTCCCCTCTATTCAGCACTGGTGAGGCCACACCTGGAGTATTGCTTCCAGGTTTGGGCCTCCCACTACAGAAAGGATGTGGAGAAATTGGAGAGAGGCCAGCAGAGGGCAACAAAAATGATCAGGGGGCTGGGGCACATGACTTATGAGGAGAGGCTGAGGGATCTGGGCTTATTTAGTCTACAGAAGAGAAGAATGAGGGGGGATTTGATAGCAGCCTTCAACTACCTGAAGGGGAGTTCCAAAGAGGATGGAGCTCAGCTGTTCTCAGTGGTGGCAGATGACAGAACAAGGAGCAATGGTCTCAAGTTGCAGTGGGGATGGTCTAGGTTGGATATTAGGAAAAACTATTTCACTAGGAGGGTGGTGAAGCACTGGAATGGGTTACCTAGGGAGGTGATAGAATCTCCATCCTTAGAGGTTTTCAAGGCCTGGCTTGACAAAGCCCTGGCTGGGATGATTTAGTTGGGGTTGGTCCTGCTTTGAGCAGGGGGTTGGACTAGATGATCTCCTTAGGTCTCTTCCAACCCTATGATTTGATGACTTTGAAGATGCTAATCTCCCACCTTTTTGCGAAGCTTCCTGGGATGCTACAGACAATTTTTGACTCATGGCTGCTTTGACACTGCAGGGTCATGTGATTAAGTCACCTGGTACTGGATTCCATGATAGAATACCAGTATTTTTCCACTGATGGGGGAGGGAGTCACACTGGCAAACAAAAGGCTCCCGCTATATATAAAACCTATTTAAGACAGGGAGTGACTTCATCCTTCACTGAATCCCTGCCCAGGATAACTGCTGGAAACATCTAAGAAACAAAGACAAAATGTGGGGAGAAGAGCCAAGCCCAGGCTGTAAAAGGTGTCTGGCCTGTGAAAGAAATGCCTAAAATAATGTTTAGGGTGAGAAATTACTACTTGTAACCAAAAAGAACAGAGGTTTGAACAGAGACTGGGAATGGCTCGGTCATTACACTAATTGAATCTATTTCCCCATGTTGCAACAGCCTCACACTTTCGTGTCAACTGTCTGAAATGGGCCATCATGATTATCACTTCAAAAGGTTTTCTCCCCTGCTGTTAATGGCTTCTCTTAATTAATTAGCATCTAACAGTTGTATGGCTACTTCCACCATCTCATGTTCTCTGTATGTATAAATATCTTCTTACTGTATGTTCCATTCTATGCATCCGAAGAAGTGGGCTGTAGCCCACGAAAGCTTATGCTCAAATAAATGTGTTAGTCTCTAAGGTGCCACAAGTACTCCTGTTCTTTTTGCTGATACAGACTAACATGGCTGCTACTCTGAAACCTGATACTTGTAACCAGTTTCTTTAATGTATTAAGCTTTCATTGCAGTTTTTGTTTTATTTGCTGGGTAATCTGCTTTGATCTGTTTGCTATCCTTTATAATCACTTAAAATCTATCTTGTGTAGTTAATAAACTTGTTTTTGTCTTCTCTAAAACCAGTTTGTGGAATTCATACCTGGGGGACAAAACGCTGTGCAGATCGCCCTCCACATTGAGGGAGGGGGCGGATTTCATGAGCTTACACTGTACAGGTCTCTGTGCAGCGCAAGACAAGACAATTTTGGGTTTGCACCCCAGAGGGGGAGTGCACTTGAGTGCTGGGCAACTCTGTAGCTGAAGCCTTCCCAGGCAGAGCTGATCTCAGTGCCTGTGCCTCTCTGCAGCTGGGTGTGTCCCTACCTGTGTGTGATGGAGGAGGCTTGGGGGCCTGGCTCAGCAGGGCAGTGTAAGGGAGCACAAGGTTGGTGGAATAGGTGAGCTCAGTGGTACCCCAGTACATCAGGTGGCACCCTGGAAGGGGGGGCAACCCGTCACAGGGGGAGCCCCAGAAATTTTCACTGAGAGTCTGATTGGAGCTGAGCCCCTTGAGGCCCAGTCAGGGCAAACCCAAAGCCTCTGACCCAGCCTCTGATCCTGCCGGTGGTTCTGAGGTCTCTTTCCACCCTGGGCCTCTGGGCTCACGAGGAGCCCCTCTGTCACTGTGGTGTCTCCAACCTTCTGGGAATCCCACCACAGCGAGAACCTGGCACCTTCCCTTCCCCTACATGGGTACAACATCAAAGGCAGGCGCTGAATTGTCCATCGCTGAGCTCAGAGCCCTGCAGCCCCAGGCCAGGCAGAGCAGAGGCCTGGATGCTAAGTTGCCCAAGGTAACAAAAGTCCAACTCAGCTCGTTCCATAAAATTGTTCATAAATGTCAGCAAAAGTTAAAAGACAGAAGTTAAAGTTAAAAGGCCTTTTGTTGTCACTGGGAACCTGTGTTCAGATCATGTGTGGTAAACAAAAGGAGAATGGAATTGGAGATCAACGAGCCAAAATGGGTGGGTCAGAAATTAGACCTGATTGGTCAACGAAGTAATGAGGGGTTGGGCTATTGCACCCAGACCTCCCCTTTTGGGGTCCTTAACAAGAGATTTTGATGGGGAGTATCAAAATGGCTGGTGGACGGTGGCCTGGAAGGAGTGAGCTTCACCATCATGGCTGCCACCACCACCAGCTCCTAGGGCCCCAGGATCCACCATGACACTGCTGGACCTTCCTCATCCTGAGAGATGTCCTTACCAGACTGGGCCAGACAGAGGGCCCCAGCTGACTTTGCCACCTCCACCCGTACTGGCTAAATCCCAACCACCACCTGGGACGTGCGACTTTGGTTCTCTCTGTCACCCTTCTCCCCCCCCCCCCCCCCCCCCCCCCCCCCCCCCCCCCCCCCNCCCCCCGCTGTGTGTTATTTTCTTCCCCACTTTATTTCTTCTCTTTCCTGTCTGCCTCCTTCTGCCTTCTGTCTGGCTTAGCTGGCCCAGACTGTCTCTTTCACAACACTGCTGTGAGTCTGTGACCAGTACGGCAACTAAAGGCAATGTCTTAAACAGCCCAATGCTGGTATGAGATTCCCAGGTCTCAGAGTGGCTGATCAGGCTGTGTGCTTGGCCTGTGTTTCTCCAGCAGTGAAACTGTATGTGAAAGTTAGCAACAGAGACAGAAGCGGCATTTTCATTCTTTGCTATTCTTTTCTCTCCCCTTTTGCGTGTGTTTGCCTTGATTCGTCTTAAAGAAAACAGGATCGGACTTTAAGAACAGCAGCAACTCCAGCCCATCTCAGCTAACTTCTCTTTTTCCCCAAAGGACAGTTACGTTATCTTCACTACCCTCTGAAAGGCTGTCCAACAGGGGGGTTTGTTACAGCAGTTCTCTGCGGCCAGAGGGAAAGGGAGCAAGGGATGTGGTTACAATGAAAACCTGACTTAATATTTCCCATTTCAAAGGCTTTAACTGCTCTTCCTTCTGTTTCTGTATCTTTAACCAAAGGTTATAACTAGGGCTGTCAATTAATCGCAGTTAACTAATGCAATTAACTCAAAAAAATTAATCGCGATGAATCGCACTGTTAAACAATAAAATACCAATTGAAATTTATGAAATATTTTTGGATGTTTTCTACATTTTCAAATATATTGATTTCAATTACAACACAGAATACAAAGTGTACAGTGCTCACTTTATATTTATTTTTGATTACAAATATTTGCACTGTAAAAAACAAAAGAAATAGTATTTTTTCAAGTGAAATAGTTTTTTCTGATATCCAACCTAGACCTCCCCCACTGCAACTTGAGACCATTGCTGCTTGTGCTGTCACTGCCACCACTGAGAACAGCTGAGCTCCATCCTCTTTGGAACCCCCCTTCAGGTAGTTGCAGGCTGCTATCAAATCCCCCCTCATTCTTCTCTTCTGCAGACTAAACAAGCCCAGTTCCCTCAGCCTCTCCTCCTACTCCCTGAGTCATCTCGTCCACTGACCTTTTCCCCTTCAAAGGCAGACCCAGCATTCAAAAGAAAGCCCAATCACAGAGCACGATGTGTTCATGCAGGTCCTTGCTGCTCTCAGAAGTGCTGACAGACAAACTACAGCCTGCCTGCCTCTCCCCATCCCAGAAAGTTTTAGCTAGAGATGGGTCAATTTTTCATCCAAAATGTTTTTTCATGAAACATGTAGATTCAGCAACACTGAAATGTTGGATTTTTCCGTTCTTTTCAAACAATTCGGTGAAACTGACACAAATTCACCCAACAGCAGCACCAAAGTGCCCCAAAGGAAAAATGCTTCGATGTTTCATGTTGCAAATCCCTTCACATTTATTTTCAAAACATTCAAAGGTCTCATTTCCATTTTGAGCTTTTTTTTTTATTTTACATTTTAATTTGGGTCAAAATGATTTTTTTAAAAAGGTTTTGATTCATCAAACATTTCAAAACATTTCATTTTTGGTTCAACCTGAAACAATCCCCTCCCCCCGCACCCGATTTTTCAGAATCGACAGTGAACCAATAAATCCGTTCTTTGCACAGCTCTAGTTTTAGTGTTTTCATAGGGTATGTCTACACGGCAATGAAAAAATGAGGAAGGGATGTGGCAATCATCATACAGGACCCGGCCTGTAACTATGGGTACATCTTAGAACAGAGGTCGGCAACCTTTCAGAAGTGGTGTGCCGAGTCTTCATTTATTCACTCTAATGTAAGGTTTCGCGTGCCAGTAATACATTTTAACATTTTTAGAAGGTCTCTTTCTATAAGTCTATAATATATAACTAAACTATTTGTTGTATGTAAAGTAAATAAGGTTTTTAAAATGTTTAAGAAGCTTCATTTAAAATTAAATTAAAATGCAGAGCCCCCTGTCCGGTGGCCAGGACCCGGGCAGTGTGAGTGCCACTGAAAATCAGCTTGCGTGCCGCCTTCGGCACGCGTGCCATAGGTTGCCTACCCCTGTCTTAGAATCATAGAATCATAGAATATCAGGGTTGGAAGAGACCTCAGGAGGTCATCTAGTCCAACCCCCTGCTCAACGCAGGACCTAATCCCAACTAAATCATCCCAGCCAGGGCTTTGTCAAACCTGACCTTAAAAATCTCTAAGGATGGAGATTCCACCACCTCCCTAGGTAACCCATTCCTGTGCTTCACCACCCTCCTAGTGAAATAGATTTTCCTAATATCCAACCTAGACCTCCCCCACTGCAACTTGAGACCATTGCTCCTTGTTCTGTCATCTGGTACCACTGAGAACAGCCTAGCGCAGGGCCGGCGCAACCCATTAGGCGCAACCCATTAGGCGACCTAGGCTGTTGGGGGGCGGCATTTCGGGGGCGGGACCTTCCGCCGCCTAGGGCACCGGAAGAGCTGGCACCGATACTGGCCTAGCGCCATCCTCTTTGGAACCCCCTCTTCAGGTAGTTGAAGGCTGATATCAAATCCCCCCTCATTCTTCTCTTCTGCAGACTAAGTAACCTCATTTCCCTCAGCCTCTCCTCGTAAGTCATGTGCCCCAGACCCCTAATCATTTTTGTTGCCCTCCGCTGGACTTTCTCCAATTTGTCCACATCCCTTCTGTAGTGAGGGGACCAAAACTGGATGTAATACTCCAGGTGTGGCCTCACCAGTGCCTAATAGAGGGGAATAATCACATCCCTTGATCTGCTGGCCATGCTCCTACTAATGCAGCCCAATATGCCATTGGCCTTCTTGGCACACTGTTGACTTATATCCAGCTTCTCGTCCACTGTAATCCCCAGGTCCTTTTCTGCTGAACTGCTGCCTAGCCACTTGGTCCCCAGACTGTAGCAGTGCATGGGATTCTTCCTTCCTAAGTGCAGGACTCTGCACTTGTCCTTGTTGAACCTCATCAGATTGCTTTTGGCCCAATCATCCAATTTGTCTAGGTCACTCTGGACCCTATCCCTACCCTCCAGTATATCTACCTCTCCCCACAGCTTAGTGTCATCTGCGAACTTGCTGAGGGTGCAATCCACGCCATCCTCCAGATCATTAATAAAGATGTTGAAGAAAACCAGCCCCAGGACCAACCTCAGGGGCACTCCGCTTGATATACCGGCTGCCAACTAGACATCGAGTCATTGATCACTACCCGTTGAGCCCGACGATCTAGCCAGCTTTCTATCCACCTTATAGTCCATTCATCCAGCCCATATTTCTTTAACTTGCTGGCAAGAATACTGTGGAAGACCATATCAAAAGCTTTGCTAAAGTCAAGTTATATCACATCCACTACTTTCCCCATATCCGCAGAGCCAGTTATCTCATCATAGAAGGCAATCAGGTTGGTCAGGCATGACTTGCCCTTAGTGAATCCATGTTGACTGTTCCTGATCACCTTCCTCTCCTCCAAGTGCTTCAAAATGGATTCCTTGAGGACTTGCTCCATGATTTTGACGGGGACTGAGGTGAGGCTGACCAGTCTGTAGTTCCCCAGGTTCTCTTTCTTCCCCTTTTTAAATATAGGCACTTGTGACAAAGTTCCTCCTCTACCTTGGTGGGTCNGCAGGGCCGGCGCAACCCATTAGGCGCAACCCATTAGGCGACCTAGGCTGTTGGGGGGCGGCATTTCGGGGGCGGGACCTTCCGCCGCCTAGGGCACCGGAAGAGCTGGCACCGATACTGGCCTAGCGCCATCCTCTTTGGAACCCCCTCTTCAGGTAGTTGAAGGCTGATATCAAATCCCCCCTCATTCTTCTCTTCTGCAGACTAAGTAACCTCATTTCCCTCAGCCTCTCCTCGTAAGTCATGTGCCCCAGACCCCTAATCATTTTTGTTGCCCTCCGCTGGACTTTCTCCAATTTGTCCACATCCCTTCTGTAGTGAGGGGACCAAAACTGGATGTAATACTCCAGGTGTGGCCTCACCAGTGCCTAATAGAGGGGAATAATCACATCCCTTGATCTGCTGGCCATGCTCCTACTAATGCAGCCCAATATGCCATTGGCCTTCTTGGCACACTGTTGACTTATATCCAGCTTCTCGTCCACTGTAATCCCCAGGTCCTTTTCTGCTGAACTGCTGCCTAGCCACTTGGTCCCCAGACTGTAGCAGTGCATGGGATTCTTCCTTCCTAAGTGCAGGACTCTGCACTCGTCCTTGTTGAACCTCATCAGATTGCTTTTGGCCCAATCATCCAATTTGTCTAGGTCACTCTGGACCCTATCCCTACCCTCCAGTATATCTACCTCTCCCCACAGCTTAGTGTCATCTGCGAACTTGCTGAGGGTGCAATCCACGCCATCCTCCAGATCATTAATAAAGATGTTGAAGAAAACCAGCCCCAGGACCAACCTCAGGGGCACTCCGCTTGATATACCGGCTGCCAACTAGACATCGAGTCATTGATCACTACCCGTTGAGCCCGACGATCTAGCCAGCTTTCTATCCACCTTATAGTCCATTCATCCAGCCCATATTTCTATAACTTGCTGGCAAGAATACTGTGGAAGACCATATCAAAAGCTTTGCTAAAGTCAAGGTATATCACATCCACTACTTTCCCCATATCCGCAGAGCCAGTTATCTCATCATAGAAGGCAATCAGGTTGGTCAGGCATGACTTGCCCTTAGTGAATCCATCTTGACTGTTCCTGATCACCTTCCTCTCCTCCAAGTGCTTCAAAATGGATTCCTTGAGGACTTGCTCCATGATTTTGACGGGGACTGAGGTGAGGCTGACCAGTCTGTAGTTCCCCAGGTTCTCTTTCTTCCCCTTTTTAAATATAGGCACTTGTGACAAAGTTCCTCCTCTACCTTGGTGGGTCCTGCGCTTATTGGCGGATTTGCTCACCTCAGAGATTCACCTTGTGGGTCAGGAAACAGCCCAGAGACCTTCCCCTCTGGTAGAAGCCACAGTCCAGATCAATTCCTCCTATGTCTGATCAGGGGTTGGGAGGCTTAGGGGGGAACCCGGGCCCGCCCTCTACTTCGGGTTCCAGCCCAGGGCCCTGTGGATTGCAGCTGTCTAGAGTGCCTCCTGGTACAGCTGCGCGACAGCTGCAACTCCCTGGGCTACTTCCCCATGGCCTCCTCCCAACACCTTCTTTATCCTCACCACAGGACCTTTCTCCTGGTGTCTGATAACGCTTGTACTCCTCAGTCCTCCAGCAGTACGTCTTCCCACTCTCAGCTCCTAGTGCCTCTTGCTCCCAGCTCCTCACACGCACACTACAAACTGAAGTGAGCTCCTTTTTAAACCTGATTAGCCAGCCTGTCCTAATTGATTCTAGCAGTTTCTTCTTAATTGGCTCCAGGTGTCCTAATTAGCCTGCCTGCCTTAATTGGTTCCAGCAAGTTCCTGCTTGTTCTGGAACTGCCTCTGTTACCTTCCCCAGGAAAAAGGGATCTACTTAATCTGGGACTAATATATCTAACACTCTCCTGTAGCCATCTGGCCTGACCCTGTCACACACTATATTTGCGTTTTTCCAATCGTCCAAGACCTCCCCCGATTGCCACGAATTTTCAAAGATAATGGCCAATGGCTCTGCAATCACATCAGCCAACTCCCTCAGCACCCTCATATGCATTAGATATGGACCCATGGACTTGTGCATGTCCAGTTTTTCTAAATAGTCCTTAACCTGTTCTTTCACCACTGCGGGCTGCTCACCTCCTCCCCATACTGTGTAGCCCAGGACAGCAGTCTGGGAGCTGACCATGTCTGTGAAGACCGAGGCAAAAAAGGCATTGAGTACTTCAGCTTTTTCCACATCATCTGTCACTAGGTTGCCTCCTTCATTCAGTAAGGGACCCACACTTTCCCTGACCTTCTTCTTGTTGCTAACATACCTGTAGAAACCCTTCTTGTTACTCTTCACATCCCTTGCTAGCTGCAACTCCAATTCTGCTTTGGCCTTCCTGATTACACCCCTGCATGCTCAAGCAATATTTGTATACTCCTCCCTGGTCATTTGTCCAAGTTTCCATTTCTTGTAAGCTTCCTTTTTGTGTTTAAGCTCACCAAAGATTTCACTGTTAAGCCAAGCTGGTCGCCTGCCATATTTGCTATTCTTTCTGCACATTAGGATGGTTTGTTCCTGCATCCTCAATAAGGCTTCACTGCACTAAAACACCCACGACTGGCCCAGGTCAGCTGACTCGGGCTCGCAGGGCTCAGGCTGCTAGGCTATAGAATTGCAATGGAGATGTCTGGGCTCAGGCTGGCGGCCGGGCTCCGGGACCCTCCCCCTTGCGGGATCCAGAGCCCAGGCTCTCACCTAGCCTCCAAGTCTACATTACAATGTGATAGCCCTGTTGCCTGAGTCAGCTGCCATGGGCCAGTTGCGGGTGTTTTACTGCAGTGTAGACATACCCATAGTTATATACTGGGTCCTTTATGATTATTGCCATGGGCCGGCCCTCTTTCCCCACACCCCCATAACTCCTGCTTGAGTCCCTTGACTCTGTCACTGCCTCTGGGCCGGAGGTTATTCACTGCCCAAAAGCTTTGTTCTCGCAGACATAAAGTTGCCCAGGGCTGTCCTATGCACTTCCAGAACGTCGAATGCACCTGTATTCTGACAACCGGGGAACATGGAGGTAAGGTTCACGCCAGCCCTAACCCACACCCTGCCCTCTGCTTGCTGGGAGTGACATGCCAGCCTGGCCCCCTGTCACGGAGTGTGGGGGATTCCGGGCCCTGTACCCCCGGCTTCCTGCGATTCACCATGACTCTCAGCCAGCCAGGAAAACAGAAGGTTTATTGAGACGACAGGAACACAGTCCAAAACAGGTCTTGCCGGTACAGACAACAGGACCCCCTTTAGTTAGGTCCATCTGGGGGGCCCAGGGAGGCCCCAGGCCCGTTGGGAAGCCCAAGCCCTGTCGGGCCACCCCTCTCCATTTCCAGTCAGCTTCCAAAACTAAACTGAAAAACCTTCCAGGCTTCTCCTTCCTGCTCTTCCCCCCAGCTCCTCCCCCAGCCTTTGTCCTTTGTCCAGATTCCAGGTCAGAGGTGTTACCTGGTCTTCAACCCCCCTCCTGGGTTCTCATGTTACATGCTCAGGTATCTCCCTTCCCCCATGCAGGCAGTCCCAGCCAAGCTCCCCTGCAGCCTTCCCCGGTCAATACTCCCTCCTCAGTATTCAAAGAACACATCAAAACATTCCCACTTCGTCACACCCTCTGACAGACATGCTAGCACTCTCTCCTAGATGATACAGAGCCCGGCTCGGACACAGCCCATGGGGACAGCAGGAGAAACTCTCAGGCCATGTCCTCACTAAGTCCCATGTAGGGTAGGTTTAGTGAGCACCAGCTGGCTATGCCTGGCTAGACAACCAGTTCACCTGCTCTGCTCCATCCACCCCTGAGTGACCAGATGTTATCACCCCAGGACCCTTGTCCTAAGGAGCCCCCTGGGACGTCCCCCACGTCCCCCTGCCCTGTAGGGCATTGTCATGTCTGCTACCACCCAGCCAGCACACTGTGCTCCGACACTACCCACATAACTCAATGCAGAGCCAGCGGGGCCCGGGGTCCTTTGGGGGCAGGTCCCTCACCTCGTATCGCAGTGCGAGCTATGGGTACCCCCTGCAAGTAATCCTGCCGCAGCCCACCTAGCCTCCATGGGAGTACGTTAAATGCTCCAAAACGTCGTTAATGCAGAGCTCGGGTTGCCCTTTCCGAAGGTGGGGAATGGCTACATGTAACCCTCTGAAAATCAGGGCATGAAGAGGTGAGGTACATGCCACCCCCACTACACACCTTCCCCTCTGCCCTCTGTGAGTGATGCCCAACACCTCAATAGCACGCACACGCTCCTCCTTCCCTTGCAGGCACTACTGGGAACGTTGGGGGCTGAGTATATGAGCAGCTTCAAATGGCAGGGATAATGTGGGGCAGAAAGGACCCTACTGTAATATCTGTATGGTTACAAATCCTGAGCCATAAGAAGTCCCAGTGTACGAGTGGGGTTATGCTACTGGCTTCCACATCAGGAACTGGCTACTGAGGAGAACAGCGTTATGCCGGAAGGTGTTGGTGGCTGCCATCAAATGAGTCTTTGATCCAAACCAAACACCGAACTCGTTAAAGCCAAAGCTGTGCAGGGTGCTCTCTTTCAGGCTGAGTGGAAGGAGCAATTAAGCTCCTTTGTCTTGTAAAGATAGCTGGAAACAATGGGGTGCGATCGCCCAAGGCAACAAGGCTGTGTGGCAGGTCAGAGCTAAGCAGGGGCTAGGAGTTTGGGATTGCAGGCTCTGAGTGTTGGAAGCAGAAAGGCCGAAGAAAGCCTGGAGAAGGAGTTGTGAGTAGAACCCTGAGCAGACGCAGAGAGACTGGGCTTCTTGGGCACAGAGCTGGCTGTAGGGCTAGACTTGAGGAGTTCTAAGCACAGAAACTGCCTGTTGCTACTTGTTTCTACTGTGCCCGTGGAAACAGGGCTCTGGGTACATTCTTTGTAAATGGACAAGATTCCACCAAGGCAAGACCTGACTCATCCCATCAATTTCTCCTCCTAACGGAAAGAACACTTCAAGGCCCTAAATATTGGCGAACACTCTTGTGCCAAAGAGACAACAATATTGAGAGAGATCAAAGGGGGAATTTAGTCTAATAACCCACTAATCCTGGGGGGACATCAACAGATGGATAATGTCACAAAAGGGGAAGGTTTAGAGACACAATTATGCAACAGCTTAATGATCGCTTCTTGGAACTTTAGCTCACAAGAAAAGGGCTATTACTGAAAGTGACCCATGCAACACAGGAAAAACTGCACTTGAACCAGTATGTAATACTGAACCAAAAATATAATTCAGCTCAGCATCCTGGTTGGAGGAAGGATACCAAACCACAGAACTGTGTCAGTAAATTCAGAAGGGGAGATTCCAAGAAAAGGAGGAAGTTAATTCAAAAGACCCTAAAGTGAAGTTATGACATTAGAATCGGCATGGAAGTTTCTTAGGCAGCTGGCATGGATCCACACGGCATGCTGTGCCTCCAATCTTTACACAGTCTCCTTGGGAGGGTACCCCTTTCGTGCTGGGCCCTGGGCTCCGCTCTTTATAAGGGTGGGCTCTGCAGCGCCACTATCCTGAGACTGGCGTTAGCCCCCCTGCTTCTCAGCATGGATCCTTCAGCTGGGTCCAAAAGAGAATGAACCTCTGTTGGAGACTTACCTCTCCTGGGAGCAATGCAGCCAGCAGACATTTGCATGACCCCAGGGCAGACTTTCCAAACCAAGTCAGCATTTGTTAGCCAACTGGGATGCAATGGGTAGGGTCCTTAGCTTACATTGGAAAAGCAAAGCTTATCCACATGCCCATGCTGGTAGCAGTACCTGCCTCTCTCACCCAAAGTGTCCAGGATTCCATCCCCCCCCGCCTTGGGCAGCCAAATTCCTATGACCTGTTCTGACACCTCAGTCCTCTGTTCCCACTGTGTTCACCCTCCCTTGGCTGCCAGGCGTTAAAGTTACTGTCCGATCGTTGATCCTTCATTGTATTCTAAGGTAGCTCCATCCATATATTGCCAGTTCTTGCTAGTTCACTCATACCAACCCAGTCATTTCTGCACCTACCTCTCATTCCTGCCCTTAGAGATTAAATTAACCCTTCCAGTCCTAGTAGGTCACAATGCAAAGGGGAGTGGGTAAACTGAGTCACGCATATTCTTCATAAAAATAATATAGACATCCCCGAAGTTCTCCACAGCAACCATGACAGCCTTGCACAAGGCGAGCCTTGACACAGAGGAAATAGGAAGGCAAGGGGAAAAAAAACCCCAGTATGATTCAAGAAATTATTTGAGCCAACCAGGTATCTCTTCAAAAATGGAGATCCTACCCTAGTGGAGTCAATAGAAAGGAAAATAAAGTGTGATTGGTCAGATGTGAGATGGAAATATGGAAGGCTGAGGGAATTTGAAGAGCAAAGAGCCAAGGACACAAAAACAAATCAGAAATGATTTATATAGATCAGAAGCAGAAAGTTTCACAAGAGAATCGGTGGGTCCCTGAGCTAGGAGGCAGTACTGTCCGCACATTGCGAAAGAGACGAGTGATTTATTCCCATCTGTCTTCACAATGGAGGACATTGGGAGACACCTTCCTGAGACTTGCTCTTTTCTGGTAGTAAAGCTATCGGAGAGTGAGGTTGTGGAGGAAACCGATAAACTACAGAGCAACAGGTCCCCAAAACTGAAGGGGTCACCCAAGTGTTTTGAAGGACTTTCAGAACTAAGTGGCCGAGCAGGTATCAAAAACATGCAGTCATTAAACCCAGCTATGATATTCAAAGTTCCCCCAGCCAATGGCTCATCAGTTCCGTAGCCAACATGCACAAGGGAGTATTGTGGCCAGCATCACATCTGCCTGCTTTCAGCTGCCCTAGTCTGGGGGACCAGGAGTCCATTTTACAGCTGGGTGAACTGGCCATGGCCTTTGTCAGTGTGAGATTGAACCCCACAATCTTCAGGAAGGTAGGTAAGCACCTTAACCACACTGTCACCACACCTCTTCATAGTGGAGGGCAGCAAATGTTATATTACAGCAGAGTGCCAGGTTTGGTATAGTTAAGGTTAAAACCAGCTTTCTGTTTAAATCTAGCTTGTAAAAAGGGGCTTGGGTGATCTCAGGAATTACAGAACCGTGAGTCTTGGTACATTACCTGGAAAACTGGGTGAAACATTAGAAAGTAGCACTCTAAAGGACCCGTGTGAACATGCTACTGTAAGGACTAACTAGCTGGGCTTCTGAAAAGGAAAATCACACCTCTCTAATCTGCTAGGGTTCTTTGAGCGTGCCAACAAAACAGCGAATACCGGGGAATGAGCAGACATAATTTAATGGACTTTTGAAAGACTTTGACGAGTGGCCTCCCAAGAGAACAAACATGTGACAGTTGTGAGCCACGTCACTTCATGTGCGACTGAAAGGCACTCAGATACTCTGGTAACGAATGCGGGATAAGCACCTACATAGAACAGGGTAGCACAGAGGCTCACAAGGGAACAATGGAGCCATGGGAAGGGGAGAGGTAAAGTTCATTTGTAAATCAGAAACTGGCTAGGAGACAGAAAACAAAGATTAGGAATAAATCATCGTTTTTAACATGGCACAAGGTTAAGAGCAGGTGCCACTAGAATCCATGGTAGGACCTCTGTGGTTTGATACATTTATCAGTGATCTGGAAAAGAGAGTGAACGGTGAAGGGCAAAGATCTGCCAAGGACACAAAACGACTTAGGTTAATCAAGACTGGAGAAGTTCAGAGAGATCTAACTGAGCTAGGTGAACGGGCCGCACCATAGTCGATGAAATCCAGTGCTGGCAAGTACACATTGGAAGGAAATATTTGAACTACTCAGCTGTATAGCTAGGTTGTAAATGAACTATCACTACTCAGGAAAAAAGCTGGGGTAATATTTTCAGATCCCATGGGTGTTAGGCACCTAAATACCTTGGTAGAGCTGAGCCTAAGTGATTTGGGTGCCTAATTCCCATTGACGTTCAATGACATTTAGGTTCCTATGTGTCTATGTGTGACTTTAGAGAATGGGGCATACGATGCTAGTTTAACATCTGTAGTATGCAAGGTCTTGGAAAAAATTTTGAAGGAGAAAGTAGTTAAGGACATTGAGGTCACTGGTAATTGGGACAAAATACAACATGGTTTTACAAAAGGTAGATCGTGCCAAACCAACCTGATCTCCTTCTTTGAGAAGGTAACAGATTTTTTAGACAAAGGAAACGCAGTGGATCTAATTTACCTCGATTTCAGTAAGGCATTTGATACGGTTCCACATGGGGAATTATTAGCTAAATTGGAAAAGATGGGGATCAATATGAAAATTGAAAGGTGGATAAGGAACTGGTTAAAGGGGAGACTACAACGGGTCATACTGAAAGGTGAACTGTCAGGCTGGAAGGAGGTTACTAGTGGAGTTCCTCAGGGATCGGTTTTGGGACCAATCTTATTTAATCTTTTTATTACTGACCTTGGCACAAAAAGTGGGAATCTGCTAATAAAGTTTGCAGATGACACAAAGCTGGGAGGTATTGCCAATACAGAGAAGGACCGGGATATCATACAGGAAGATCTGGATGATCTTGTAAACTGGAGTAATAGTAATAGGATGAAATTTAATAGTGAAAAGTGCAAGGTCATGCATTTAGGGATTAATAACAAGAATTTTGGTTATAAATTGGGGACGCATCAGTTGGAAGTAACAGAGGAGAAGGACCTCGGAGTAGTGGTTGATCACAGGATGACTATGAGCCGCCAATGTGATATGGCCGTTAAAAAAGCTAATGCGGTCTTGGGATGCATCAGGCGAGGTATTTCCAGTAAAGATAAGGAGGTGTTAGTACCGTTATACAAGGCACGGGTGAGACCTCATCTGGAATATTGTGTGCAGTTGGTCTCCCATGTTTAAGAAGGATGAATTCAAACTGGAACAGGTACAGAGAAGGGCTACTAGGATGATCTGAGGAATGGAAAACCTGTCTTATGAAAGGAGATTCAAAGAGCTTGGCTTGTTTAGCCTAACCAAAAGAAGGCTGAGAGGAGATATGATTGCTCTTTATAAATATATCAGAGGGATAAATACCAGGGAGGGAGAGGAATTATTTAAGCTCAGTACCGATGTGGACACAAGAACAAATGGATATAAACTGGACATTAGGAAGTTTAGACTTGAAATTAGATGAAGGTTTTTAACCATTAGAGGAGTGAAGTTCTGGAACAGCCTTCCAAGGGGAGTAGTGGAGTCAAAAGCCATATCTGGCTTCAAGACTAAGCTTGATAAGTTTATGGAAGGGATGGTATGATGGGATGGCCTAATTCTGGCAATGAATTGATCTTTGATTATTAGAGGAAAATATGCCCAATGGCCTGTGATGGGATGTTAGATGGGGTGGGATCTGAGTTACTACAGAGAATTCTTCCCTGGGTGCTGGCTGGTGAGTCTCACCCACATGCTCAGGGTTTAGCTGATCGCCATATTTGGGGTCGGGAAGGAATTTTCCTCCAGGGCAGATTGGCAGAGGCCCTGGAGGTTTTTCGCCTTCCTCTGCAGCGTGGGGGTTTTTCGCCTTCCTCTGCAGCGTCACTTGCCAGAGGATTCTCTGCACCTTGAGGTCTTTAAACCACGATTTGAGGACTTCAGTAACTCAGACATAGGTTAGGGGTTTGTTACAGAAGTGGGTGGGTGAGATTCTGCGGCCTGCGTTGTGCAGGAGGTCAGACTAGATGATCATAATGGTCCCTTCTGACCTTAAAGTCTATGAGTCTATAATGCTCAGGCATTTTTGAAAATTTTCCCTGGTCACCCTAGAAAACAGATCTGTGATGGAGAGTAAAAACCCTGCACTGGAAAGGAAGGGGTTAAATAGTGACTTTGGGCTCAGGCAGCCCCACCCCGCTGCACCTGCAAAGCACGTAGGGGCTGGAGAAGGAGGTGGAAAGGGGACCAGAACTCCTCAGAAGGCAGCCAGTGCAGATGAATAGACCTACGCCCTTAGTTCCTTGGAGGGAGCACTATGGAAGGTCCAGCTGCCTGGGACCTGTGGCTCCGGGGACTGTACCAAACCTGCTGTGGAGAAAGGGCTCAGGACACTCAGAAGGTCTTTGATTTATTGTAATGCCTTCCCTGGCTCTGTTGGAGAAGGGGACTGGGAGGAAGCAGTGGTAAAGCACTTTGGGTGCAGACCTTTGCTGTCTGCCGCAGGGCCTGGGGTTGGAACCCAGTGGAGAGGGTGGGCCCGGACTCCCCTACCAACCCCTAAGCTGAGTAGGGACCTCGAGACATGGACTCATGGGTAGCCAGGAGACCTCCTTGGCTGATCCTAAGTCTATTGACTGCTGGCTCTTTGCTTCTCCCGAGAGGGGTAAGGCACTATCTGACCCTCTGGAACTAGGCTCCCTCTTGCAAGGATTGAACCCACCAGCAGGCAAATGACTCGCCGCATCGCTGCACCCACACGCAAGGGGGTGCCATGGCAATGAGTGGCCTGCCCCAGGGGCTTAGAGTCCTGAGTCACTGAGGCATGTTACCCCTGGGCATCACCATGGGCAGCTCAGCGAAAACCTTCGCTCAGTGCGCGGCAGTGGTCGGAAGAGGAAACAGATTACGAGGTGACATAAAGAATGGGAGAGAAAATAATACTGACAATATCATAATGCCATTCCGTCAATCAGCGTGACGTTCTCTGAGCATCGTGTCTAGCTCCGGTCCCCCCATCTCAGGAAAGGCTGGCGTAGCGAGAGAGAGACGGGGTCAGGGACAGGCAGTGAAAGTGATTAGTGATTTCCATGAGAGGAAAGACTGAAAAGACAGGTGCTGCTTAGTTTACAGAGCAGACGAGCGGGGAAATGGTAGTGGTAATTCAAACAATGAAGAGCCTCGTGAAGGTAAATAAGGCCCTCCATTTTTTCCTTCCATGTAATAATAGAGCAAAGGAGCAGCCAATGAAACTAAAGCCAAAACATTTAAAACAGATAGAAAGACATAAGTTTTGTACATGAGGCATAAGTAGCTTGCAGAACTTCTTGCCACAAGATATCAACTGAAGGCAAGAACTTAACACATAGACATTGACATGGATAATGAGACTAGCCCCACTTACATAAAGTAGGCAAATGCTTATTTTATTTTTTAAACAGGATAAACCCTCCTGCTTCTGGGCAGAAACAAGCCGCTAACCCGGTTGGAACGGGTCCCATATGAGGAGAGATTAAAGAGGCTAGGACTTTTCAGCTTGGAAAAGAGGAGACTAAGGGGGGATATGATAGAGGTCTATAAAATCATGAGTGGCGTGGAGAAAGTGAATAAGGAAAAGTTATTTACTTGTTCCCATAATACTAGGGGCCACCAAATGAAAGTAATGGGCAGCAGATTTAAAACAAATAAACGGAAGTTCTTCTTCACACAGCGCACAGTCAACTTGTGGAACTCCTTGCCTGAGGAGGTTGTGAAGGCTAGGACTATAACAGGGTTTAAAAGAGAACTAGATAAATTCATGGAGGTTAAGTCCATTAATGGCTATTAGCCAGGATGGGTAAGGAATGGTGTCCCTAGCCTCTGTTTGTCAGAGGGTGGAGATGGATGGCAGGAGAGAGATCACTTGATCATTCCCTGTTAGGTTCACTCCCTCTGGGGCACCTAGCATTGGCCACTGTCGGTAGACAGGATACTGGGCTGGATGGACCCAGTATGGCCATTCTTATGTTCTTATGTTCTAACTGCCAGGGTCGGGAAAGAATTTCCCCTGGGGCAGGTTCTTACCCAATTGCCAGTGAGGGTGGGCTTACATCTGTCTCTGAAGGCTCTGGTGCTGCCCCCTATGGGAGACTGGATACCGAGCTAGCTGGACCCCTGATTGGATCCCATCTAGGGGATTGGGCCAAAAGAAACCTGATGAGGTTCGACAAGGACAAGTGCAGAGTCCTGCACTTAGGACGGAAGAATCCCATTCACTGTTACAGACTAGGGACCGAGTGGCTAGGCAGCAGTTCTGCAGAAGAGGACCTAGGGGTTACGGTGGACGAGAAGCTGGATATGAGTCAACAGTGTGCCCTTGTTGNATCTAGCCGTGCCTGTGTAGTTGGCATTGGCATGGTGGTTGCGGTTGCAGGGAGAAAGGCTCAGTGGGAACTGGCAGGGATAAGGGTACAACGTGTGGGGCTTGCGTGGCAGGCGCTTGGTGGGAAGTGGCAGATGGCATTGTTAGAAAGCAGCAGGGATAAAGTATGGGGGTGATGGGCACTGGCACATGGCACAGAGTAAGTAGGAGGCACCCACAGTCAGCAGGGCAGGGCAGGNCTGGCCGTGCCTGTGTAGTTGGCATGGTGGTTGCGGTTGCAGGGAGAAAGGCTCAGTGGGAACTGGCAGGGATAAGGGTACAACGTGTGGGGCTTGTGTGGCAGGTGCTTGGTGGGAAGTGGCAGATGGCATTGTTAGAAAGCAGCAGGGATAATGTATGGGGGTGACGGGCACTGGCACATGGCACAGAGTAAGTAGGAGGCACCCACAGTCAGCAGGGCAGGGCAGGCACAGCATGGACAACAGAGACACTCTTCAATTCATTCATAAATCGATGACGAGTCCAAAGCACTTTCAGTTCCCAGGGAATACTAGGCTTTTTCCTAACGAGCTTTTCTTGTTTCTCCTCACTGAAACCTGCTATATATAATCGCAGTGGCTCATATCTTCCCTGACTCAGCACAGCCCAGGGTTCCCCCTTCGGTTACTTATGTGGTTAAAGAAAAGTATCTGTTCAGCACGAAAAGCAGAAGGGATGTGGGATCAGGCGGCAAAGATCACTGCACAAAATGCAACAGTCCCAAAGACACATGCTCTGACTGCATGAGGAGCCCTCCCCCCCCCACTCTCCATGGTACTAACAGTACCATCAGTAGTGCGCAGGGATCACTCAGTGCTTAAAGTGGGTGCAAAATCTCTCCTTTATTCTGTGAAAAGCAACAGAGATTCGTGTGGCACCTTATAGACTAACAGACGTTTTGGAGCATAAACTTTCGTGGGTGAATACCCACTTCGTCAGATGCATGCATCTGACAAAGTGGGGATTCACCCACGAAAGCTTATGCTCCAAAACGTCTGTTAGGCTATAAGGTGCCACAGGCCTCTCTGTTGCTTTTCACAGATCCAGACTAACACGGCGACCCCTCTGATCCTTTATTCTGTGTTCAACATGAACTAACAACAGCAGCTTCACCGTGCCCTGCTCAGACTCTCTGTTTGGGAAGCTCAGCCCTTAAAGGCACAGTCCTCACTACCAGACCACCGGTGTTAGCCATAGGCAGGCACTGCCTCCCTTAGCAGTGATCGGCCCCAGCACAGGGATACAAGGTGTGGGTGAAGGATCCCCCTCTTCTGCACCTGTATGAAACAAACCCACAAGCTTCCCCTTTATGCTGCAATTTTTTCCACCTCCGGAATATCACCTCCCACATACATATCACATACTGATCAGTGGGGATAGAAAACTGAAATCATGATGACTCTGGTTCCCCTTTCATCACCGCAGTATTTGTCAGCTGGGCATTGTCAGGGGAATGTATGAAATCTTTGGCTCTGCCACAATGTCATCAAATGACACCAACTAGGCTCTGGGCTTGTGTACCCAGTAGGCCCAAAAAATAATTTCCTGCTGAAATAGTGCCAACATTCCATCCCGTGAAAGATCTTTGAATGTGATCTCTCAATATTCTGGCATGACTTCTGCCATTGATCAGACAGGCTGTGCATCTCTGCCCTGTTTTATTTTTAATTCATCTGGTCACCACATATGCCATCAGATATTGACAGGTATCTCGGACTAAATCTGTAGCTGACAACAGAAGAGGAAATGCTTTAGAGAGGGCTCCAGTTGAGTAAGTCTTTCACAGCATGGTATATCTAGTTGGTGACTGCTATGACCTTGTTTTCTGTGAGCTGTACCTTTAAATTCTAAAGAGCTGCCAATTTGTGAGACAGACGAGACACACACACTGTGCTCTCTCTCTCCTGGAGCATTTATTTTTTGTGCTGGTTTAATTGTTTCTTTCACTCAGACTGAGGGTACAGGGCTCTTCTTGATATAGGGTCAAGTTAATGAGCCTATCCTGAAACGTGTGTATCTCTTGTCCGGTGGGAATCCCCTCCTGGGGCAGGGATCCCTCCTTCATTGTGCACACACATTTAGATGTTTAAATTAAAAGGCAGCAAGAGGTCTGGTGGAGGGTTCTCCTGTTCCAGACAGCCACCTTGATTGTTAACGAGAAATCACTCGGCAGGTCACCAAAGCGCAAAAGTTTTAATGACATTCTGTGGGATGAGCCTGTGGTGACTTTGCTTGGCTGGTCTATGCTCTCTGGGGAAAGGCAGTCATGAGGCCCTGGTTTCCTTTTTATGAATGATCAGTGTCAGTTGCCAGCTGGTCACATTGTGCAAGGCCCGGTGCGGTGACTAACTCAGCAGTTTCACTTCTCTGCTTTCACTCTGCGGAGAGTCTGTACTGATCCAGATCATTGAGTGTCTTCTGGTTTCATGTCAATACATTTTAAGGCTGGCAGGGACAATTATGATCATCTAGTGTGGGGTTCTCAAACTGGGGGTCACGACCTCTCTGGGGGGTCATGAGGTTATTATGTGGGGGTCTGCCCAGCTCTGAAGGCAGCGCTGCCGCCAGCAGTAGCAGCGCAGAAGTAAGGGTTGCAATGGAGTGCAAAGTCTGCTGGGAAAAGTGCGATTGGCAAAGTTTCTTCGCATCCCCTGTATTAAATAGTAACTATTTAAAAAAAAACCTTTTCTGCTTATAACAATAATTCAATTAAAATTTTAGTCTTAATTTAAAAGTGGCAAGAAAAGGTAAAATCATTT
Organism: Platysternon megacephalum; assembly: GCA_003942145.1. Classification (NCBI taxonomy): domain Eukaryota; kingdom Metazoa; phylum Chordata; order Testudines; family Platysternidae; genus Platysternon; species Platysternon megacephalum. The sequence continues at coordinate 1,086,804 of QXTE01000339.1, forward strand.
TAAACAATAGAATTATAAATTTAGCATTTGAAATAGTGTTAAATATAAAAATATGTTTTTAATTTATAATGGGGGGGGGGGG
>QXTE01000339.1:1087405-1098466 GCA_003942145.1 Platysternon megacephalum
CTTGAAACCGGCTGCCAACTAGACATGGAGCCGTTGATCACTACCCGTTGAGCCCGACGATCTAGCCAGCTTTCTATCCACCTTATAGTCCATTCATCCAGCCCATACTTCTTTAACTTGCCGGCAAGAATACTGTGGGAGACCGTATCAAAAGCTTTGCTAAAGTCAAGGAATAACACATCCACTGCTTTCCCCTCATCCACAGACCCAGTTATCTCCTCATAGAAGGCAATTAGGTTAGTCAGGCATGACTTGCCCTTGGTGAATCCATGCTGACTGTTCCTGATCACTTTCCTCTCCTCTAAGTGCTTCAGAATTGATTCCTTGAGGACCTGCTCCATGATTTTTCCAGGGACTGAGGTGAGGCTGACTGGCCTGTAGTTCCCCGGATCCTCCTTCTTCCCTTTTTTAAAGATGGGCACTACATTAGCCTTTTTCCAGTCATCCGGGACCTCCCCCGATCGCCATGAGTTTTCAAAGATAATGGCCAATGGCTCTGCAATCACATCCGCCAACTCCTTTAGCACCCTCGGATGCAGCGCATCCGGCCCCATGGACTTGTGCTCGTCCAGTTTTTCTAAATAGTCCCGAACCACTTCTTTCTCCACAGAGGGCTGGTCACCTTCTCCCCATACTGTGCTGCCCAGTGCAGCAGTCTGGGAGCTGACCTTGTTCGTGAAGACAGAGGCAAAAAAAGCATTGAGTACATTAGCTTTTTCCACATCCTCGGTCACTAGGTTGCCTCCCTCATTCAGTAAGGGGCCCACACTTTCCTTGACTTTCTTCTTGTTGCTAACATACCTGAAGAAACCCTTCTTGTTACTCTTAACATCTCTTGCTAGCTGCAACTCCAAGTGTGATTTGGCCTTCCTGATTTCACTCCTGCATGCCTGAGCAATATTTTTATACTCCTCCCTGGTCATTTGTCCAATCTTCCACTTCTTGTAAGCTTCTTTTTTGCGTTTAAGATCAGCAAGGATTTCACTGTTTAGCCAAGCTGGTCGCCTGCCATATTTACTATTCTTTCTACACATCGGGATGGTTTGTTCCTGCAACCTCAATAAGGATTCTTTAAAATACAGCCAGCTCTCCTGGACTCCTTTCCCCCTCATGTTATTCTCCCAGGGGATCCTGCCCATCAGTTCCCTGAGGGAGTCAAAGTCTGCTTTTCTGAAGTCCAGGGTCCGTAGTCTGCTGCTCTTCTTTCTTCCTTGTGTCCGGATCCTGAACTCGACCATCTCATTGTCACTGCCTCCCAGGTTCCCATCCACTTTTGCTTCCCCTACTAATTCTTCCCGGTTTGTGAGCAGCAGGTCAAGAAGAGCTCTGCCCCTAGTTGGTTCCTCCAGCAGGTGTCACACCTTTCTGTCAAGGAGCGGAGTTGTGTATTCATTCCTGGCCAGTACACGCACACACAGACAGCTGTCAGTGCCCAGGGATGAGGCATGGATCTTTTGCAATGACATCCCATGACGAGCAACTCTCACCTCTCGTGAGTGCTCCCTGTTGGCTGAGTGCAGTGCTGCGCCTGGTGTTGCCTGTAAGTTGCCAACCTCGCTAGGCGGGATTCAGTGGCTCAGCCCTCCGGCCAAGCACTTGCACCAGGAAATTGTCCCCTACACTTTCCAAAAACTTCCTGGATTGTCTGTGCACCGCTGTATTGCTCTCCCAGCAGATATCAGGGTGATTAAAGTCTCCCATGAGAACCAGGGCCTGCGATCTAGTAATTTGTGCTAGTTGCCGGAAGAATCTACCACGTTCCCTGGGAAGCTGTTCCAATGATTAATTCCCTTCCTTGTCAACACGTTGAGTTTTATTCCCTATTTGACTTTTTCTAATTTCAGCTTCCAGACACTGGACCTTGTTCTGCCTTTGTCTGCTAGCTTAAAGAGCCCTTGGCTGTCAGAAATCATCACCGTGTGGAGGCACTTTTAGACCATGAACAAGTCACCTCTGCAACTTCTCTTTGGAAGGCCAGATACTCTGCTACTTTAAACTTCCAACTCCTTTAAACCTCTTGCGTGCAAATGTGGTGTGCAGAGACCACAGCCTATCATGCTGACCGATAATGCCACCTTGTTGGCTTGTACTCCCCTGTCTGTCTGTATCCATCTGGTGTCTTTATACTTAGATGGTGAGTTCCTCGGGGCAGAGAATGTCTTTTTGTTCTGTGTCTGTCCTGCGCCTAGCACAGTGGGTTCCTGGCCCACGCATGGGTCTCCAGGTGATACAGCATGACAGATAATAAATAATTATCCATGGCTGCTGATTTGAAAATGTTTAACTTTCATAGAAGCTGTCCAATATTCTCCTTAGTTACTATTCGGATGGAAAATATTTCATCATCGTTATATGAGACACATACACTTCCCAGCTTTATTCCAAATGCAGAACAGAAATCTTTAGTGAAAACTTCTGCCTTGGCTCCATCACTAGAGACAATTTTACCATCTCCGTCTGGCCAGGGACCTTTACAGTTGTTAGGATTCCTTTTGTTCCTGACAGATTTAAAAAACTTCCTCCCCATTGTCCTTAGCCCGCTTGGCCACTGATATCTCATTGATACTTACAAGCCCTTACTGCCTGCCTGCTCTTCCTAACTTCTAATGTATATTCATTGCCACTAACCTCCCTGTTTTTCCATGTGTGTCCCGATTTCCTGTCTTTGATCGCTGCCCCACATCCCCTCTGAACCAGAGTCACTCGTGACTCAAGCCCCAGATTCACGTGAAAGAGTTCATAGCCGCTGGGCGTGAATTCTGAGTTTGTAATTAAACATCGGGTGAGACTGGGACTGTCTCTTTGTGCTGCACCTAGCACCGTGGGGTTCTGGTCCTTGACTAGCCTCTGCTGGGCCATTGTGATAAGACTAATTAATAAATAATGAGGGTGGTTTTCCTTTCCTAGCTCTGTCTCCCTCACGGCCCCTTGCACTGGGTCCTCTTGCAGACCTGGGGGAGACCAGAGGTCCGATTCAGACCTGGTGTTACACCACGGACGGCCCTAGCTGCGAGGGGCGCATGGGGGACTGCTGCTGTCAGTAAGGTGACTAATGGTGACCTCCGACCCACACCCATCCTGCGGAGCAGTGACTCCCTGTCAGCCAGAGACCTGTCCGTGTGGCAGTGACTGGGCAGACCTGCGCTGGTTTGGGGCGCTCCCAGTGGAGGCTGGAGAGAACTTCTGCTCAGCCTGGAATGGGGCGGGGGGGGATCACGCCTGTGGATGCAGTGGGGTCGGTGCCTGGGTCGCTCTGTCTGAGCGCTAGACTCAGTGCCAGATGAGGCCGGATATCCTCCTGATAGGAAACGGTCGCAGTTTGAGGAAGCCTGAGTCACGTCCGCGGGGGTTAAGGAGGGGCTTTGCAGACTGCAGCGCCACGGGAGGCATCAGCCATCGCCATCGCTTTCACTGCACCCCCCCAACTCTAGCTCCCGAGACTCTGCTCTCCTGCAGCCATGCCAGAGGGGCAGAGGCCTTTGTGATGGACGGTGCTCGCTGGGGGTGCTGCCTAGTGGAATCCTGGTTAGGCTCCTGGTGGCCATGTCTCTACTTTTTCCCCTGGACCACCTTCAGAACCAGCTGCCTCCAGCCAGTACACATGGCAGGGTCTCCTTCCCCCCAATGAACGCAGGGCAGCTGGACTCCCGCAACGTGAAACGGGGACACGCCTCTCCCAAGAGATGCTCCCTGCCCTACAAGTGTGAGCGTTTGCTCCACGTGCACTTCTGTGTTCTAGGAATAACAAGAGCACAGCATGTCCCCTGTCCCCGTGGAAGCACTGGCTACCAGAGTGGGATGATAGGACAGGGCGGTCTGGAATAGCAATGACCCAGGAGATCCCTTCCAGTCCTGCGTTCCTGTGAGATCCTTTGGGACAATGGCCCCACACCAGCTACCTGAGATTCCCCCCACTGCTGAACGGGCCCTTGCACGAGACCGTCCTCCTCGATCCAGCCACAGAATGGATCTGGGAACCACAGTGTCATCTTTTCTGCTCCAGTGCCCTCCCTAGGCAGGGATGGGTCTTGAACGAGAGAGACACAGCACTTGGGCTGTACGTGTCGGAGAGCCACCCAACCGTTGATGATCCTGGCATGGGGCTTGGCTCTGGGGCCCTGGTTGACTCATATGCTTTGGGAACTCCCTAGCCAGGGCTGTGTCGTGCTCAGGGAGACCCCAAAGCGTGTCAGATGTGAAGGGAGAAGAACAAGGCCGGGTCCCCTGCCCATCACTTACTCAGTTGCACAGAGTCCCTCCCCACTCCCCACCTGCCTGCCGACCCGTGCCCAGAGAGAAAGAGTCCATCTCTCCCCTTGTGAGACCTCCTGGTGCTCAGATTTCCTGCATGGTTTCCCAGCCATGAGCATCCCAGCTTTTGGCGGGACTCAATCAGCTCTGCTCTTGCTGAGTGGCACTGGAGTCGGTGCTGCCGTGTCCGCTCCCACGTCCTGCTGTAATTGACATGCATGGGGAGAGCAGTGGCAGCCCTGGAAATGGGGGCAAGGACAGGCGGAGGCAGCAATGGCATGTTCTCCCGTCCAAACCTCCGCAGGTCTTGGCACCCGGTGAGCTGCTTCCTGTCCTCAGAGCTGATTAGCCATGAGCAGAGGAGAGGTTATTTGAAAAGCATGTGAGGTTTCCTCAGCCTTCCTCAGCTCCTGCCTGCGATTCCCGTGCTGTTTGGGTGCACGCAGAGGAAGTTCTGAGGTCAGGAGAAATCTCTCTGTGACTCTGCGATGGTTTTAACCGTCCAAGAATTCACAGAGAACTGCCCCAAAATAGCTCCCAGAGCTGAGCTTTTAGAAAAACATCCAGTCTTGATTTACAAGTTGTCCCAGTGGTTAATTACTCTTGCTGGTAAAAATGTACACCTTATTTCCAGTCTGAATTTGTCTGGCTTCAACTTCCAGCCTCTGGATCAAATTTAGCCATATTTAAAGCTCAGCTGAGAAATTCAGCTCCTTCCCTTCCTCTATTCTATATCCGGTGTAATTTTATTAGCACAGAGCATTTAGTATTGATGAATTCCCCCCACCCCCAAACTCCCCAAAACTGAACCCCAAATCAGAACTCCGCCTCCATCAAATACAAATTGCTTCATTATCGATACCAAGCCCATAAGAAGAGACTGGCTGAAATAGAAATGACCAACCACACACTTAAAGCAATAGTTGGAGGGGGAGGGATAGCTCAGTGGTTTGAGCATTGACTTGCTAAACCCAGGGTTGTGAGTTCAATCCTTGAGGGGGCCACTTAGGGATCTGGGGCAAAATTGGTCCTGCTAGTGAAGGCAGGGGGCTGGACTCAATGACCCTTCGGGTCCCTTCCAGCTCTAGGAGATAGGTATATCTCCATTTATTATTATGTGCACGGGGCCCTTTCTTGCCTGGCAGATCTGGTGCTGTATCAGACTCAGACCGGAGATTTTTCAAAGATCAGTGATTAAAATGAGCTTTTCCTGCTTTTCACTCTTGTTAACCCTTCCTAGGCAATACAGCTGAGAGAGAGAGAGAGACCGGCACAGAGTTACCCCCTGCCCTCTGTACTGAAGGCAATCATGTGCCACAGAGGGCAGAGTTGATGACAGGACCTTTATTACCGGGGATGCTGATGGCTAACATGGAAAGAACCCAGCCGTATGAATTATTATCGGTATCACTAAACAGCATAACAGCTCCAGTCCTGGACCAGGGTCCCAGTGTGCAAGGTGCTGTACAAACACAGAGCAAAGACAGTCCCTGCCCTAAGTACAAGACAAGAGACAGACAGATGGGGATACAGCTGGATACAGACAGATGGGGGCGAACAAGACCATATTGGTCAGCATGGTAGGCAATGATCTCTGCACACCGGCAGCCCAGCACTTCTCTTGGATCTCAGGCTGAGTTTGCAGGACCAGCACTCAGAAAACTCTTTGTTGCCCAAGAGACACTAAGCTGGGAAGCCAGGAATGAGGATTTTTCCCTTTTCAGAGCCAAGCTACACATTAAAGTACAGCGGATAATTCAAAGGGGTTAAATCCATCGCTGTGCCCCAATACAAAAAGGCCAGGAATTGGCATGAAAGCCGGAGAGCCCTAAATGCAATCCAAGCCCAAGCACTGCGAATCCTTAGCTCCATGCTGTCCGCCAGAAGAGCAGACCCGGTCACAGCCACCTGAGTTCCACAGCTCCAGGGTCGAAAGGCAGGCGACGGAAGCCAGCGGGTTCACGGGTCAGTTCGAAGCCCGTCGATCGGCCTCTTGTTCCAATGTCAGTGCCACAAGGGGACAGAAAACCAGGGATGTTGCCAGTCTTCTAGCGCTTATGCCTTTAAACAGCCGGCACCCACGGCATCCAGACATTATCCTGTCAGTGATGGCCTCAGTACAACTCCTAGGCAGGTAAAGTCTATTCATGTCCCTTGGGTTTCATTCAGATGTTTAATTAAATTAAAAATAAAGGTGCTGGACGGATAGCCCGAAATCCTCTGCTTGTGCCGAGAATAGGCACAGGATGAGTAGCTGCCGGGCAAGTCCCAGAACTGCCTCACCAATGAGCCTTTGACCCTGATCGGCAGAAAGTGCATCTTGGGCTGGGAGGAGAACCAGTCTACGTGGCCAATTCAGTCCTCGGCTTCTCTGCAGAACCTGCCATCAAGAAAGTGTGAATTGTGACCGTATTTCCTGCGATGCAGGCTCTTGTCCACCAGGAATGGGGCTGGGCCCCTCCCCAGCTCATTTCACACGGGGTCACCAGGTAGCCATCGGAATATCACTGTTCCATATTGAAGTGTGATTGGTGGAGCTGCCTGGGAAACGGCTTTTGTTCCCTCCCCGCCTTGCAAGCAAATTTAGAGTTTTGGTTTTTCGATGAAAACTTAATTTTTCAGTGAAAACAGAATATTTTCAATTCTACTGATGGACTGCCGTTCAACATTGTCATCGACAACTCGGACACAGGGCTTGGAACGCTGGTGCCTAGAGCCGGCCCTGCTCGGACAATGGAGGGACAGTATGCTTTCTGAAATTTGCAATGACACCATGCCGGGAAGGATTGCAAGCACTTTGGAGGATAGGATTAGAATTCAAAATGATCTTGAGAAGTTGGAAAAGTCTGATATCAATCAGATGAAATGTAGTAAAGACAAGTGCCAAGTACTACATCTAGGGAGGAAAAATCAAATCCACAACTACAAACTGGGGAATAACTCTTAGGTGGCTGCACTGCTGAAAAGGACCTGGGGCTAATAGTGGATCACAAATTGAATAAGAGTCAGCAATGTGGAACAGTTGCAAAAAAGGCTAATATCGTTCTGAGATGTATTAATAGGAATGTTGTATGTAAGACACAGGAGGTAATTGTCCCACTCTGCTCGGGACTCGTGAGACCTCAGCTGGAGTCCTGTGTCCAGTGTTGGGCACTACACTTAAAGATGTGGACAAATTGGAGAGTCCCCAGGAAAGCAACACAAATAATAACTGGCTTAGAAAATGTGATGTATGAGGAAAGATTTTAAAAACTGGTACGTTTAGCCTTGAGAAAAGAAGACTGGGGTGGGGGGGGGGAATAACAGTCGTGAAATATGTTAAGGGTTGTTACAAAGAGGACAGTGATCAGTTGTTCTCCAGGTCTGCTGGAGGTAGGACAAGAAGCAATGGGCATAATCTGCAGCAAGGGAGATTTAGGTTCAATATCAGGAAGATTTTTCTAGCTATAAAGGTAGTTAAGCTCTGGAACAGGTTTCCAGCGGAGGTTGTGGAATCCCCATCAGTGGAGAAGAAAAAGACGCCCCCTGCCCCAACGAGCTTCACACAGACAGTAGGTTCCTGTCCCCAGAAGCTTAAGGTAATGACCTTCAATCACCAATGACCTGGGCTGGATTTGAATTAGGGACTCAAGACTTCAGATTTCATTATGAGTCTTTTGTCACACCTAGTACCCCACAAAGGCAGGTGTGTTAGTTCACAGACAAACCTGCCACCGTTACCACGATGGACTCATGTCCTCGCTTCTTTTGTCCTTTTTTCCAGGACTTTGATGACCTAAACACCGAAATGGAATTTGAGAGTCACTCTAGATTTCAACTTCCTCTTTGATTTCTCAACTCAGCAAAATTTGGGTCTGTGTGTCATCACTTACTTGGTCTGATGTATGTGTTTCCCTAAAACGCTGCTGTATAAAGCTGGCACAAAGGCCTGTGGTTCAGCATCAGACAAAGGAGGAGAACTTGAAAGAATTCCAGCTCTTGTTCAGCTGCTGCTGCTCCTCCTCACCCAGCAGAAGCATGAAGGTCTGTGTGGCTGCCTTCGCGGTTCTCCTCATCGCTGCCCTCTGCTCCCAGGCCCATTCTCAGCTTGGTAAGTCCTGTTTCTCTTCTGCCTTTCTGCAGCGCTCAGAGCTCTCACTCTCACTGGGGTTCAGACTATGTCACGGTTGGTTTCAGGTGTAGGAAGGCTTGTAGTGAGGGAGCCCATGAAACAGCCATAAACTTCAGTTGGTCTAGCTGAAGTATCTCAGGGGTCTTCCTTCTCTGAGATGCCCGTGAGCAGTGACAGTGAGGGGTGGAGCTGAGGGTCAGCTAACCCTATTGGGACTGCAGGAGAAGCCTTCAGATCCTCAGACACCGTCAGTGATGGGTTAGAGAATCATCATGCAAGTCTCTTCTTTCCTTCCAGATGGCGTCAACACCCCAACTTCCTGCTGCTTCAGCTATGTTTCCAAGCCAATCCCACGGAGCCTTGTGGTGAAGTACCAGCACACCAGCAGCAAGTGCTCCTTGCCGGCTGTAATGTGAGTATGATTTTCGGGCAGACGTTCTATGTTCATGCAGAGAAACAACTCTATAGGATGAACGGATGGGGGAGGGAATCTGCAGGGCTCTCGTAACACAAATGTCAGGCATTTTTAACCCTGGGGTAAAAGACAATTATTCAAAAGTTCTCCACATTCCCCTGTGGCCCTTGGATGCCACAATTCTAGAGGCCTTCAAAATACCTACAAGAGGTAGCTACAGAGAACAAGGACAGATTGATGTTTTGCAGCCCCACGGAGAAGGTTCATGCTTGAGCCCTTGCTCTGGGTTCTTGCATCAGGGTCTGACACAGCTTTCAGTTCCCCGAGTAACTCAGGAGCAGGGGGTTGGGAAAGCATTCTCATGCAGCTCTCTTGGAGCGGGCAGCAAGAAAGCCGGGGTATCTTGAGCATCCCAGTAGGGGCAGACGGGGCCAGAGCCACAGCTGGGGTAACCTGCAAGCACACCACTAGCGAGAGTAACAAAGGCTGGGCAGGAGACCGACTGAGGAAGAAGTTGCAGCAGTGATCCCCCTGGGTCACTCAGGTTAGGGATATGCACGATTTTAGATGATCACTGATACTCATTGCATGGGCATGGAGGAAGAAGTGAGTCAGCAGAAGGGATATGCATGGAACCAGGGTAGTGGCTCAGTGGGACCAGAATTTAGGAGGATGTCCCTTATGTCAAGGGCTGGACACTGCACCAGGGTAAGGTCACCCGCTGGGGTGAGGCCCAGGTGGTAACGTCAAAGCTGGAGACGCTGATCCAGTGACAGTGGGATTTTAGCCCCATGATCTCCAAGGTCTGAGGCAGCTTAAATCCCTGTGTCTGGGGGATGGTGCTACAGCTGAGTGACAGGCACTCGCTGTAACATTATTGACCTGCTGCATTCTGATTGGCTGAGACAATAGGCCTGACAGGTGCGACAGCCAGTCACAGATCAGCTTCTCCGCAGTAGGGTTCAGCGAAGGTTTCACCTTTAAAAAAGCAGAGTCCTCATTGGCTGATTATTCTTTAAAAATGCCCAGTGTTGTTGGCCAACACAGAATCCATCTGGTCTCCACGATCTGCTCTGCCGTAGCTTGTGTCCCAGGGGATCCACTTTCCTTCTTCTCCCTAAGAAGATTCTGAACCGAGTTTTTATCTCTGCAGCTTTACCACTAAAAAAGGCCGGGAAGTCTGCTCCAATCCCAATGCACGATGGGTCCAGGAGTACATCAAGCACGTGAAACAAAACTGACGCGCCCCTGACGGCAACAGCGGCTGGCAACCGTCCCGAAAGCCCTTGGAAGTCGCGGGAGGCAATTGCTCCTCCCACAAAGAATTTATTTTAATATATTATTTGTAATGTTTATTTTTGAACTAGAACAACAATTTATTATATTTAAATTATTTGTGTTTAAGTTAAATCAATGTCAATTTTTTTTTTGATTGAACAAAATAAAAAAAGGCAATTGAAATATTCGGCTGTGCCTGTTAATGAGGATTTAGGATTTAAGATCATAAAATTTGACGTGTTACCAAATATCTCTGGGCCTACACACCTTTGAATGCTCCGGGCTGTCTCTCTGAAGCTTTTGCAGGAGTGATCCCTGCTCTGGGGGGACGAGGGTCTCAGCAGCACACCTCTGGCGATATCAATTCCCAATTAAAATAATCCAACCCCAACCCTTTACAGCTGGAAGTTAAAGGGATAAGGTAGAAAAACCAAGTTATATTTATAAAACAAGGGTGACATTTTCCTGCAGTGGAGCAGTGTGGGGCCAGGGCTTGGAGTCACAAGTGAACAGCTCTAGTCAAAGATGGGGGAGGGAGTATGGCCTGGTGGTTAGAACATTGGCAATGAACCGTTTCAATACTAGGCCCCCTCCCTGATTTAGCAACATGGGAAGGAGAGGGTGGTTGTGACCCCCTGATTCCTGTTCATGACACCCCCTCCCAAGACTCATAGACTCATAGACTTCAAGGTCAGAAGGGACCATTATGATCATCTAGTCTGACCTCCCGCATGATGCAGGCCACAAAAGCCGACCCACCCACTCCTGGAATAATTCTCTCCCTTGACTCAGCTGTTGAAGTCCCCAAATCATGATTTAAAGACTTCAAGTTGCAGAGAATCCTCCAGCAAGCGACCCCTGCCCCATGCTGCGGAGGAAGGCGAAAAACCTCCAGGGCCTCTGCCAATCTACCCTGGAGGAAAATTCCTTCCCGACCCCAAATATGGCGATCAGCTGAACCCCGAGCATGCGGGCAAGACTCTCCAGCCAGACACTCAGGAAAAAG
>QXTE01000340.1:0-25718 GCA_003942145.1 Platysternon megacephalum
GTGGCTGGGGCAAGCAGCTCCCAGGCTGATTGGGGAAGTAGGCCCAGCTGGGAGCCACGTCCCAAACAGACTGCAGCTGGCCTGTATAAAAGGCTGGAAGCCAGGAGCACAGGAGAGTCTCTCTCTGCCTCCAGAGAGAGAAGGGCCTGGCTGCTGGGAAGCTCAGGGTGCCTAGAGTGAGGCAGGGCTGGGGAGCGGCCAGAGGGGCTGGGGAGCTCCAGGCTGGCAACTTCTCAGGCTGCAGGGCCTTGTGCAAGGCTCCAGAAAGGCACTGGGATCCAGAGGGGGGCAGCAGGTCCAACCCCAACCTCGCCTATGATGAGTGGCTGACACTGCAGTCTGTCCCAGGGCGCGGGGGCTAGTTGGAGACTGGCCGTAGCCTATGACTGAGGCAAGGTGGGGATAGTGGGTGGAGGGTTCCCCTGGGAGGGGGGAGACCCAGTGGAAAGGGGCACCAGGGTCCTGGGAGGGACACAGGCCAGTGGCAGCCAGATCACCAGCCTGCAAGGGGTGCTCCAGGACGCTGGAACGAGCTAATTCCCGAGACGACCAGCAGGAGGCGCCGCAGGGGTGAGTCCGAACCCCCTTACGGTTACCATTCCTGATGTCCGATGTGTCCATTTATTCTTTTACATAGAAGACTGTCTGGTTTGGCCAATGTACATGGCAGAGGGGCATTGCTGGCACATATCACATTAGTAGATGTGCAGGTGACTGAGCCCCTGATGGTGTGGCTGGTATGGTTGGGTCCTATGATGGTGTCGCTCGAGTAGATATGGGGACAGAGAAGGCAACAGGGTTTCTTACAGGGATTGGTTCCTGGGTTAGTGTTTCTGTGGTGTGGTGTGTAGTTGCTAGTTAGTATTTGCTTCAGGTTGGGGGGCTGTCTGTAAGCACAGATTGGCCTGCCTCCCAAGGCATGTGAGAGTGGGGGATCATTTTCCAGGATATGTTGTAGATTGTTGATGATGCGCTGAAGAGGTTTTAGCCAGGGGCTGTACATGATGGCCAGTGGTGTTCTGTTATTTTCCTTGTTGGGCCTGTCCTGTAGTAGGTGACTTCTGGGTACCTGTCTTGCTCTGTCAATCTGTTTCCTCACTTCCCCAGGTGGGTATTGTAGTTTTAAGAATGCCTGAGAGATCTTGTAGGTGTTTGTCTCGGTCTGAGGGATTGGAGCAAATGCGGTTGTATCTTAGGGCTTGGCTGTAGACAATGGATCCTGTGATGTGTCTTGGATGGAAGCTAGAGGCATGTAAGTATAGTATAGGTTTCCGGTATAGGGTGGTGTTTATGTGACTATCACTTATTTTCACTTTAGTGTCCAGGAAGTGGATCTCTTGTTTGGACTGGTCCAGGCTGAGGTTGATGGTGGGGTGGAAATTGTTGAAATCCAGGTGGAATTCTTCAAGGGACTCCTTCCTGTGGGTCCATATGATGAAGATGTCATCAATGTAGCGTAAGTAGAAGAGGGGCACTAGGGGACAAGAGCTGAGGAACTCCCTTCTCTACATGTGCCAATATATATTTATGCTTGTATCTGCAATTTTCACTCCATGCATCTGGAGAAGTAGGTTTTTTACCCACAAAAGCTTATGCCCAAATAAATCTGTTAGTCTTTAAGGTGCCACCGGACTCCTTGTTGTTAAAATGACAGATGAAATTCAATGTTGATAAATGCAAAGTAATGCACATTGGAAAACATAATCCCAACTATACATATAAAATGAGTCTAAATTAGCTGTTATCACTCAAGAAAGATCTTGGAGTCATTGTGGATAGTTCTCTGAAAATATCCACTCAATGTGCAGCGGCAGCCAAAAAAGCAAACAGAATCTTGGGAATCATTAAGACGACAGAAAATATCGTATTGCCTCTATATAAATCAATGGTATGCCCACATCTTGAATACTGCGTGCAGATGTGGTCACTCGTTCTCAAAAAGGACATATTGGAATTGGAAAAGGTTCAGAAAAGAGAAACAAAAATGATTAGGGGGATGGAACGGCTGCCATATGAGGAGATTAATAAGATTGGGACTTTCCAGCTTGGAAAAAAGAGGACTAAGGGGGGGATATGATAGAGGTCTATAAAATCATGACTGGAGTGGAGAAAGTAAATAAGGAAGTGTTATTTACTCCTTCTCATAACACAAGAACTAGGGGTCACCAAATGAAATTAATAGGCAGCAGGTTGAAAACAAACAAAAGGAAGTATTTTTTCACACAATGCAGTCAGTCTGTGGAACTCCATGCCAGAGGATGTTGTGAAGGCCAAGACTATAACAGGGTTCAAAAGAGAACTAGATAAATCCATGGAGGATAGGTCCATCAATGGCTATTTGCCAGGATGGGCAGAGATGGTGTCCCTAGCCTGTTTGCCAGAAGCTGGGAACGGGCAGCAGGGGATGGATCACTTGATGATTATCTGTTCTGTTTATTTCCTCTGGGGCACCTGGCATTGGCCACTGTTGGAAGACAGGATACTGGGATAAACGGACCTTTGGTCTGACCCAGTATGGCCATTCTTATGAAATTAGCCGGAGCAGCAACTGTCTGGCGACAACCACTGCAGCGAGCTTCATCATCGTGGCTGGGTCTCCTTGGAACCGGGCCTTCCTGCTCCTGAGAGCTGTCCTGACCAGGCCAGGCCAAAGAGAGGGACCAAGAGACCACCTCCATTGGCTTCGGCTGAATCGCAACCCCCATCTGGGACGTGAGACTTTGTCCCTCTCTCATTCCCCCATGTGGCCTTTGCCATCCCCACCTTTTTTCTCTTTCCTAGCCTTTTCTGTTTTCTTCCTATCTAATAAGAGTGTGGCTGAGCCAGCCATGCCTGCACATTTTGCAACACCACTGTAAGCCTGTGACCGATCAGCAGCTAAAAGCACTGTGCCAACCGCCTCTTGCTAGGACAAGTTTGCCAGCTCTCGGCACGGCTGATCAGAGCATGGGCTGGGCCTAGGTTTCTCCAGCAGTGAGGTTGCAATGAAGTCAGCCCCAGAGACAGATGCTGAATCTCTCTCTTTTTTTTTTTGTTCTTTTCTGCTCTATCTTTGATGCGTTGGGCTTATTGTCTTCTTAGCAAACAGGATCAGACTTGAGCAGCAGCAGTTACCCTGGTCCATCTCAGCTCACTGCTTCTCTTTTCCCCAAACGCAGTTATTTGCCAGCTATAACCCTGTCTACAAGACTGTCTGGCACGGGGAGCCCCCTCCTGCCAAAGGGAAAGGGAACATGGGGTGTTGTTACAATGAAAGCCTGACTCAATGCTTTCCATTTCAAAAACTTCAGCTCGTTTCCCTTCCTTTCTGGATGTTCAGTACAAGTTAAAGGGGTGTTTGCTGGGCTGTTTGCCCTGAGACTATGGAAACTGAGGTCTCCAGATCCTAAAGCCCAGGCCATGGTTAACACAGTTGGCCAGGGACTGGGTCATATGAACCCTTTGGCTCCCATATCCCATCTAAACACACACCAGGACACAGCACAATGGAGAGGTGCTCCCAGCAGGCGCAGCAAAAGGCAGGGACAGCAGGCCTGGCACCTGGGGCTCCCTGTTGCAAAGCTGGAGAAGCAGCAGGCACAGGGGGCCCGAGGTGGCCCAGATGCCTCCTCCAGGAGCAGGCACAGCCAAGAGCCCCGCCCTCTGCTAGTGGCCTTTCACAGGCAACTCAGCCTGGAGCCCCCCCAAGGACACAGGGGAGGAGCAGCTGCAGGGGAGGGAGCAGGGCAGTGTAGTGGAAGATTCTGCCTCCCCAGCCAGCAGCCTGGGAGCTAGGGGCGATTCAGGACTAGACATAAGGCCCCCAGGACATCCCACCCTCCGCACTCTGAGCAGGGGGCCTCTGCCAGTTGCAGAGCCACACTTTAGTTCTGTCCCTCCTGCTGGAGCCCCCTGGCAGGAGGCAACGCAGCCCAAGCTCTTCCCCAGCTGCCCACATCCCATGGCAGGGCAGCCCCCACCTCCAGCCCAGCCACGCCCACACTGGGCAGCAAGCTAGGCCAGGCTCTAGCAGAGCTGTGGGGATGGCGATGGGCACATGGTGGGCACTGGCAAAGGCACAGGGCGGAGACACTCACTCTCCCTTGATCTCACTGCAGGTGCCCGAGGGGCCAGAGTACACGATGGCCTGGCTGTCATGGAAGATGAGGTATTGGCGGCAGAACTTCACGCTCTCGGCTCTCTCCAGGTCCTGCTGAGACCACTCTGGAAGGAGAGGGCAGTCAGCTGGCACCGCTCCTCTCCTTTGGCCTTAGAGCAAAGATACCAGATGGGATGGCCTGTGTGCAGAGCAGGGCACCTTGCCTGCCTGCACTCCTGGCACTCTCTGTGCTACCTGGAAGCAAGCTAGGCTTAAGGCTAAGGCAGCAGCTTAGGGCTCAGGAGATCTGGGTTCAACCCTAGGTCTGTGTGATCCTGGCCCAGTCCCTTATGGCTTGATGGTCAAGTGTGCTTAGCGCTTTGCAGCTGGGACAGGGGACACCTCTGAAAATCAGCTGTCACTGTCTGTGCCCCAGCTGGCATGTGGGGACCGCAGTCTAGCTTCTGTTGCAGGGAGCTGGGGCAAGCCCCACCTGGGCACACTTCTCCCACCTCTCCAGCTGGAGAAAGGGATCAAAGTCCCATGGCAATGGGCAGGTCCCATGGCTCAGTCAGTGACTCAGGAAGCAGGGCTGGCCAGGCTGGGGAAGCCACACGGAAGGCCGTGGAACCCTTAACTGGGGAAGGCCGGGGCCGGATGCTGCTGTGACAAGTGGAGGGGGAGTTGTAGCGTCTCTGCTGACTGTGAGAGGGGGCTGCAGGTAACAGACAGGCAGCAGGGCACTCTGCTACAACAGAGCATCCCATCATGCACCACTTCTTCTGTTGGAGCCAGCTGCAGGGATGGGAGGACTGAGCCCAAGCCCAGGGGGTGGCGTGCTGATCCAACAGGACCCAACTGCCACAAATCCCTTCACACACATGAAGAGCCCCAAGCGGTCTTGGGGTGGTTTTCTCTGAGGCTGACACTTGGCAAGCGGACAGCCTGGAGTCTGGGCCCATCACCTCCCCGGTGCCTCACCTCAGAGATGAGGGACCTGGGGGGCCTCCCATGGCGAGGCCGAACCAGAACTAGGAACAATACAGCCCTCCGCTCTCCCCGCACTGGGACAGAGGGGACCTGGAACGCGCAGGGCGCAGCGGAGTCGGTACCTGTATAGACATTGCAGTATTTGCCCCCATACTGAGTGGTGACCTCGGGCCCGATGCAGGCACTGCAGAGCGAGGGGCACTGGCTGAGCTCGCGGTACAGCGCTGCTATCTCTTCCGGGCTCCTCAGCACCTGCGCAGGAAAAGCCCGTCAGCATAGGGAGGTTGGCGGGGGGCGCCGAGCCAGGCACCGCGCAGGGAAGGACCAGGGCAGCGGGGCGCACGCGGAGTTCGCTGGCAGGGAGCGCTGGGCGCAAGGGTCAGAGCTCGGCATGCCGGAGGTGCAGGGACGGGGAACGCAGCCCGGGGGGCTGTGTGCGCAGGAAGAGGTCATAGCCCTGGGGGGTCACACGGAGGTCACGGCGGGAGAGTGGAGCTTTCGCCCCCAGTCCCTGCGTCCCCCTCCCCACACCTGGCCTGCCAACCAAGGCCCCTCCCGCAGGGCACTGTGGGAAGGCGGCGGACCCAGCCCCTCACCGGTGACTCCATGTCGCTGACGCTAGTCCGGACGCTGGGGGTCCTGACGCGGCACTTCCGGACCGGGGGGCGGGGCCTCCACTGGCCAGGGTCCGGCCCCGCCCGAAGAGCGCTGCGCGCGCAGGGGCGGGCGTGTCCACCTGCGGCCGCCGTCCAGCCGCGCCCCCGTTACCCGTCAACAACGAGATCGTGCGCTGTCCCCATTCGGGGGCATCGGGCCGGAATGCGGTCGCCCTGCGGAGCCCAGAGACCAGCCGGGGGGGCGGGGCTAGGCGCTGGAGGCAGGGCCGGGGGCGGGGCGCTGGTCGGGGGCAGAGCTGGAGGCGGGGCCGTGCGCTGAGGGGGCGGAGCGCTGGTCCGGCGGGGGGGCGCTGGTCGGGGGCAGAGTTGGGGGGCGGAGCTGGAGGCGGGGCCGTGCGCTGGCCGCGGGCGGGGTCCGGCCTTGGGGCGGCCCCGAGGTGGAAGCTACTCGCGCACGAATCTTTTGCGCCGGACAGAGCCCACAGGAGGTCGCTCGACTCACTGCTCTCCCGTGCCCTCGGGGTTTCGGGCTGCGACTCCGGGCCTTTCCCCCCCCCCCCATTGTCAGCCGGTCTCTGCCCTCCTGGCCCAGCCTACGGGCGAGGCTGCCCTGGCAGCAGGACGGGTCACACCCTGGGAGCCCAGCACCCCCCAGGTCCGGCCCAGCCCTAGACAGCCCCAGTTCTGTGCTGCCCGTGGCGACGCCTGGCAAGGCCTGGGCTGGCTGGGAGGGTCTCCAAAGTCCGCTGGTTCTTGGCACCAGAGCACTGCTAACCAGGCTCAGGCACGGCTGCTGCACGCTGTCCCCAGCAGCCGGGAGCGGGTCGGGATCCAGTATGCACAGTTTGCGGCTTGAGTCCCTTTTTGGGGACTGCGCCCGCCTGTGTCTGCCCTGCCTGTACCGGCCACTGAGGTGCAGGGCCGAGCACACAGTTTGCCATGTCAGAGGGAAGGCTCGCTTAGAGTGGACGTCTCCTAGGCTGTCTTTCAATATAGTCAACAGCCCTACTGGGAGGCCTGTGTGCCAGTTCTGGGTTTGTGCAGTGGCCGCTTCTACACTAGAGATCATGTCCTCCTGTCAGCTCTCCCCAGGCTGTGCTGCAGCGTGGCAGAGCGTGGGCATTCCTCCTCTGAGCAGATCTTCGTGACATGCTGACCAGACCCCGAGTCTTTGCACTGGTGCCACCTGGAGAGCATGTAGAGCTGGCCAGGGTGGGGCTGCCCAGCCATTCTAGTGGGAGTGAGGTTGAGTGGTGCATTGTGGGAGTGGGCCATGGCGTGCTTGTTGGAGCGGGTTTCTTGGGGGGCTCAAGCAGGTTGGCTGGGACAATGCAGCAGCACGCAGCACGCTGTGGGCGTCTCACATGGTGTTGAGTGCTGTGTGTGGGTCTGGCTGTCTGCGTGCCAGTCCTAAACTGGGAATAGCACAAGTGGCGCCATGCCCACAGGAAAGCTGTGCAGCCTCTTGGGCTTGCTGTGAATTCTAATGAATTGGCCTGTAGCAGGGAATGGCTTCAGTCAGTCTCTTTGTCCCCAGCTTGCTGATGACAGAGGTCTCCAGGGCCCCTGAGTGCTGAGTTGGAGTTTCCACCACTGCTTCAGCCAGCAGCATTGCAAGGTTAGGCCTGGAACTGGAAAGCCAAGTGGGAAGCTGCCATGGGCACCTAGCAATCCGTGTGGATTGCAGAGTGACACACTAATTTGGCATTTCCTCATCAGCCTGCATGTCTCTAACTAGAGCTGAGCAGCTGATGCCAGCCAGATGGCTGTGCAAGTGCTGAGCAAGAGCTGCATCCGCGTGGGGTGGGCAGAAGGAGCGCAGGCCAGGGATGGTGATAAACACCAAGTGCCAGGGCTGGGGGCGGGGCGGGGGTGGGGGGAGAGAAGCAGGAGTGGAGCCTCTCCCAAGAAGCAGGGAGCTGTAGGCTGAGCAACAGGAGCACAATAGCTGAGTGGGGTAGGGTTGGACTTCTCCTGGCCCTGAGAACTAGCGCCTGTCCCCCCGAGCAAAGTGTCCCCATTCTCCCCCCGCCACATGGCAAGCAGTCGCCAGCTTGGAGCACAAGGAGAGCCCATTGCCGTACCGCTGAGGACAGCTCTGTGGGCACCAGTGATCGCACACATCTCCCCGAAGAGAACTGCTCCAACGGGCACCAATGATACTGCCAAGAACGACCTTGAGCGTATCACTGCAGACTACGTGGCTCTGGGAAGAAGGATAAAGGAGTTTGAGGCACAAGTGGTGTTCTCGTCTATTCTCCCTGTGGCAGGAAAAGGCCAGCGTAGAGACCGTCGAATCGTGGAAGTCAACGAATGGCTACGCAGATGGTGTCGGAGAGAAGGGTTTGGATTCTTCGACAATGGGATGGTCTTCCAAGAAGAAGGATTGCTTGGTAGAGACGGGCTCCACCTCACGAAGAGAGGGAAGAGCATCTTTGCAAGCAGGCTGGCTAACCTAGTGAGGAGGGCTTTAAACTAGGTTCACCGGGGGAAGGAGACCAAAGCCCTGAGGTAAGTGGGAAAGTGGGATACTGGGAGGAAGCACAAGCAGGAGACCGCAAGAGGGGAGGACTCCTGTCTCAGACCGAGAAAGCGGGACAATCAGCGAGTTATCTCAAGTGCCTATACACAAATGCAAGAAGCCTGGGGAACAAGCAGGGAGAACTAGAAGTCCTGGCACAGTCAGGGAATTATGATGTAATTGGAATAACAGAGACTTGGTGGGATAACTCACATGATTGGAGTACTGTCATGGATGGATATAAACTGTTCAGGAAAGACAGGCAGGGCAGAAAAGGTGGGGGAGTTGCTTTGTATGTAAGAGAGCAGTATGACTGCTCAGAGCTCCAGTACGAAACTGCAGAAAAACCTGAGTGTCTCTGGATTAAATTTAGAAGTATGAACAACAAGGGTAATGTCGTGGTGGGAGTCTGCTACAGACCCCCAGACCAGGGGGATGAGGTGGACGAGGCTTTCTTCCAGCAACTAACAGAAATTGCTAGATCACAGGCCCTGGTTCTCATGGGTGACTTTAATCACCCTGATATCTGCTGGGAGAGCAATACAGCAGCTCACAGACAATCCAGGAAGTTTCTGGAAAGTGTAGGGGACAACTTCCTGGTGCAAGTGCTGGAGGAACCAACTAGGGGAAAAGCTTTTCTTGACCTGCTGCTCACAAACAGGGAAGAAATAGTAGAGGAAGCAATAGTGGATGGGAACCTGGGAGGCAGTGACCATGAGATGGTCGAGTTCAGGATCCTGATACAAGGAAGAAAGGAGAGCAGTAGAACAGAGACCCTGGACTTTAGAAAAGCAGACTTTGACTCCCTCAGGGAACTGATGGGCAAGGTCCCCTGGGAGAATAACATGAAGTAGTTAAAGATAGAGGAAAGCTGGCTGTATTTTAAAGAAACCTTATTGAGGTTGCAGGAACAAACCATCCCCATGTGTAGGAAGAAAAGTAAATATGGCAGGCGACCAGCTTGGCTTAACAGTGAAATCCTTGCTCGTCTTAAACACAAAAAAACAGCTTACAAGAAGTGGAAGATTGAACAAATAACCAGGGAGGAGTATAAAAGTATTGCTCAGGCATGCAGGTGTGAAATTAGGAAGGCCAAATCACACTTGGAGTTGCAGCTAGCCGGAGATGTTAGGAGTAACAAGAAGGGTTTCTTTAGGTATGTTAGCAACAAGAAGAAAGTCAAGGAAAGTGTGGGCCCCTTGCTGAATGAGGGAGGGAACCTAGTGACAGAGGATGTGGAGAAAGCTAGTGTACTAAATGCTTTTTTTGCCTCTGTCTTCACAGACAAGGTCAGCTCCCAGACAGCTGCACTCTGCAGCACGGTATGGGGAGGAGGTGACCAGCTCTCTGTGGAGAAAGTAGTAGTTCGGGACTATTTAGGAAAGCTGGACGAGCACAAGTCCATGGGGCCGGATGCGCTGCATCCGAGGGTGCTAAAGGAGTTGGCCGATGAGATTGCGGAGCCATTGGCCATTATCTTTGAAAAATCATGGCGATCGGGGGAGGTCCCGGACGACTGGAAAAAAGCTAATGTAGTGCCCATCTTTAAGAAAGGGAAGAAGGAAGATCCAGGGAACTACAGGCCAGTTAGTCTCACCTCAGTCCCTGGAAAAATCATGGAACAGGTCCTCAAGGAATCAATCCTGAACCACTTAAAGGAGGGGAAAGTGATCAGGAACAGTCAGCATGGATTCACCAAGGGCAAGTCATGCCTGACTAACCTAATTGCCTTCTATGATAAGATAACCGGCTCTGTGGATGAGGGGAAAGCAGTGGATGTGCTATTTCTGGACTTTAGCAAAGCTTTTGATACAGTCTCCCACAGTATTCTTGCCAGCAAGTTAAAGAAGTATGGGCTGGATGAATGGACGGTAAGGTGGATAGAAAACTGGCTAGATGGTCGGGCTCAACGGGTAGTGATCAATGGTTCCTTGTCTAGTTGGCAGCCGGTATCAAGTGGAGTGCCCCAAGGGTCGGTGCTGGGGCCGGTTTTATTCAATATCTTCATTAACGATCTGGAAGATGGTGTGGACTGCACCCTTAGCAAGTTTGCAGATGACACTAAACTGGGAGGAGTGGTTGATACGCTGGAGGGTAGGGATAGGATACAGAGGGACCTAGACAAATTAGAGGATTGGGCCAAAAGAAATATGATGAGGTTCAACAAGGACAAGTGCAGAGTCCTGCATTTAGGACGAAAGAATCCCATGCACTGCTATAGACTAGGGACCGAATGGCTGGGCAGCAGTTCTGCAGAAAAGGACCTAGGGGTTACGGTGGACGAAAAGCTGAATATGAGTCAACAGTGTGCCCTTGTTGCCAAGAAGGCTAATGGCATTTTGGGTTGTATAAGTAGGGGCATTTCCAGCAGATCGAGGGATGTGATCATTCCCCTCTACTCAGCACTGGTGAGGCCTCATTTGGAGTACTGTGTCCAGTTTTGGGCCCCACACTACAAGAAGGATGTGGATAAATTGGAGAGAGTCCAGCGGAGGGCAACAAAAATGATTAGGGGGCTGGAGCACATGACTTACGAGGAGAGGCTGAGGGAACTGGGATTGTTTAGTCTGCAGAAGAGAAGAATGAGGGGCGATTTGATAGCTGCTTTCAACTACCTGAAAGGGGGTTCCAAAGAGGATGGATCTAGACTGTTCTCAGTGATAGAAGATGACAGAACAAGGAGTAATGGTCTCAAGTTGCAGAGGGGGAGGTTTAGGTTGGACATTAGGAAAAACTTTTTCACTAGTAGGGTGGTGAAGAACTGGAATGGGTTACCTAGGGAGGTAGTGGAATCTCCTTCCTTAGAGGTTTTTAAGGTCAGGCTTGACAAAGCCCTGGCTGGGCTGATTTAGTTGGGTTTGGTCCTGCTTTGAGCAGGAGGTTGGACTAGATGACCTCCTGAGGTCCCTTCCAACCCTGAGATTCTATGATTCTATGACAGAGTCCTGGGATGAGCAGCACTTTTTGCTCCTCTAGCCTGTACAATGGGCTGCCTAGCTCCCACTCCTAGCTGCACTGCTGTGCTTCCACGGACTCCCCATGCACTCTGCCTTGGTGCAGTCCATCTCCTTGGAGTCGGGGCAGGGTTTGTGATGGCCATTCCTCGGCCTCACCACCCTCATGATGTCACAGAGGGCAGTTCCTGGTTAGACGGCCTCTCGGGTGGAATCCTGTGCCCTACCTAGCTGGCTGGCGGGGGTTCTGGAGTTGGCACTCAGGGTCTCATGGATAGTTAGTGGCTGCCACAGCCTTGGTGCATGCAAAGTGGCCTGAGGCCAGGGAGTCTGCGCAGGAGATGACACTTCTCCGGTGCTTCCCAGTGCAGAGTGCCAACAGGCTTTCTCTGAGGATCACTCCCAGCCACCAAGCAGCAGCCTCCTCCAGGGTGGACACAGCAGCTGGTTGCTGGGGTCACAGGAAGGAAACGTCTCTTGTGACCTGCCAGGGCCCATAGGGAGGCAGAGTGGGGGAAGCAGGGCTGATGTTTGGCCTGGACTGCAGGGCTGATCCCCTTGTGATCGTTGATGAGCTCAAGGGGCCGGGGCCTTGGCTAAGTGCCATCCAAGGGCAGGAAGGTGGAGCTGCAGACTGTGCCTGTCTGCCCCATTGCCGGCAGGGGCAACAGTAGAGCACCTTTGCCCTTGGGGATGATGAGCTGTCTGTGCCTGGGGGCCTTAATGAGCGGAGCAGGCAGCAATTAGGGAGTTACCTCCTTGATTTGGGGGAGCAAGTTTTAAGTGAAATTTGCAAACAAAATAAATGTTGGTGACTTTTTTAGTGACTCGCCCCCTCTGTGTGCGTGTGGAGCTGGATTGTCTCAGTCACAGCGCTGGGGGCAGTGGAACCATCCAGCTGCATCAGTGCCAGAGTCCAGCTAGCCCAGGATCCTGTCTGACGTGTCCAGTCCAGGTGCCTCAGAGGAAGGTGCAGGAAGCCTGTGGTGGGCAGTGCTGGGCTAGCCAGTTGGGGACAGAGCCCCTGCGAACAGTCTCCAAACAAGGTTCTTTCCAATGTAGTATACCCTGACAATCTATAGGGTGAGTATGTGGGAGCAAAGGAGTCTGAATCCATGATAAAAACAAACAGCTGCCTGTGGGACAGTTCAATGAAGCAGCAGAGAGGAATGATGATCGGAGCCCAGGCAGCATGCTCTGTAACACACGTGGCACAGAGAGCTGCCTAGAATTCCCTACGCAGCATCTGCTGCTTTTGAGGTACAATGCACTGCCTAGAACAGCTCCTGCTCACAGGGAACATGCAGAGGAGATGGACTGGTTCAGAGAGATGGAGCTAAGGTGCCTGGCTCAGTTTGGAGCAGTCTCTCCATCCCTGTTCTGAAATGGCCTCCAGTGTCAAGAGATTAAAGGAATTCCATAATAAAACATCTTGAGCGCTGCTCCTTCCCAGGCGGAGCTGGGCTCATGAGAGAATCTAAGCTCTGTGGCAGCTGGGGGACAGCTAATGGCCAGTGAGGCAGCTGCTGAATACAAAGCAATGTTTGAAACTGGGACTTGTCAGCACCCTCTTTGTGACTCCTCATTCTGAGTGCCCTGGGGGCATAGCTTGGATGACGCATGGCTGTTACCGTGACCCGGTATGGCTTTTTGGGGCCATAGGGAGCCCATGGTTTAACTCATCCGAAGACCCATGCGGTTTCAGAACTGGATGGGTCCTGAGATAGCTGTCACAAGTCCTGTCTGACTCCCTTTGTTCTGCAGCTTTGGTTCACGCCTCCCTGCCACGCAATCCCCAACAATCTAGTGGCGTTGGCCATTCGTGTCTCTCCCAGAGTTGCATGCCTGGGGCTGCTGTTTAGCTGGGGCAGCTGGATCATCTCCCTCCCTTAGGGTTTTCTCAGCTGTGGCAGTTTTCTGCTGAGACACCCGAGGCCTGGTCTACACTACGATTTTAGTTCGAATTTAGCAGCGTTATAGCGAATTAACCCTGAGTCAGTGCCTCACTGGCTGTGATCAGTCCCAGCCAACAGCATTCTGTAGTCCAGCTATGGGCCAATGTCTTGCCCCGGAACCCAACCGTGCACTAGTGTTTCATTCACCACGGGCCAGGTGACAACAGGAGTGGAGTCCATGTTCCTTTTTATTAAGAGAGCTATTTAGAGAGGTGCAGCAACTACACTGCAGAGAAGAGGAGGGTCAAATTATGTCTAATATCCTTAGACAGAACCCACACAGTAGAAACACCTGTCTCCATCCTCTCTCACCTACACTGGTCTTTGCCACCTCCTACCGGCTGCCTAGTGAGTGCAATTCAGTTGAGGGTGAAACACTCAATCAGGGCATGCCAAGCACAGTTCTGCTGCCCTTTATTCACACAAGGATAACACCCTTCATTACCGCTGCCCCAATAACAAAGTGATTTGTTAGCCAACACCAGCCAAAAGTGATCATTTGGGCAAAGCAGCTCCATCATGCTGCGGACTTAGGCAGAGTGGACATGTCTATGCAAACAAGGTCGTCTCCTGAAGTCCTCTCCCCCAGCTCATCACTAGATATCAGGGAAGAGCTCATTCAGACCCTGCATACATTTTATTAAAAGTTTTATGCCTTTCTCATTTACTGCTTTGTTGTTTAATAAACCCCAAGACCATTACATGATGTCAGAAGTGCTGAATGAGAAAGAGACTTGCAGGAGTTTTGAGGTTAACTCCTGGGTTTGAAACTGAAAGTAGAGGGAACAGGAACACATGGAGCAGCAAACAGAGAATGACAAAGGCTTTTGTATGTATTTTATGAACACAATAGTAGCTTGACTAGCCTAAGACAGGAAGAAAGCCAAAATGGATGCAGTCTGCAAATGTCAGACAATGTTGCAGAGAACCAGAAAAAATTCCAACATAGATTTGAATTGTATTTAGCAGCCATAGGGGCAGAGGAGAAAAATGACAAAGTGAAATTATCTATCTTTTTGCACATTGTGGGGGAGGAAACGTTGGAAATTTATAACAACTTTAAGGGCTTATCCACATTTAAAATGCTACAGTGGCACAGCTGCTCCACTGCAGCTTCAATCTAGACACCGCCTATACCGATGGGAGGTAGTGTCAGCATAGCTGATCCACCTCCCTAAGAAGCAGTAGCTAGGTTGACAGAAGACTTCTTCCGTTGACCCAGTGCTATCTACATGGAACTTAAGTTGGTTAACTATGCTGCTCATAGTACTGAGCAACATAGTTATGCTAACCTCATTTTGTAGTGTAGACTAGACCTAAGTTGTAAGAAGGTGAAAGCATGAAGTTTAATAAAATACTGACTAAATATGAGGAACATTGAATGCCAAAAAAGAATGAGACCTTTAAGAGAGACAATATTTTTACATGTATGCAAAAAACTGATGATACCATAGAGCAGGGGTAGGCAACCTATGGCACGTGTGCCGAAGGCGGCACGTGAGCTGATTTTCAGTGGCACTCATGCTGCCCGGGTCCTGGCCACCGGTCCGGGGGGCTCTGCATTTTAATTTAATTTTAAATGAAGCTTCTTATACATTTCTAAAACCTTATTTACTAAAGTATACATACAACATACATACATACAACAATAGTTTAGTTATATATTATAGACTTACAGAAAGAAACCTTCTGAAAATGTTAAAATGTATTACTGGCACGCAAAACCTTAAATTAAAGTGAATAAATGAAGACTCGGCACACCACTTCTGAAAGGTTGCCGACCCCTGCCATAGAGCAATATGTCACAGAATTAAGAAGACTCACTAAACCTGTGATTTTGGTGAGCTGATAGTCTCTGGTCAAAGATAGGATCATTCGTGGCATTGAAGAGAATGTGTTAAGAGAGAGACTGCTCCATGAACAGGACAGGAAGCTGGATATGAGTCAACAGCATGCCCTTGTTGTCAAGAAGGCTAACGGCTTATTGGGCTGCATTAGTAGGAGCATTGCCAGCAGATCGAGGGAAGTGATTATTCCCCTCTATTCGGCACATCTGGAGAGGTCACATCTGGAGTACTGTGTCCAGTTTTGGGTCCTCCACTACAGAAAGGATGTGGACAAATTAGAATCCAGCAGAGGGCAACCAAAATGATTAGGGGGCTGGGACACATGACTTATGAGGAGCAGCTGAGGGAACGGGGCTTATTTAGTCTGCAGAAGAGAAGAGTGAGGGGGAATTTGATAGCAGCCTTCAGGGCCGGCTCTGACTTTTTTGCCACCCCAAGCAAAAACAACAACAACAACAAAAAACAGGGTGTAGGGCGGCCGGACCCGGAGGCAAAGCCAAAAAACCCACACACACAAAAAACCCCAGGGCGCAGGGCGGCCGGACCTGGAGGCAAAGCAAAAAAAACCCAAAAACCCCAGGGCGCAGGGCGGCCGGACCCAGAGGCAAAGCAAAAAAAACCCCCAAAAACCCAGGGCGGCCGGACCCGGAGGCAAAGCAAAAAAAAATAAAAAATAGGGCAGCCGTGCCGCCCTAAGATTGGATGGAATGCCGCCCCTTAGAATCTGCCGCCCCAAGCGTGAGCTTGCTTGGCTGGTGCCTGGAGCCGGCCCTGCCAGCCTTCAACTACCTAAAGGAGGGTTCCAAAGAGGATGGAGCTAGGCTGTTCTCAGTGGTGGCAGATGACAGAACAAGCAGCAATGGTCTCAAGTTGCAGTGGGGGAGGTCTAGGTTGGATATTAGGAAAAACTATTTCACTAGTAGGGTGAAAACAACGAGGAGTCCTTGTGGCACCTTAGAGACTAACATTTATTTGGGCATAAGCTTTTGTGGGCTAAAATCCACTTCATCAGATGCATCAAGTGAAAAATACAGTAAGCAGTATTACAGCACATGAAAAAATGGGAGTTGCCTTACCAAGTGTGGGGGGGGGAGGGGTCAGTGCTAACGAGGCCAATTCAATTAAGGTGGAAGTGGCATATTCTCAACAGTTGACAAGAAGGGGGTGGGGGGGAGATAAGCATGGGGAAATAGTTTTACTTTGTCTAATGGCCCATCCACTCCCAGTCTTTATTCAAACCTAATTTGATGGTGTCCAATTTGCAAATTAATTCCAATTCATCAGTCTCTCATTGGAGTCTGGTTTTGAAGTTTTTTTGTTGTAATATTGCGACTTTTAGGTCTCTAATCGAGTGGGCCAGGGAGGTTGAAGTGTTCTCCAACTGGTTTTTGAATGTTATAATTCTTGACGTCTGATTTGAGGAGTTAGATGTGCGGGAGTAAGAAAACCTGATAAGAGGGCCTGGATACTGCCCATGAAAGTTTTGCTTTGTTTCAGTTTTCACCAAAAAGATTAGTAGCAATTGGATGTCTAACATACTGAATGCCAGTGAAAATGAGGTAGGATCTCAGGCTAAAATAGGGAAAGAACAAGTTAAAATTACTTGGTGTCATAGGTTTCACCCCCACTCTGAACTTTAGGGTACAAATGTGGGGACCTGCATGGGAACTCATAAGCTTAATTACCAGCTTAGATCAGTATGCTGCCACCACCCAAATATTGGAGTCATTTGGGAAACTCTGTCTTCTCCCCCAAAACCCTTTCCCTCCCAAGTACTATAACCCTTCCCTGGGTAGTTTTGAGAGACTCCTCCACCAATTCCCTGGTGAACACCGATCCAAAAATCCTTGGATCTTAAAACAAGGAGAAATTAACCATCCCCCCTCCTTTTCCCCACCAATTCCTGGTGAGCCCAGATCCAACTCCCTTGGATCTTAAAACAAGGAAAAATCAATCAGGTCTCTAAAAAGAAGGCTTTTAATTAAAGAAAAGAAAGGTAAAAGAAAAACCTCTGGGAGATAGCATACAAGCTGATCTCACAGACAACAGATTTAAAACACAGAGGATGTTCCCCTGGGCAAAACTCTTAGTACATCAAAAAATAGCCAATTTGATTATACCTATAATGCCCAAGACAGGTTACAAAAGAAAATAAACATAAGCTAATTCCTTCACTAAATACTCACTACCCTGTTTGATTCCTGATTCCTTTTCCTCTCCGGCCAGAACTGAAACTGACCCAGACAAAGGGAACTTCCCTCCTTCCTTTTGAAACATCTTGTCCCCCCATTGGTTCCTTTGGTCAGGTGTCAGCTAGGCTAGGTGAACTTCTTAACCCTTTACAGGTAAAAGAGGCATTAACCCTTAACTATCTGTTTATGACACGCCCCCCAAATCTCAGACAGTGTTGGACCGCACTGGCTGTGATTTTTTTCCTAGAACTTTAGAATAAACAGATTAATAAAACACATGCACCTTTACATATACTACTAATTATGTAAAAACTACAAGACTTTTCACATTTCAAGGACGATTTAACCAGTTAATTCTGGGAAACTTTCACGGGATAGTGTATCAGCCCTTGATCTGCTGTCGCTGCAGACGTCCAAGGGTCGTGGAGAGGTTCACCTCTTCCACACCACCGTCACTTTTCCCTTTGTAGTAGACACCTTCAGGCCACTCCGCGTCATCTGTTCCCTGGGTTGTAAACTGGAAAACTTTTAATTCTCTGGAATAAAAGGGCTTAAGAGAATTAACATGGTACACCTTAGGCTTCATATTTGAGGTAGGGGATGCTATGAGATAGTTAACAGCTCCTAGGCGTTCCTGGACCGTGAATGGCCCTTCCCATGACGCTTCCATTTTATGGGCCTGGAGCGCCTTTAAGACCATGACTTGGTCTCCTACTTTGAAGGACCGTTCTCTGGAATGTTTATCATACCAGGCCTTTTGCTCCTCCTGAGCATCCTTTAGGTTTTCTTTAGCAAGGGCTAAAGAGTGTCGGAGGGTGTTTTGTAGGTCGCTTACAAAGTCTAGAATGTTAGTTCCTGGAGAAGGCGTAAACCCCTCCCATTGCTGCTTCACCAACTGTAATGGCCCCTTAACCTCGCGGCCATACACAAGTTCAAAAGGTGAAAACCCTAAACTGGGATGTGGTACAGCCCTGTAGGCAAAAAGCAACTGCTGTAACACTAGGTCCCAATCATTGGAGTGTTCATTTACGAATTTACGTATCATGGCCCCCAAAGTTCCATTAAACCTCTCCACCAGGCCATTGGATTGATGGTGGTAAGGGGTGGCAACCAAGTGATTCACCCCATGAGATTCCCACAGGCTTTTCATGGTCCCTGCCAAGAAATTCGTTCCCGAATCGGTAAGGATGTCGGAGGGCCAACCTACCCTGGCAAAAATGTCTGCTAATGCCTGGCACACACTTTTAGCCCTGGTGTTGCTTAAGGGTACTGCTTCCGGCCATCGGGTGGCAAAATCCATGAAAGTTAGTATGTATTGTTTTCCTCTGGGTGTCTTTTTTGGGAAAGGACCCAGAATATCCACAGCTACTCGCTGAAAGGGAACCTCAATTATGGGGAGTGACTGGAGAGGGGCTTTGACCTGGTCTTGGGGTTTTCCCACTCTTTGGCACACCTCACAAGACCGAACATAATTAGCAACATCCTTGCCCATTCCCTCCCAGTGGAAGGACTTCCCCAACCGGTCTTTGGTTCTGTTCACCCCAGAATGGCCACTGGGATGATCATGGGCTAAGCTTAAGAGCTTTACCCGGTACTTAGTTGGAACTACCAACTGCCTTTGAGGATGCCAGTCTTCCTGGTGTCCACCAGAAAGAGTCTCCTTGTATAAAAGTCCTTGTTCTACAACAAACCGGGATCGGTTAGAAGAGCTGAGAGGCGGTGGGGTGCTCCGTGCCGCCACCCAAGCTTTCTGGAGGCTGTCATCTGCTTCCTGCTCGGCCTGGAACTGTTCCCTTGATGCTGGAGACATCAGTTCCTCCTTGGACTGTGGACTTGGGCTTGGTCCCTCTGGAAGCGATGTAGGTGATGAGGTTGTTTCCGCTGAGTGTGAACCGCTCTCCGCTGGTGCACTATGTGGTATTTCAGGCTCTGGCTGAGCCTCTTGGGTAGGATTATTTGCTGCTTCTGCCAGTTCAGGCTCGCTGGTGCCCTCTGGCGTTGTAGTTGTAGACGGGTTTGCAAGCGCTGTACTCAGTGTTGGCAAGGGTTCTGGTGCTGGTTGCTTTGCTAGTTCCGGTTCTGGGACTGGATCAACTACGGCTGTAGCACTCGTGGGCAGAAGATCCGGTTCCACCACCTCTGTCTGAGTCTCGGGTAACACAGACGGGGCCCTGGTGGAAGGGTCAGGAACAGAGATAGGTGTGAAAGCTTGCTTAGCCTGGCTGCGGGTGACCATTCCCACCCTCTTGGCTAGCTTCACATGGTTGGCCAAGTCTTCCCCCAGCAGCATGGGGATGGGATAATTGTCATAGACTGCAAAAGTCCACATTCCTGACCAGCCCTTGTACTGGACAGGCAACTTGGCTGTAGGCAAGGTTAAAGAGTTTGACATGAAGGGTTGGATTGTCACCGGCGCCTCTGGGTTGATGAATCTGGGGTCCACTAGGGATTGGTGGATAGTTGACACTTGTGCTCCAGTGTCCCTCCACGCGATAACCTCCTTTCCGCCCACTCTCAAGGTTTCCCTTCGCTCCAAGGGTATTTGAGAGGCATCTGGGCCTGGGGATCTTTGGTGTGATTGTGGTGTAATGAACTGTAATCGGTTGGGGTTCTTGGGGCAATGGGCCTTTATATGTCCCAGTTCATTACATTTAAAACATCGGCCTGCTAAGGTATCACCGGGGCGAGGTGGGTTGCTGGAGACTGGTGTGGTGTGACGATAAGGGGTTTGGGGTTTAACTTGGGATGTAGGTGGGGCCTTGGGCTGCCCCTGGTGGTAGGGTGTGGTTTGAGGTTTTCCCTCTGCTCCCTCCACCCGTTTTGTGTTGATTTTCCCCGCCTCACTGGCGGCCTGGGACTGTTCGTATTGATCAGTGTAAGAAGCAAGACTTTCGACTGAGTCCATTGTCTTATCCCATAACCACTGTTTAATATGATCCTTGGTCATATTCAGGAATTGTTCCTGAGTCATTAAATCAATCATTCCTTCAAAGGTAGTTACACCCCTGCCGTCGACCCATTTCTTTAACAGATCCTTTATCTGGTGTGCATAAGCTGTATTACTTAGTCCAAGCCCTCTCTGAAGGGTTCTAAATTTGACTCTGTAAGTGTCAGGTGTAACTTGAAATTGCTTTAAAACCAAATCCTTAAATTTACCATAGTCAGAAGCCTCCCCAATAGGCATCTTGTTGAATACATCCAGAGCTCTTCCAGTCAATTTGGCTACCAATGTGGTCATCTTTTGTTCTTCAGGAATGGTATGGAGAGTGCATAGTCTCTCAAAGGTGAGGAAATATTCAGCAATATCACTGGATTCATCATACTGTGGACATAGTCGCTCCCATTTATGGATTTTTGGGGAAGTGGAGCCAGCAGGTGGAGGATTTTGTCTCTTCAACTCCATAACAGCCAGTTCATGTTGCTGGGCCTCCCTCTGGGCCTCCATAGCTCTCTTGTGGGCAGCTTCCTCTGCCTCCACAGCTCTCTTGTGGGCAGCTTCCTCTGCCTCCACCCTTGCTGCCTCTGCCTCTATAGCTCTCTTGTGGGCAGCTGCCTCTGCCTCCACCCTTGCTGCCTCTGCCTTAATTTCTAATTGTCTTAGTTCTAGCCGTCTTTTATGTTCATTTTCTTTCTCTGTTGCTTCCAACCTAGCTAGCTCGAGCTTGTTGGCTGTGTCACTGCTAGTCATTTTCCTGCTTTCTTCTGCTGGGCCACACCCCCCTGCAGTTCACTGACTGGGATGTCTCAGCTCAGGGTTGCTTAGTTACCAGAGACTTCCACAGTATTCAGTGTTGCTTTTCTGGTCTCCCCTAGCTATCTTTGTTTGAGAGGTAGAAAAAAAAACAACCCAGCTTGTAAATTCCTTTGTTATTGGAACTTGACCACTCAGAGTAAGAAAGAAACAAGGAAAACTGGTTTTGTAACTTGTCTGGCAATATGCTAATTACTTTCCAGCTGTTCACAGCTGGGAACCTTTCTTCTAACAAAAAGCCCTTGTTAGAAAAACTTAACCTGTTTGCCTTCAGGTCAAAAGATAAGATCTGTATCTCTCCTTCACTGTTTCCCCAGCATCTCCAAGGAGAGAGAGAGAAGAAAAAAAAATCTGGCTTGGTTCTTTTACAATCTCCCACCGCTGCTCACCATGTCATAGGTTTCACCCCCACTCTGAACTTTAGGGTACAAATGTGGGGACCTGCATGGGAACTCATAAGCTTAATTACCAGCTTAGATCAGTACGCTGCCACCACCCAAATATTGGAGTTATTTGGGGAACTCTGTCTTCTCCCCCAAAACCCTTTCCCTCCCAAGTACTATAACCCTTCCCTGGGTAGTTTTGAGAGACTCCTCCACCAATTCCCTGGTGAACACCGATCCAAAAATCCTTGGATCTTAAACCAAGGAGAAATTAACCATCCCCCCTCCTTTTCCCCACCAATTCCTGGTGAGCCCAGATCCAACTCCTTTGGATCTTAAAACAAGGAAAAATCAATCAGGTCTCTAAAAAGAAGGCTTTTAATTAAAGAAAAGAAAGGTAAAAGAAAAACCTCTGGGAGATAGCATACAAGCTGATCTCACAGACAACAGATTCAAAACACAGAGGATGTTCCCCTGGGCAAAACTCTTAGTACATCAAAAAATAGCCAATTTGATTACACCTATAATGCCCAAGACAGGTTACAAAAGAAAATAAACATAAGCTAATTCCTTCACTAAATACTCACTACCCTGTTTGATTCCTGATTCCTTTTCCTCTCCGGCCAGAACTGAAACTGACTCAGACAAAGGGAACTTCCCTCCTTCCTTTTGAAATATCTTGTCCCCCCATTGGTCCCTTTGGTCAGGTGTCAGCTAGGCTAGGTGAACTTCTTAACCCTTTACAGGTAAAAGAGGCATTAACCCTTAACTATCTGTTTATGACACTTGGAAAAGTTAGATGTCTTCAAGTCACTAGGGCCTGAGGAAATACATCCTAGAATATTCAAGCAGCTGACTGAAGAGGTATCTGAGCCATTAGCGATTAGCTTCGAAAAGTCATGGAAGACAGAAGAGATTCCAGAGGAGTGGAAAAGGGCAAATATAGTGCACATCTATAAAAAGGGAAATAAGGACAACCTGGGGAATTACAGACCAGTCAGTTTAACTTCAGTACCTGGAAAGATAATGGAGCAAATAATTAAGCAATGAATTTGCGAACATCTAGAAGCTAATAAGGTGATAAGTAACACTCAGTATGGATTTGTCAAGAACAAATCATGTAAAACCAACTTAATAGCTTTCTTTGACAAGGTAACAAGCTTTGTGGGGGGGGTGGAGCCGTAGATGTGGCTTTATTAAGGCTTTTGATACTGTCTCCCATGACCTTCTCATAAACAAACTAGGCAAATACAACCCAGATGGAGCTACTATAAAGTGGGTGCATAGCTGGTTAGAAAACTATTCCCAGAGAGTAGTTATCAGTAAGGCTAAGTTTTAATCATGGGTAATTTTAGTAAAAGTCATGGACAGGTCATAGGCAGTAAACAAAAATTCACGGGCCTGTGACCTGTCCATGACTTTTACTAAAAATACCTCTGATTAAAACATGGGGCGGCACTCAGGGGGCGCTGCAGGTGCTGGAGAGGGGGCGCTGCCCAGAGGGGCACTGTGGGTGCTGGGGAGGGGGGCATGGCCTGGGGAAGCACCACGGGTGCTGGGGAGGGGCGTGCTGCCCAGGGGGCTGTGGCGGGTGCTGGGGAGTGGGGCACTGCCCAGGGGGGCACAGCTGGTGCTGGGGAGGGGGCACGGCCTGGGGAAGCACCATGGTTGCTGGGGAGGGAGGCGCGGGTGGCAAGTTGTGGCCCGGGGGGGCGCAGGTGCTGGGGTGGAAGTTGCGGCTGGGGGAGTACGGTTGGGGGGGGGGGGGTTGGGGGGGCTGAGGCAGGCTCCCTACCCAGCTACTGGGAAGCAGCGGCCCCAGCTCCTTAGCTCCATGTGCTGCCTCTGCTCCTCCCCAAGCCCTGGTTCTTCAGCTCCCATTGGCCGGGAACTGGGGGGATGGTGCTTGGCTGCCAGCAGTGGCAACATGTGGAGCTAGGGGAGCTGAGAGAGGGGACCCCCCCCCTCCAGGTAAGCAGCGGCCCCAAGCCCTGCCCCCCACACACCCAAACTCCTGCTACTGGGTGGCAGGAGGGCCCCAAGAGGCGGAGGGGCCGAGGGGGCCTGAGACTGCCCCAGCAGCAGCCAGTGCGAGTGACCCCGGGGCTGCCCGAGCTGCTCAGATGGCTCCTGGGCCAGCTGCACAGGGCTGCTGGAGAAGTCATGGAGGTCACAGAAAGTCACGGAATCCGTGACCCCCGTGACAAACATGGAGCCTTAGTTATCAGTGGTTCACAGTCAAGCTGGAAGGGCATATCAAGTGGGGTCCCGCAGGGATCAGTTCTGGGTCCAGTTCTGTTCAATATCTTCATCAATGATTTAGATAATGGCATAGAGAGTACACTTATAAAGTTTGTGGATGATACCAAACTGGGAGGAGTTGCAAATGCTTTGAAGGATAAGATTAAAATTCAAAATGATCTGGACAAACCGGAGAAGTGGTCTGAAGAAAATAGGATGAAATTCAATAAGGACAAATGCAAAGTACTCCACTTAGGAAGGAACAATTAGTTGCAAACATACAAAATGGGAAATGACTGCTGAGGAAGGAGTACTGCGGAAAGGGATCTGGGGGTCATAGTCGATCACAAGCTGAAAATGAGTCAACAGTGTAACACTTCCAGAAAAAGCGATCATTCTGGGATGTATTAGCAGGAGTGTTGTAAGCAAGACACAGTAAGTAATTCTTCTGCTCTACTCAGCACTGATTAGGCCTCAATTGGAGTATTGTGTCCAGTTCTGGGAGCTACCTTTCAGGAGAGATGTGGACAGATTGGAGAAAGTCCAGAGAAAAGCAACAAAAATGATTAAAGGTCTACAAAACATGACCTATGAGGGAAGATTGAAAAAACTGGATTTGTTTAGTCTGGAGAAGAGAAGACTGAGAGGGGACATGATAACAATTTTCAAGTACATAAAAGGCCTTTACAAGGAGAAAGAAGAAAACTTGTTCTCATTAACCTCTGAGGATAGGACAAGAAGCAATGGGCTTAAATTGCAGCAAGGGAGGTTTAGGTTGGACATTAGATAAAACTTCCTAACTGTCAGGGTGGTTAAGCACTGGAATAAATTGCCCAGGGAGGTTGTGGAATCTCTGTCATTGGAGATCTTTAAGAGCGGGTCAGACAAACACCTGTCAGGGATGGTCTAGTATGATAATACTTAGGCCTGCCTTAAGTGCAGTGAAAGTGAATGAAACAATTATTCCACTCAGGAACTCAGGTTAATATGCTACCTGAACAAGATTATGAGACTGAAAATAAGATCGAAACTGGAACCAACAAAAATGAGTTACTGGTTATTCTGGAACAAATATACCAGTGGAGGGGAGGTGCACTGCTAGCATCAGCTGTAAAAACACCATGTGCAGGCTCCCATTCACTATGGTATCTAAGTTGGTGACACCAATTTTAGGCCTGGCTGCCTGTGAAAAACTGTCTGGCAAAACTGGTGCTCTCACTACTAGAGCATGCTGAACCTGGCTCTGAGGCACTCATTCACAAATATCGTGATCTGTTTCAAGGGTTGGGTTGCTTTGCAGGGTGAACATACAATCCAGCTAAACAAGCAGTTCCCTCCAGTTATCCATCCATGTAGAAAGGGGCATTTGCACTCCATGATAAACTGAAGGCTGAGTTCACAAGAATGGAAGCAATACAAGTAATACAAATAATTGAGGAGCCAGTGGAATGGCACCCTAGTCATTGTGGAGAAAAATAACAGCCAGCTATGCATAAGCTTAGATCCGTGAGACCTCAACAAGGCTGTACAAAAAGAACATTTCAAACTGCCAACCAGAGAAGAGATTATGGCTTCATTTGCAAATGCTCAATAGTTCAGTAAATTGGATGTCTCCTTAGGATTTTGGCAACTAAAACTAACTGAAGAAAGCTCAAAACTATGCACATTTAATATCCTATTTGGAAGATACAGATTCTTACGCTTATCGTTCAGCATGGCTTCAGCACCAGAAGTGTATCATAGTAATGGTTTTGACACTTCAGTGGACGACACCATCATCTAGGGCGGAACTAAAGAGGAGCAAAATTGTAGACTTCAGGAAATCTTGGTTGCAACTAGAGTGGTGTCAAGGCTGAATCCCAACTCTGTCACTCTGAGTGCAGAAGTGGGGCCCGCAAGAATTTTAAAAATTAATACTTGCCACTCCAGGCTTGTAGTAAACTCCCAAGGTTACAGCTTTTCTCTGACCTTGGCTTGGTAAACGCTGCCACCACCCAAATGCAACAAAACCCCCTGTCATAAACAGATAGTTAAGGGTTAATGCCTCTTTTACCTGTAAAGGGTTAAGAAGTTCACCTAGCCTAGCTGACACCTGACCAAAGGAACCAATGGGGGGACAAGATGTTTCAAAAGGAAGGAGGGAAGTTCCCTTTGTCTTGAGTCAGTTTCAGTTCTGGCCGGAGAGGAAA
>QXTE01000340.1:26067-112654 GCA_003942145.1 Platysternon megacephalum
TTTTTCCTTGTTTTAAGATCCAAAGGGGTTGGATCTGGGCTCACCAGGAATTGGTGGGGGAAAGGAGGGGGGATGGTTAATTTCTCCTTGTTTTAAGATCCAAGGGTTTTGGGTCAGTGTTCACCAGGGAATTGGTGGAGGAGTCTCTCAAAACTACCCAGGGAAGGGTTATAGTACTTGGGAGGGAAAGGTTTTTGGGGGAGAAGACAGAGTTTCCCAAATGACTCCAATATTTGGGTGGTGGCAGCATACTGATCTAAGCTGGTAATTAAGCTTATGAGTTCCCATGCAGGTCCCCACATTTGTACCCTAAAGTTCAGAGTGGGGGTGAAACCTATGACACCCCCCCTTGAACCCAGAAAGGAGCACTTGGGAATTCCTCCGTGTGGGATCCCCTCAAGCCCTTTCACCCCCCCTCTGGGGAAGAGCTGAGAAAGGAAACAAAGGAAATTAGCTGTGGCTACCAGCTAATCAAACAACATTCACAAACCTCTTAGGACACCAAAAATCCAATCCTGTTCTTAAAAAAGGTATATTTTATTAAAAACAAAAAGAAAGAAAATACATCTGGAACTTAGGCTTTTGCTAGATTTTAAAAGAGCAATTCCAAAAATCAAGCACTCAAAATAGCTTTCTTGGGGGTTCAGTTTAAAGGTTACAAGCAAATAAAAGCATCTGGGGTTAGCACAGAGGAGTCCACAAGCCAATAAGAAATAAAAGAAATTATCCTAATCACGTCTAGCTAAACATTCTGATCTACATACACATTTGGAGTTCAGATAAGTAGTTCTAGGCATGATCTGATGACTTATAATCATACCTGGCTTAGCTGCTTATAGCATGGCTGCTCTGTCCCTCCGGCCCAGAGAACAACAGACAAAGGCAAAGTTTCTTTCCCAATTTTAAAAAGTTCTACCTTCCCATTGGCTCTTTTGGACAGGTGCCAACTTTTTTCCTTTACCTGTGGGACTTTTTAACCCTTTACAGGTAAAGCAAGCTACCAAGAGGGATTTTACAGCTAACTGGCTGGCTGGGTGTCCATCAAAGGGAGCTATCTCCCCACTTTATTTATCGGGTCCACACCAGCTGGGATTTCTTTCTGGAGGTTTAAGAAACAGAGTTAATAAGATACATGCACCTCTAATTTCACCAATAATTACCTGAAGAACTAAACAGTATTTTTTACATTTCAAGGACTACAATGACATAGAATACAGGGACATTTTTACCCAGCTGATTCTGGGAAACCTTCCCAGGAGAGTGCATCAGCCACTTTGTTAGAAGCTCCTGAAATGTGTTGTATTTCAAAATCAAAGTCTTGGAGAGCTAAACTCCATCGAAGAAGATTTTTGTTAGTCTCTTTGACTGTCTGAAGCCACTTCAGTGCAGCATGGTCAGTCTGCAGGTGGAAACGCCGTCCCCAAATGTACGGGCGTAGCTTCTCCAGAGCATAAACAATGGCGTAACATTCTTTTTCTGAGACTGACCAGTGACTTTCCCTCTCAGAAATTTTTTTGCTGATGTAACCCTTCTGCCCATCTGAGTTGGCAGCAACAAGGGCCGGGTTCAGTATCTAGGGGTTCCGTTTCAATACTACAAAGCAAAACCGGCTCGAGCCCCCACCCAGTGACCTGGGACAATTTCCTACCACCCCCCGGGCAC
Source organism: Platysternon megacephalum (assembly GCA_003942145.1). Classification (NCBI taxonomy): domain Eukaryota; kingdom Metazoa; phylum Chordata; order Testudines; family Platysternidae; genus Platysternon; species Platysternon megacephalum. The sequence goes on from QXTE01000340.1 coordinate 27,730, forward strand.
CTCTAAGAGGCAGTACTTCCCCTCTCGCAAGCACGGAGTCTGAGTGTAGCAAAATCCTTTTAATAAAGGAGGGAAACAATGCGGAATTATATTGGGGAAACACCACAAACCGGATTCATCATACAAACCATGAGCAAAAGACCCACCCCCAAGTAAGGTTGGCAGTGTCCTTTTCCCCTCAGGGTCTTAAGTCCAACAACCCAAAAGATCACCCCAAAGTCCCAAAAGTCCAACACCTCTAAAGTCTCTTGAGTCCAACAACCCAAGAGTCTGTCCATGGTCAATGCAGCCCCAGAGCTGCAGAGTTTTTGCCCCCCCACAGCCTAGGGGGAAGGGGGGGGGGGAAGAAAGGGTACGCAGGGTGTTAAGGGGCACCTTACGTGGTCCAAGGCCAACTGCCCCGCCTCTCCGTGGGGTTCTGCTGCCGCCTTCACCATGAGCCGCTCCGCTCCACTCCACTATCCGTCCCCGTGAGCTGCACCAGCCGTCCCACGAACTGCTCCGCTCCGCTCCGCTCGCTGTCCCACCGGCAGCACTAACCGTCCCGCAAACTGCTCCGCTCGCCGTTCTGTGGGCCACGGCAACTGTCCCGCAAACTGCTCCTCTCTGCCAGCCGCTTCATAAACTGCTCCGCTCGCCGTTCCGTGGGCCACGCCAACCGCCCCACAAACTGCTCTGTTAGCCGCTCCGCGAACTGCTCCACTCCACCAGCCGCTTAGCAATATAGCTTCAGGCTCCCCCACTAGTTAACACAGCACTCAGTGATCTCAACTCTTAATACCTTTAGTGATTTCAGCTCTTAGTGATTTCAGCTTATAGTAGGGGAGCCTTAGTGCTGGTGCACCATTGGCCCAAAGCAAATTCAGCTCAGCAGTCTGTAACTAGATTCCTAATGGGATCAAAGTTAGCTCTGACATTCAACAGTGGAGAGGGAGGGAGGGAGGGGTGGGTGGAATTGGTGTGTCAGGCCCTCAAAGGGGGCCCAGCCCATCAGGTACAAATACCTGTCCCCAAACTCTCTCAATTCACTGGGTTTTGGAACCCATGTCCCTTGTCTAGCAAGTGCTACTTAGTTGATGGTGAGTCCTTCTGTCATACAACAGTTCACTGGCCTTGGTTCACATAACCAGGGTAACAACACTTTATTCTTCCTGCCCCAATAACAGAGAAACTGGGGATCCTACAACAGCCAAAGTTACCATTTTGGGTTGCTGTAGGCTCATGCTAGGCGGAGTGGGTGTGCCTATGCAAACAAGATCAGCCCCTGAAGTTCTTCTCCACACTCGCCATAATTCACCACCAGATGTCAGGGTAGAGCTCATCCTGACTCTGCTTACACTGAGAACCACGACAGGATGGAATTGTTGATCTGGTCCTTCCTGCATTAAAACTGCTCCCACACCACGCTCAGATGCATCTGTGGTTACAATGAATGGTTGGTTGAAGTCTGGGGCCCTCAATACAGGGTCAGATGTAAGGGCTGCCTTAAGCTGGTTAAAGGCTTTTTGACACTTTTCAGTCCACTCAACGGCATTTGGCTGCTTTTTCCTGGTCAGGTCTGTCAGTGGGGTGGCAATTTGGCTGTAGTGTGGTACAAATCGTTGGTAATACCCAGCCAAGCCCAAGAAGGATTGGACCTGCTTCTTTGACTTAGGGACAGGCCAATTTTGGATAGCATTTACCTTAGCCTGTAGGGGGTTGATAGTTCCTTGACCCACCTGGTGTCCAAGGTACATTACCCTGTTTGACACTTTTTGGCCTTAACAGTTAATCATAGAATCATAGAATATCAGCGTTGGAAGGGACCTCAGGAGGTCATATAGTCCAACCCCCTGCTCAAAGCAGGACCAATCCCCAGACAGATTTTTGCCCCAGATCCCTAAATGCCCCCCTCAAGGATTGAACTCACAAACCTGGGTTTAGCAGGCCAATGCTCAAACCACTGAGCTATCCCCCCTGCCCGCCTGTCTCTCTTATGCACTGGAAGACATCTTGGAAGTGTTCCAGGTGTTCTGCCCATAAATCTGAGAATATAGCCACATTGTCGAGGTAGGCGACTGCAAATTCCCCAAATCCAGCCAGAAGGTTATCCACACTGGAAGGTGGTGGGTGCATTTCGCAGTCCGAAAGGGAGCACATTAAATTCATAGAACCTTACATGGGTGAGGAAGGCTGACCTTTCTTTGGCTGGGTCATCTAGTGGCACTTGCCAGTACCCCTTAGTTAAGTCTAAGGTGGAGATGAACTGGGCACATCCCAGTTTCTCCAATAGCTCATCTGTGCATGGCATTGGATAGTTTTCCGGGTGAGTTACAGCATTTAGTTTACGGTAGTCCACACAAAAGCAAATTTCCCCATCTGGTTTGGGAACCAGAACCACTGGAGAGGCCCATGCACTCTCAGAGGGGCAGATTACACCCATCTGAAACATGTCCTTGATCTCTCCTTCTATTGCGGTTTTGGCTTGAGGAGCCATCTGGTAGGGTTGGGCTCTAATTGGGAGAGGCTCACCTGTGTCAATGGAGTGGTACGCCCGTTCTGTCCGTCCTGTGGTGGCTGAAAACATTGGTGCGAAGTTGGTGTACAGCTCCTGGATTTGCTGTCACTGGTTACGCCCAAGGATCATGAAAGACACACCTCTTCCACGCCACCGTTGCTTTTTCCTTCATAGTAGACTCCTTCAGGCCACTCAGCATCATCTCTCTCCTGGGCTGTAAACTGGAGAACCTTGATTTCTCGGGAATAAATGGGCTTTAGAGAATTAACATGGTATACTTTAGGTTTTAGGGTAGGGTCTGGGAACGCTATGAGGTAATTAACAGCTCGCAGGTGCTCTCGGACCATAAATGGCCTCTCCTATGACACTTCCATCTTATTGGCCTCGAGCACTTTCAGGACCATGACTTGGTCACCTACTTTGAAGGAACACTCTCTGGCATGTTTATCATACCAGGCGTTTTGCTCTTGTTGAGCATCCTTTAGGGTTTCTCGAGCAAGGGCTAGAGAGTCCTTGAGGGTGTTTTGCAGCTTGGTTACAAAGTCCAAAATGTTAGTTCCTGGAGAAGATGTAACCCCCTCCCATTGCTGCTTCACCAACTGTAAAGGAACTTGTGGCCATAAACGAGTTCAAAGGGTGAAAATCTCAAACTTGGATGTGGTACAGCCCTGTAGGCAAAGTGAAACTGCTGCAACACTAGGTCCCAATCATTGGAGTGCTCATTCACAAATTTACTTATCATGGCCCCCAAAGTCCCATTAAACTTCTCCACTAGGCCATTTGTTTGATGGTGGTAAGGGGTGGCAACCAAGTGGTTCACCCCATGAGCTTCCCAAAGATGTTTCATGGTCCCTGCCAGGAAGTTGGTTCCCGAATCCGTAAGGATGTCAGAGGGCCAACCTACCCTGGCAAAAATGTCTGTCAATGCCTGGCTCACGCTTTTAGCCCTGGTGTTGCTTAGAGCTACTGCTTCCGGCCATCGGGTGGCAAAATCCATGAAAGTCAGTATTTACAGCTTTTCTCTGGGTGTCTTCTTAGGGAAAGGACCCAGAATATTCACAGCTACACGCTGAAATGGAAACTCAATGATGGGGAGTGGCTGGAGAGGGGCCTGTGACGTTGTGCAGTCTATATGATTTTGTAAAAACATGATAAGTGAATATAATGTAATTGGAATAGTTTTATAAAAACATAAGTGAGTTTAATGTAACTGAAATATGCTTCATGCAAAAGGTATCATCACAAAGCTTNAAAACTACAGGGGGTGTGAGTGATTGCTGGACCCAGGCTAAAAGAAGATTAGCCTGTAAAAGGGAACATTTTGGAACTGGTGAGGATCTTATCTGTATTTAGTGCAATTAGACATAGATTTGCGTATTTTATTTTATTTTGCTTGGTAACTTCTTTTGTTCTGTCTGTTACTACTTGAAATCACTTAAATCCTACTATCTGTATTTAATAAAATCACTTTCTACTTATTAATTAACTCAGAGTATGTATTAATACCTGGGGGAGCAAACAGCTGTGCATATCTCTCTATCAGTGTTATAGAGGGCGAACAATTTATGAGTTTACTCTGTATAAAGCTTATACAGGGTAAAACGGATTTATCTGGGTTTAGACCCCATTGGGAATTGGGCATCTGAGTGTTAAAGGCAAGCAGACTTCTGTGAGCTGTTCTCAGGGTAACCCTGCAGCTTTGGGATAGGTGGTTCAGACTCTGGTCTGTGTCTGAAGCAGATAGGTGTGTCTGGCTGTCAGCAAGATTGAGTGCTGGAACTACCTGTAGCTGGCAGGGGAGAATAGAACCAGAGGTAGCCTTTGCACATCAGCTGGCAGCTCCCAAGGGGGTTTCTGTGAACTAACCCGTCACAGGGCCTTGACCTGGTCTTGGGGCTTTCCCACCCTCTGGCACACCTCACAAGACCAGACATAGGTAGAAACATCTTTGTGCATTGCTTCCCAGTGGAATGACTTTCCCAAACAGCCCTTGGTCCTGTTCACCCCAGGGTGGCCACTAGGGTGAACATGGGCTAAGCTCAAGGGCTTTTCCCTATACTTAGTTGGAACTACCAACTATCTCTGAGGATGCCAGTCCTCCTTGTGCCCACCAGAAAGAGTCTCTTTGTATAAGAGTCCTCCTTCTATAACCAACCTGGACCTGTTAGAAGAACTGAGAGGCGGTGGGTCACTCCTTGCCGCTGTCCAAGTTCCCTTGAGTCTCTCATCCGCTTCCTGCTGTGCCTGGAACTGTTCCCTTGATGCTGGAGACATTAGTTCCTTGCTGGGTTGTGGACTTGGACTTGGTCCCACTGGAAGTGATGCAGGTGGTGGGGTTGTTTCTGTTAACCATGAACCGCTTTCTGTTGGTGCACAAGGTGTTATTTCAGGCTCCGGTTGGGCCTCTTGCGCCGGTCTAGCTGCTGCTGCAGGTGCAGGCTCTGTGGTGCCCTTTGGTGCTGGCTCCCCTGACTCTGCTGGGGTGGCAAGCACGGGCTCTGGTGCTGACTGGTCAGACAGTGGAAGTTGAAATGGCCCACAAGCCCCTGATAACATCATTTGGCAAACCACTAAATGGCTGCACCTTAGGGATTTAAAAAATGATGATAAAGCTGCAAAAGTATGATCTGGGTGTGCCCTACAGGCTGGTAAATTCATGTTTACTGCGGATGCACTTTCCAGAGCAATGACTCCCACTACAAAACCAGAGAAGACCTTAGAGATAGAGATGCAAGCCTACATAGATCTGATTGTAAAGTCAATTCCCATAGCTAACAGGAAACTGCAAAAAATATGAGGGGAAAGGGAGAAAGATGAATCACTGGGGATCCTTAAAGAAGTGATAATTAAAAGGTGGGATGAAGAATTAAGCATTTGCTGTCAAAGTATAAAAGACTAATGGAATTGCAGACGTGATCTTAGCAGGATGGGGTGATTTTCAAGGGCAGCAAAGTTGTAATACCAATCAACTTCAGGAAAGAAATGCTACAGAAGATCCATGAGGGTCATTTAGGAATTGAGAAGTGCAAACAACGAGCACGAGAGATGCTGCATTGACTGTGGATCCATCATGACATTACTTATGTGGTAGGAAACTGCTTTTCATGCTTGAAATACAAGCTATGCAAACAGGCGGAGGTGCTGAGATCTCACCCAGTTCCACAAAGGTTTTATGAGAAGACAGGCACTGACCTATTCATCTGGCAATCAAAGCACTATTTAATAGTCACAGATTATAATTTGCTGTATCCAGAAATTTGCACACTGCACAGTACTAGTAGTAAATCATTGATAGCTGGCATGAAAGGAATATTTTCCAGACAGAGAACTCCAGCCCAGACATCAACACAGCAATGAAACAGTCCCGCAACCCGAGCCCCATGATCCTGAGTCCGCTGGCACGAACCAGCCGCAGGTTTTTCTTTCTTTTCTTTTCATACCTATAGAGACGGGCTAACCTGCCTGGAGAAGGGTTATTTGAGGAATAACAGCAGTGACACCTCACTCCAGGGTGATGTGATGGTAACATTACCTCTCTAGGTAGTGACCTGGTGGGTATATGGAGCGTAATTTATGGCAATGCACTAGTTGAAATGAGAATTTAAGGTATGCGTTATTAGATAGTTGTTAGCTGTTTATATAGGTCACTCTTCTGCCAGTTGGAGTTGGCAGCAATAAAGGCTACATCTAGGGGTTCCTCTTAAAAATACAAAACAGAACAGGCTTGTGCCGCCCTCCCCCCATAATAATCTAGGAAAATGTAAGTCTGTGTATAAGAAAAGAGAACTTTTCATAGAAGAGAAAGGGAACCCAGCATTAGTTTGGGAAAACACCATACCCACATTAAAAAACAAGCAATCCTAAGCAAAAACCCATCTCCAGAGTGCCTCAGTTTCCCACCTTGCAGTGGGAAAGTGTAACGATGCTGCCTCTGGCAGGACACAACTGAGAGTATCAATTCAGGACAAATTGCTTAGAGCAGGGCAGTTACAGCCCAAGGCTGGGTTTTCTTTACCATTAAGGCACGCCAAACCAGCCAAACAGAGAGGACTTTGGTTTCACCCCACCGGCTAACCATAAGTCATAAAAACAATTTCCTGAAGTTTTCCAGTATCACCACCAGTGCCACTCTTTATGGGGACAAATGGTTATGAAAACCAATAACCCAGTAAAAGAAAAAAGGTTCTCCCGACCCCAAAGGACCAAGCCCCAGATCCAGGTCAATATACAAGTCAGATCTTACCCACAAATCACGCTGTTGCCAATCCTTTAGAATCTAAAATCTAAAGGTTTATTCATACAAGAAAGAAATATAGGTGAGAGTTAAAATTGGTTAACTGGAATCAATTACATACAGTAATGGCAAAGTTCTTGGTTCAGGCTTGTAGCAGTGATGGAATAAACCGCAGGTTTCAATTAAGTCTCTGGAGTACATCCACAGCTGGGATGGGTCATTCGGTCCTTTGTTCAGAGCTTCAGTGTAGCAAAATTCCTCAGAAGTAAGAAGCAGGATTGAAGATAAAATGGAGGGGTTTCCAGGGCGTTTTATACTCTTTGCCCTGTGGAAGGACACCCCTTTGTTCTTACTGTGGAAAATCACAGCAGCAAGATGGAGTCACATGGGCAAGTCACATGTCCATGCATGACTCAGTTTGCAGGCGGCAGCCATTGATCACATACTATCTTGAACTTTCCCAGGAAGACTTCTTATGTGGATTGGAGTCTCCCAAGGTCCATTGTCACATAAGTATTTCTTGACTGGGCATTCAATTTGCAAATTCCTTTCTCAAGAAACTGACCAAATGCTTGACTAATGCTATTTAGAATCAAACACATTGAGATACAAGTACATAGCCAATATTCATAACTTCAACTACAAAAATGATACACACATACAGATAGCATAATTATAACCAGCAAATCATAACCTCTTCATAGACACCTCACACAACAAGCTTTGTACAATATTTGCTGCAACTATATAACAGTGGTTGCAACAATGATCACAGTTCATGTCAATAACGTCACAGAAAGTCCAACAAACTGACCTTGCTTAGCGAAGGCCCCGAGTTCAGAAGTGAGCTTGAAGGGGTTCCCCTCCCATCTCTGTGGAGGGAATTGTGATGGGTTCGGTCACAGAGACCTCCTTGGGACTGTTACCTATGTGCTGAAATTAACTCTGAGACCGTTTTCCTTGCCAGTTAGAACCCTGTCTTGTTGAGCCAGACATGCTAGCCTGCTGCAACACAGACCCAGCATCTGGTCCACGCCCCCAAAGCTGCAGACTTTAACTAAAAACAGCTCATCAGGTTACCTGTCTCCAGCACTCAGACACCCAGCTTCCAATGGGATCCAAACCCCAAATAAATCCGTTTTACTCTGTATAAAGCTTATAAAGGTTAAATTCGTAAATTGTTCAGCCTCTTTATCACTGATAGAGAGATATGCACAGCTGTTTGCTCCCCCAGGTATTAATCACTTACTCTAAGTTTACTAATAAACAAAACTGATTTTATTAAGTATAAAAAATAGGAATTAAGTGGTTTCAAGTAATAACAGACAGAACAAAGTAAGTCACAAAGCAAAATAAAACAAAACACGCAAGTCTAAGCCTAATACATTAAGCAACTTATTACAGGTAATATGTCACCCTCAAAGATGTTCCAATAAGCTTCTTTCACAGACTAGACTCCTTCCTAGTCTGGGCCCAATCCTTTCCCCTGGTACAGTCTTTTTTTAGTTCCAGCAGACATCTCACGTGGTAGGCAGGGGTTTTCTCATGACTGGCCCCCTTTGTCCTGCTCCACCCCCTTTTATAGCTTTGTCACAAGGGGGGAGTCTTTTGTCTCTCTGGGTCCCCAACCCTCCTTCTAAATGGAAAAGTACCAGATTTAAGATGGATTTCATTATCAGGTGACAATGACAATGTTACTTTCAAGTAACTAAGGCCATTTACAACTAATTATTTCTGGAGCACCTTTAATGGCCTCCACTTAATATATTTATATCAGTGATACAAGTAAATATCTTATTCTCCTAACTCCAGATATAGAAATAATACATGCAAACAAATAGGATGAACACACTAGATTACAAGCTTTCTAATGACACCATACAAGGGGTATTTAGCATAAAGCATATTCACAGAGTCATAGAATCATAGAATATTAGGGTTGGAAGAGATCTCAGGAAGTCATCTAGTCCAATCCCCTGCTCAAAGCAGGACCAAAACCAACTAAATTATCCCAGCCAAGGCTTTGTCAAGCCGGGCCTTAAAAACCTCTAAGGATGGAGATTCCACCACCTCCCATTCCAGTGCTTCACAACCCTCCTAGTGAAATAGTGTTTCCTATTCCAGTTATGTCATATTCATAAGCATATTTCCATAAAGCATATGGAGTGCAATGTCACACCCTCCTCCTGAACTTATTGCCAGAGACTTGGACACTGTCTATGGTGAAGGCAGTATACTTAAAATTGCTCTTTTCTGGACAGGGCATCTGCTACCCAGTTCTCTTTTCCTTTAATATGCATAATTTCCATGTCAAATTCCTGCAGGACCAGGCTCTAGCGTAGGAGTTTGGTGCTCTTAGTCAGGTTAAGCCATACCAAGGGTGAATGGTCAGTTAGAATCCTGAACCTCCTATTAAAGAGGTAAGGCCTTAGTTGCTTGATGGCCCACACAATGGCATAGCACTCCTTCTCTATGACAGAGTAATTCTGTTCAGCAGGGGAAAGCTTTTTGCTTAGGAAGGCAATGGGATGCTTCTTGCTGCCCTCCCCTGTCTGCATCAGCACAACACCCAATCCTGTGTCTGATGCATTAGTACACAATTCAAAAGTCTTATCAAAGTCAGGGTTGGCCAGCCCAGGCTCCACAGACAAGAGTGCTGTCATGAATATAGGGGGAAAGGTAGCAACCTTTATGTATGCAGAGCATAAAATCCCTCCTTGGCAGCTGTACTGGATTGCCTTACCTGTAAGGGGTTAAGCAGTTCAAATAACCTATTTGGCACCTGACCAGAAGGACCAATGAGGAAAGAAGATACTTTCAAATCTGGGGGGGGGAAAGGATTTGTTTGTTGTTTTCTTTTGTTGTTCCCTCTCCGGACAGAGGGAGAATCCAAGCAGGTACAATATCTCCTGAAAATATACCTGGAATAATCCATCTAAAACCACAGAAATTGTAAGTAGGGCAAGGAAATGCGTTAGGTTATCTTTTGTTTTGGCTTGTGAATTTTCCTATACTACAGAGGTAGTTTTATTCCTGTTTTTGTAACTGTGAAGCTGAGCCCAGAGGGGACTCCTTTGTGTTTTAAATCTTTTTATTACCCTGTAAAGTTACCTTTCATCCTGATTTTGCAGGTGGGATTCTTTTAGTTTTTTCTTTATAAATAAAGTTATTCTTTTAAGGACCTGATTGATTTTAGTGTCCTGAAGACAAAGGGTCTGTTCTGTTCTCACATTGCTAAGGCAACTGGTTGGTATATTATTCTCAAGTCTCCCCAGGAAAGGGCGGTGAAGAGGCTTGGGGGTATATTTTGGAGGGGTAGGAATTCCAAGTGACCCTTCCCTGAATTTTTGTGTAAATCACTTGGTGGTGGCACCATTACTGTCCAAGGAGAAGAGAAGGAATTTGTGCCTTGGGGAAGTTTTAACCTAATCTGGTAGAATATAAGATTAGAGGGTCTTTCATGCGGGTCCCCACATCTGTACCCCAGAGTTCAGAGTGGGTGGGGGGGAACCCTGACAAGTGCTTTTACCTCATCAAAGCCTTTCTGACCAAATACCTTATTAGGTTGATGCTTTTTACACAAGTCTGTGATAGAAGATACAATGTCACTGAACCCCTCCACAAACCTCCTGTAATACTTTGCCAAGCCTATGAAGGATTGGACTTGCCTTTTAGTTTGGGGTACAGGCCATTTTACGATGGCGTCCACCTTAAGAGGGTTGGGGGATATTTCACGCGCGCCCCCCCTCCCCCGTGTCCTAGATAAGGGACTTTGGCTGCCCCTATCTTGCTCTTAGAGGGTTTCACAGTTAGCCCAGCTTCTATGAGCTTTGATAGCACAACTCCCAGGTGCTCCTGTGGTCACCCCAGGTGTTGCTGAATACAGCAATGTCATCTGTGTATGCCCTCGCATAATTCTGCAAACCATTTAATACTTTGTTGACCAGTCTCTGGAAGGCTGCACCAGCATTTACCAGACCAAAAGGTAGCACCATAAATTCACAGAGCCCTATATCAGTGATAAAAGCTGATTTTTGTTGTGCTTCCCCCTCCAAAGGGATCTGCAGGTAACTTTTAGTTAGATCAAAGGTACTGAGATATTTGGCTTGGCTCAGCACATCCAGCATGTCATCAATTCTTGGCATGGGGTAAGCATCTGTTACAGTGACAGCATTGAGTTTCCTATCCTCTACACAAAAATCTTACAGTGCCTTTTTGTGGACCAAGACCACAGGAGAAGCCCACGCACTGTCAGATTCCTTAATCACTTAATCACTTAATCACTCCCCAGGTCCAACATGCTTTGTATCTCAGCATGAATTTGCTCTTTCACCTTGCCGGTGGCCCTGTAAGGCCTGGAAGAGGGGGCTGTGGGCTGTGTCTCTTTCGTGAGGATTCCGTTGGACAGCAAGTGTGTCCTCCGTGGTTTGTTGGAAAATACCTCATTGTACCATTGCAGTGCTGATAACACTTCCGCCTTTTCGACTGGTGTCAGCTCACTACAGATTTCCATACTTTTCAGAGTTGACCCATCTTGGCATTCAGCCATTAAATCAGTGAGTGGTTGTGCCTCAGTTTCCCCTTCAACACAACAGATGATGTTTACCCTGGCCACTCTACTGTGATAGGCCTTGAGTCTGTTTACATGTACCAATTGGGGCACAGTATCATCAAGGGGCTTTTTAACTTTATATGTGTCCTCATTCACCACTTCCACCACTTCAAAGGGCCCCTCCCAGGAGTTTTGCATTTTGAACTTTTTCGCAGGACTGAGTACCATTACTAAATCTCCTATGTGAAAAGTGCATTTACAATTATTTTTATCATACCATGCCTTTTGCTTGGCCTGACTGCTCTGGAGGTTGTTTTGGACAATTTCCATCATGTCCTTTAACTCCCTCCTGAACCTCTGAACATACTCAGTCATGGTTGTGACGGGTTGGATCACAGAAACCCACTTGGGAGCTGCCAGCTGATGTGCAAAGGCTACCTCTGTTTCTATTCTCCCCTGCCAGCAAACTGGTTTCAGCAACCTGTCTTGCTGANTGCGCAAATCTATGTCTAATTGCACTAAATACAGATAAGATCCTCACCAGTTCCAAAATGTTCCCTTTTACAGGCTAATCTTCTTTTAGCCTGGGTCCAGCAATCACTCACACCCCCTGTAGTTTTCAGTTTCCTTCAAGTGTCCTGGGGGGGTGGAGAGGCTTCTCCTTTAGCCAGCTGAAGACAAAAAGGAGGGGTCTCCCCCGGGTTTATATAGACTGTCTCTTGTGGGTGGAGACCCCCTCCTCACCCTCTGTAGAATCCAGTCACAGAAGGGAGATTCGGAATCACATGGGCAGGTCACATGCCCAGGTCACATGCCCATGCATGACACAGGACTTGCAGGTAGCAGCCATTAGCATTCCAAGATGCATTGTTCCCTGACCGGGTACTTAACCTAGTGAATTCCTTCCTAAAGAGGCTGACCAAATGCCTCACAAACCTTAAGCAAGCAAGTATACAATCCATATTCTTAACCTCAAGTACAAAATGCTATATGTGTACAAAAGGGATGAATAGATATAGTAGACCATAACCTTTACAGAGATATGTACCTGGCACGGGCAACACAAAACATATTCCAGTTATGTCATATTCCCACAATGCCTTATGGGAGGTACCGTCACAATGGGTTCTTCCCTCACCTTGTTGCATCCTTCCCAGGTATCCCTAATGAGATCAAAAGGTCCCCTGACTTTCCCCCCATACAGAAGGTCAAATGGGGAAAATCTCGTGGACTCTTGGGGCACCTCCCTGTAGGCATACAGCAGGAATGGCAATAACTTGTCCCAACTTGGGCCCCTTTTCTTGGCATACATCCCCAGCATGGATTTTAGGGTCCCATTGAATCCTTCCATCAGCCCATTGACCTGGGGGTGGTAGGGAGCCATCTTAAGCTGGCTCACTCCACACATCTTCCATAGCTCATTGAACAACTGCGACATAAAATTCCCCCCCCCAATGAGACAAAATCTCCTTAGGGAAGCCCACTCTGCTGAATATGGTGAGCAGGGCTCTTGCCACTGTTTCAGCTTCTATGTTAGAAAGCACGATTGCCTCAGGATACCGAGTGGCGAAATCCACCACCACTAAGATATACTTGTTCCCCCTCCAAGTGGGGTGCGGTATAGGACCCACTATGTCCATCACCATCCTTTGGAAAGCTGGACAAAAAAGTAAGCAAAATGAGTGAGAGTGAAGCTCAGAAGAAGCTAGAACTGCACAGGTTGCAGATCGCTGAGAAGGAAAATGAACACAAAAGGCAGATGGAATTAAGAAGCCCAGAGGTTAGCACAGCAAGCTGCTCAGGAGGAGAAGGAAGGAGAGAGACAGCAAGCCCTGGAGTTAAGAGACAAAGAAATTGAGGCCCAGAAACAGGCCCAGATTGAGACCCAGAAGCATGAACTGGCTGTAATGGAGTGGAAGAAACAGAACCCTTCAGCAGCTGGCTCCACTTCCCCCAAAATCCACAAATGGGAACGGTTATGCCCACCATATGATGAATTCAGTGATATTGCCAAATATTTCCTTACCTTTGAGAGACTGTGCACGCTCCATGTGATTCCTGAAAATCAAAAGATGACAACTTTGGTCGCAAAATTGACGAGGAGGGCTCTGGACATATTCAATAAGATGCCTATTGCTGATGCTTCAAACTATGGTATATTTAAGTAATTGGTTTTGAAACAGTTTCAGATTACACCTGAAACCTACGGGGTTAAATTCAGGAGCCTTAAGAGGGGAACTGGATTAAGTATTGTGGCTTATGTAAATGAAATGAGGTGGATGCAGTGGGCGAATTAGCTGTGTTTGCAGACACTTATGAGCAATCACAAGTTGCAATTAAACTGGCAGAGGTGTATAGGGTTGATGGAAAGTAGAGTCACTGTTTTACCCCTGGGGAAAAAGAAGGCTGGGCATTCACCTCCCCATTCCCCTGTTACTCATCCCAAGTCTCCTGTACAAGCAGAGGAGCCCAGAAGGTACTATAATTGTAATTTCACTGAGCACCTGAGGAATAAATGTCCTGGGCTGAGTGGGAACAGGCAGCAGGTAACACATGGAACTGCTGCTTCTCAAAGCACAGGGGTATACCAGGTTACTGCCTCTTACTACACAGGATTTGTAAAGGTTGCTTCTACACAAGCAAGCAGTGAGAATATGCATGCTGTTAAGCTGAATGGCAAAGTGCTCTAAGGTTGGAGGGATACTGGTGCCAAGATTTCTGTCAGGAGGGACCTGATCCATTAGAAGGATTTGTTACCAGGAAAAATGGCAGAATTAGAATTGGTGGGAGGTTACAAAGTCCTTGCACCTTTAGCTAAGGTACACTGGTGATTTTTAGGCTGAATTGACTGTTGCAGCAGTGGCATACAATTTTGCACTGTTTCTACAGGGGAATGACGTTTTTGATGTGGCAGAATCTGTCCCAGGGTTTGTTAGCAGCAAGAAGGAATCTTGTGCTGAAAGCCCCAGAGGGGAGGGTGAAGTCACAGGTGCTGCTGGGGAAACAGGAAAGTGTCTCTTTAATTCCTCTGTAGCAGTGGAAAATGAGCCTTTGGGGGCAGGGATGGTCGAGACCAGTTCCTGTAGGCCCAGGGCTCCAGGCAGATCCCTGCGGGAGGGGGTGGATAGAACCAGCTCCTGTCCTGTGATCATCTCCCTGGGGGAGGGGGATGATCCACCTTGTAATGGGGAGACCGTCCCAACTGCTGACTGCCAGGAAGTTGCAGGTCAGCAGGGGACAGGCCCTGCCCTAGGGTGCACCGAAACATGTATCCTAGAGATGGAAGTTGGGGTCCTGACGACCGATGCGGTGGGAACAGACCCGAAGGACTCTGTAGCTGGAAGCAAGCCCAACCTGAGTGAAGGGGGGGGGGGGATTTTGCCGGCCAGTGAAGGGTCTGTCATAGCTGGCAGCTGTGAGCCCACAACTAGATCAGGGTCACATTCCCTTTTGGGGGACACAGGAGAGTCTGCCTCAGAGGGGAGCCCAGAGAGGGAAGTCCAGACGGAAGGTGAGGGGGGACAGGAGGGTCTGCCCACCTTTTGTAGGACTTTTCCTCAGGACGAGGGAGAAGGATCTGCATCTGAAATGCCAGACCAGTCACCTGTGGATCAGGTTTTAAGGAAAGACTGGGGTTCAAATCTCCTGTAGGGGAGAGTCCACCCAGCTGACCTTTTGGGAACAGAGAAGGGGCTAACCGAGGGGATCTTACCTATCCAAAGCACTCTATTGAAAGATGTTGTTCTTGCTATGCTTGTAATAGATAACACTGTCTCTTCAAGGCAGGGGGAGGAAAAACTTTACATTTGGAAAGACTGACAAGCTGGTGGGGCCCAACACAAAGAGATTCCAGAGGGAGGGGCTGAGGGCAGGCATGGTTGCAGTGCACACTTTCCTTGCCAAAACCCCAAACACATACCTGAATTGAGAACCTTCTCCAAAGAAACAGAAGGATCTGTATCTGAACACCTACCATGGTACACAAAGGGATTGGGAAATGCAATAGACACTGAACAAGCCAAACTGTGTGAACAGAGTCTGTCGGTCGTAAATTGCCTGTTAATCTGTGTCTTTTGATACTTCATCTATGAGTCAAGACAATGGAGCTGATGCTATGGACAAAACCTGTGAAAATATGTAACACCTGATTTTTGGGAAAAACTTTTGTACATGCTACGGATGGTAACAAGACAGTACCACAAACATGATGCTCCTCAGCTAATACCTGTAAACAGGCTTAGAGCTTGGCGCAGCAGCAAGAGCTTAACAGACCTACACTGCTGTGTGGAATGGGAAACTGAGGCACACCACCTCGTGGCATTGGTGGCTACATGCCAAGATACCTAAATTTTAACAGATACTGCTACCTGCATTCTGTTAGCAATACTACACCCCGACATGTTTTCAGGCACCTGCAGACCAGGAACCCAGAACTTTACAAGAATGCTATGAATGACATTATAGAGTCTGAAGGTACTGGGAGGGCATGTAACTAGAGACAAACAGGGATTTTACATGTACTGCCTCTGCCATGGAAAAGTGTCCAAGACTGGCAGTAAGTTCAGGAGGAGTGTGTGACGTTGTACTCCATATGTTTTATGGAAATATGCTTATGAGTGTGAATATGATGTAACTGGAATATGCTTTATGCAAAAGGTCTCTTGTAAGGTATCATAACAAACCTATTGAATATTCCTCCTATTTGTATGCATGTATCATTCTTGTATCTGAAGCTAGAAATATGAAGTATAACTCTGAGGTCCTATTGTAATTATGCAAAGTGTGGGCCTGTAGCAGGGGAAAAGCTGGGCTGATTGGGGGAAAACAGCCCCAGCTATAGCCATGCCCCAAACAGACCCAGCTGGCCCTATAAAGGCCAGGGAAGCCAGGAGCAAACACTCTCTCTCTGCCTTTAGAGGGAGAAGGGCCTGGCTGCTAGGGAGCGTACATGGGTACCTAAGGTGGAGCAGGGCTGGGGAAAGGCAAGAGGAGCTGGGGCGCTCCGGCCTGGAAACCCCCCAGGCTGCAGGCCTAGGGTAAGGCTAACTGGGTACTGGGGTTGCAAAGGGGCAGCCCACGGGTAGGCAGAGGCAGCAGGCCCAAACCCCTTTGCCTGTGATGAGTGGCTGATACACTGCAGTCTGCCCCAGTGAACGGGGGCTAAGTGATGACTGGCAGTAGCCAAGACTGAGGCGAAGTGGGGATAGTGGGTGGGGAGACACTGAGATTGAGGGGTTCTGCAAGGGGGGGCAGAAACCCAGTGAAGGGGCACCGGGTCCTGGGAGGGACACGGGGGCCAGAGTGAGGTAAGGCGGATCACCGGCCTGCAGAGGGTGCTCCAGAGCTAGGATGAGCCAATTCCCACAGACAACCAGCAGGAGGCGCTGCAGGGGTGAGTCAACACCCTTACAGTGCCATTAATGGTTGTTTAGAATCTTGATGGCTCCCATTGACCCAGACAATTGGTTGTAAATCGTTTATTTACCTGCAAGCCTTCCTGTGTACCTGTGGGACAACCCAGGAAGAATGGAGACTAGGGGGTCTTACGATGACATGTGACCATGTCACATGATACTGGAATCCATCTTAATCCTTGTACTTTTCCATTGATGAGGTGGGGGTGGGGACAAGCACAGACAAAAGATTCCTGCCTTGTGCCAAAGCTATAAAAGGAGGTGGAGCAGGACAAAAGGGGCTGCCAGTCATGAGAGAACTCTTGCTTACCACCTGAGATGTGTGCTGGAACTATCAAGGACCGTACCAGGGGAAAGGATTGGGCCCAGACTAGGTAGGAGTCTAGTCTGTAAAAGAAGCTTATTGGAACATCTTGGGACTCCATAACCCTGCCTTGTTGAGCGAGACACGCTAGCCTGCTGCAACACAGACCCAGGGTCTGGGCCATGCCCCCAAAGCTGCAGACTTTAACTAAAAACAGCTCAGCAGGTTACCTGTCCGCAGCTCCCAGACACCGAGCTCCCAATGGAGCATGTACAAAAGTTTTCCCCAAAAATCAGGTATGTTATGCATTTTCATAGAGTTTGTCCATAGCATCAGCTCCATTGTCTTGACCCATAGATGAAGTAGCAAAAGACACAAGATTAACAGCCAATATATGACAGACAGACTCTGTTCACACAGTTTGGCTTGTTCAGTGTCTATTGCATTTCCGAATCCCTTTGTGTACATGGTAGGTGTTCAGATACAGATTCTCCTGTTTCTTTGGAGAAGGTTCTCAATTCAGGTATGTGTTTGGGGTTTTGGCAAGGAAAGTGTGCACTGCAACCATGCTTGCCCTCGGCCCCTCCCTCTGGAATCTCTTTGTGTTGGGCTCCACTCCCTTGTGAAGCTTCCCAAATGCAAATTTTTTCTTCCTCCAGCCTTGAAGAGACAGTGTTTATGACGTTATTGACATAAACTGTGACCGTATAGATCATTGTTGCAACCAGGGTCCTATGGTTGCACCAGTTCTTGTACAGAGGAGACCAAGTGGGGTGTCTATGGAAAGGTTGTAGTTTGCTGGTTATGATTATGCTGTCTGTAGGTGTGTATCATTTTTGTATTTGAAGTTAGGAATATTGGCTATGTACTTGTTTGATTCTAAGTAGCCTCAATGAAGCATTTGGTCAGCTTCTTGAGACAGGACTATTCTCAGTAAGTGCCGAACCAAGAAACACTTAACTGACAATGGACTTTGGGAGACGCCAATCCACATCTGAGCTTTCCTGGGAACGTTCAAACTAACATGTAAACAATGGCATTGGCCTGCAAAGAGCTGAATCATTCATAGACATGTGACTTGCCCAGGTGGCTACAGACTCCATCTTGTTGCTGTGATTTTGCACAGGAGAACAAAGGGGTTTCCGCCCACAAGAGACAGAATATAAAAGGCCCTGGAAACCCCTCCATTTTGTCTTCAGCTGGCTCAGAAGATAGCCTCTCCGCTCCAAAGAGGTGCCTGAAACTGAAACAAAGAACAGTAAACTACCGGGGTGTGAGTGATAGCTGGACCCAGACTAGGAAGGAGTCTAGTCGGTCAAAGAAGCTTATTGGAACATCTCTGAGGGTGAGATTTACCTGCATTTAGTTTCCTACTGTAGTAGGCTTAGACTTGCGTGTTTGTTTTTTTATTTCGCTTGGTAATTTACTTTGTTCTGTCTGTTATTACTTGGAACCACTTAAATCCTACTTTTTATACTTAATAAAATAACTTTTTGCTTATTAATTAACCCAGAGCAAGTAAGTAATACCTAGGGGAGCAAACAGCTGTGCATATCTCGCTATCAGTGTGTTAGAGGACTAACAATTTGAGTTTACCCTGTATAAGCTTTATACAGAGTATATCAGATTTATTTGGGGTTTGGATCCCATTGGGAACTGGGTGTCTGGGTGCTAGAGACAGGAACACTACTTAAGCTGTTTTCAGTTAAGTCTGCAGCTTGTGGAGGACGTGGTTCAGACCTGGGTCTGTGTTTGTAGCAGGCTAGTGTGTCTGGCTGAATGAGACAGGGTACTGAAGTCCCAAGCTGGCAGGAAAAATGGGCTTAGAGGTAGTCTCAGCACACCAGGTGACAGTCCCAAGGGGGTTTCTGTGACCCAACCCATCACAGTATTATCTTTTACAAGGGTAGCAGGAACAACATTTCTCAATGGAGTGCTTTGGATTGGTAAGATCCCCTCGGTCACCCCCTTCTCTGTTCCCAAAAGGTCTGCGGGGTGTACTCTTCCCTCCAGGAGATTTGACCCCCAGTCTTTCCTTAAACCCTGATCCACAGGTGAGGGGTCTGGAATTTCAGATGCAGATCCTTCACCCTCGTCCTGGGGAAAAGCCTTTCTACAAAAGGTGGGCAGACCCTCCTGTCCCCCGTCACCTTCCGTCTGGACTTCCCCCTCTGGGCTCCCCTCTGAGGCAGACTCTCCTGTGTCCCCCAAAAGGGAATGTGACCCTGATCTAGTTGTGGGCTCACAGCCTCCAGCTATGACAGACCCTTCACTGGCCAGCAAAATCCCCCCCTTTCACTCAGGTTGGGCTTGCTTCCAGCTACAGAGCCGTTGGAGTCTGTTCCCATCGCATCAGTTGTCAGGACCCCAACTTCCATCTCTAGGATACATGTTTCGGTGCGCCCTAAGGCAGGGCCTGTCCCCTGCTGACCTGCAACTTCCTGGCAGTCAGCAGCTGGGACAGTCTCCCCATTACAAGGTGGAACATCCCCCACCCCGAGGGAGATGATCACAGGACAGGAGCTGGTTCTATCCACCCCCTCCCGCAGGGATCTGCCTGAAGCCCCAGGGCTACAGGAAGTGATTACGACCATCCCTGCCCCCAAAGCTGCATTCTCCACTGCTACAGAGGAATTAAAGAGACACTTTCCTGTTTCCCCAGCAGCACCTGTGACTTCACCCTCCCCTCTGGGGCTTTCAGCACAAGATTCCTTCTTGCTGCTAACAAACCCTGGGACAGATTCTGCCACATCAAAAAAATCATTCCTCAGTAGAAACAGCACAAAATTGTGTGCCACTGCTGCAACAGTCAATTCAGCCTGCAAATCACCAGTTTCCATGTGTACCTTAGCTAAAGGTGCAAGGACTTTGTAACCTCCCACCAATTCTAATTCTGCCATTTTTCCTGGTAACAAATCTTTCTCCTGGATCAGGTCCCTCCTGACCACAGTATCCCTCCAACCTTCGAGCACTTTGCCATTAAGCTTAACAGCATGCATATGCTCACCGCTTGGTTGTGTAGAAGGAACCTTTACAAATCCTGTGGGGGATGTCTAGCAATGTCTCTGTGGTTGCTGTGTGCCTCTGTAACTGGTTGCTTGACACTGCTGCCACTGTCAGATGCTCACCACCACTTCTGCAAGGCCACGTTCTGAGGTTCCATTGCTTAACCCTGGTTTTTAGTGAGTTCAGTGGGGAACAGGGAACCTCATGGCCAGGCAGCCAATGGCTTGTCTTTCCTCGCACCACTGGCCCTGCACCAGTGCTAAGGCAAAGCCTTTAGTGACTGAGCTCCAGACATCATGGAACAGACACAGTGATGCTCACCTGAGCTGAACCCGCTCTGCCTTTAAACACTGGAAAAGGGAAAGTCAAAAGGGATTGAGGACTTTCCAAGCAAACACCATACACACATCTAGCCGCCCCAGCCCCCTCTTATCTCTACTGGGACTTGGATTTGGGACACCTGCTTAGCAAGTGAGATTAAGTTTAGGGTGACCTCACGCTGGGGCAACCTAAGTGCAGATCTGCTGCCCTGTGCTCATACGATAACGACAATAACATTTCAGTACCACAGCACTACAGTGATTTGTAACTCACCACCAGCCAAAAGAGCCCACAGGGCAGTAGCAGGGGCCCTGCAGCCGCACAGCAGAGGAATTGACAGTTTCTCAGCAGCGCAGAGGCAGTTGCCCACCAGCACTCTGTATTGAGCTGCTGCAGCCAAAGTGCCCCGGGCATGGCTCAGTGCGGTCAGAGCAGGTGTAGCTGGGACCTGAGGTCGGGTGAGATGGCACTAGCCCTGCCCGGCGGTTGGTGTGGGGGGAGCAGGTCAGCGGATGTGGTGCTAGCCCTGCCAAGGTGTCGGTGTGGGGGGATCAGTGGGGTGCAGCCTGGGACCGTGGGACTGCTGTGCCCCCTTAACTCTCTCCAGCCTAAGCTGTCTCTCACAATGCCTTGCTAGTGATCAGCAGCAAACCCGTCCAAGAGTTGTGATCACTCAGCACAACAGCATGTGGAGCCCCACACCCAGCTAGATTGCATGAATGCTCCCAGAGCCACTCATGAATCACACAGAGAAAGGCACCAGAGCCAAATCCCCCCAGCTCCTAGCACTGTACCTCAGGAATATACCGTCTTGCATTGTGCAAGATGGGCAGTGCACATTTATTAATTGGTTCACTGCTTCAACAATGGAAAGTGGATATACATCAGTCTTTGCAAAACCTGAGCAGATTTTCCCCACACTTCATACAAACTTACAGGTAAAGATAAACAATTAAACAAATTTATTGACTACAAAAGGTAGATTTTAAGTGATAGGCAAAAAGTCAGAGTTAGTTACCAAAAGAAATAAAACATAAACACACAGTCTAAACTCTCAACCCTATTAGACTGGGCAGCAACTAGATTAAGCATTTTTTCTCATCCCATTGGATATTGCAGTCCTTAATTTACAGGTTTGTTCTCAGACACTGTCGTCTTCTCAGTGTCATAAGGCATTTCTTCACTGGCAACGTTAAACCACCTCCATGAGGGGAATAGCTACCAGCGATGGGAGTGTGGCTCCCAGCACTGGTGCACTGTCTACACTGGCACTTTACAGCGCTGAAACTTGCAGCACTCTGGGGGTGTTTTTTCACACCCCTGAGCGAGAAAGTTGCAACGCTATAAAGTGCCAGTGTAGACAAGCCCTTAGTTGCTTGCAGTGTGGGTGGGAGCAGGAGAAAGGCCCAGCGCATGGCCTCTGTGTCTGTTTTAGACCCTCAGTCCATGTGCTTGTAGAACACAAGTCCAGGCATGTCTGGGGTCATTGCTGAGTCCCCAGGCAAGGTTGAGCAATTCCCCTGGTGTGGCCTCATGCAGGTGAGTCATTGAATTGTAGCACCCTTGCTGGACAATGGTTGTTGATGGGTTGTTTGAAACTCCACCCGGGTGTTGGTTACTTTCCTTGCTTTTGCCTCTGGGGAACTAATATCTGGCTGACTCCCCAATTTACAGCATGTTTTAGCGACAACCATACAACACAATTCTCATAACTTCATATATGTATATCACTAATGCATATGGATAGAGAAATGACTTTCAGCAGATCATAACCTTTCCCCTGATACCATACAATGCATGCTTTACATGTAAGAGCATGATTATATGAAAATGAGGAATATGGGGGTTACAGTATGCTCCCCCAAGGTATAGAATGTCACAGGGGGACATGGCACTAGCCCTGCCTGGGGGTTGGTGTGGGGGAAGCAGGTCAGGTGACATGGTGCTAGTCCTGCCCGGGGGTCGGTGTGGAGGAAGTAGGGTGGGGGATGTGGTGCTAGGCCTGCCTAGGGGTCGGTGTGGAGGAAGCAGGGTGGGGGACGTGGTGCTAGCCCTGCCTGGGGGTCAGTGGGGGGGGGGAGCAGGGTGTGTGATGTGGTGCTAGCCCTGCCTGGGGGTCAGTGTGGGGGGGACCCGGGCAGTTGACATGGCCCTGGCCCTGGAAGGGGGCACCATGGGGGAGCACTCTGGTGCAGAGGAAAGTTCTGCTCCCTTGGAGCAGCGTGGGTGGGTGTTTCAGCCCTTTGGATCATTACTAGGTGAGAGTTGCACTGTGCCCTCACTGCAATCCTGTGAGATGCCTGAGGAGCTGAATGGAGCTGTCTGCTCCCAGCAGTGAGAGGGGAGAAGGGACAGCCAACAATCCCTAGCAGTGCAGTCCGTGGCCGCCCCATCCATGCCAGGGACCAGACATGGGGCGCTCATGTGGTAGTTGCAGGAGGCACCCAGGGAGCATGGAGCAGTACATCAGGAAGCCTGACAATAAGGCCAGTGTGACAAAGTGGGGATTTTCCCTTGTTATGTTGTATGCGAGTCTTACTGTTGAGCCTATATGAGTTTTGCTGTTTTGCATGAATACTGTGTGTGCATCAGTTTCCCTGGGTGCTGCACCAATGCCTAGGTGGTTGGAATAGGGGTGAGTGACTTTGGCTGAGGCCCTTGGGGGCAGGTGAGGCTTCTCCAGCTGCCTGCACATTTGCTATGACTGGTGCCCTTTGTAACCTGAGATCCAGGAGGGGAATGCGACCAGGTGACTCTTTGCCCAAGAAGTGAGACAAAGACCAGGAGGAGGAGCAACAGGGGTGTCTGAGGTCAGGTTGCTGGAAGCTGGGCAGTCTGCTTGGGGAGACTGGAAGATGGGGAGTCCAGGGCATCTGATGGACTTGGCTGAAAGTCACTGATTTCTGTTCTAGCAAGCTCTGTTCTACACTGCGTTCGTGTCAACTAATAAACTTTTAGTTTTACATGCTGGCTGAGAGTCACTGCTGACTGCAGAGTTGGGGTGCAGGGCCTTCTGGCTTCCCCAGGAGCCCTGCCCAGGTGGACTCGCTGAGGGAAGTGCACAGTGTGGAAGGGGATGCTGAATGCTCCAAGGTCAGACCCAGGAAGGTCGAAGCTGTGTAAGCTTCTTGCCCTCGTGACCATGTGCTCAGAGAGAGGAGGCTCCCCCAGAGTCCTGGCTGACTTTGTATGGAGTAGTTCCAGAACATTGGCCCGGTGGCTCCATGACAGCCAGTACGCCTGTGACAGTGTGGAGAGCCGCAGAGCAGGGATGGGCCCCTGGTCCGGGCAGGTGAGAGTGAGGCTGGGGACTACTGGGCCTTGTGCCACGCAATTAGGGGCAGAAGACTTGGCATGCTGCCCCCATTGGCTCTGGCCTTGCCTCTTCCTTCTGCACTGGAGCTGGAGGTGTGAACTGCAGCTTGCAGAACCACACCCACACTAGATGTGGGCACCGCAGCCCCCTGCTGCTTTCAGCACGGTCACACTGTGGGCCGATGTGACAAAGTAAGAGGTTTTGTCTTAATGGTTTGCATTAATACAGATAGTGGCTGGACACTTTGCAGCCTGGCAACTGATGTCCGGGGCCATTCTAACAGGAGCAGCAAGTTGGATCAAGGTGCAAGGTGGAGACCAGGTGACCTTTTTGTCTGGGAAAAGAGACAAATGATGGAGGAGGGGCAACGGGCGGGTCTGAGGCTGGATTACAGGAGGCTAGTCAGTCTCCTGGTTTGGGACTCAGTGCGAGAGCCCCCCAACATGGACTTTGCTGTAACTTCCTGCTTTATGTGTTAACAAGATCTGTTCTACGCCATGTTCCTATCAACTAATAAATGCTTCTATTTCACTATGCTGGCTGAGAGTCACGGCTGATTGCAAAGTTGGGGTGCAGAGACCCTTTGGAGGGGCACGTGAGGCTTCTCAAGGTGTTCCATCCAGGTGGACTCACTGAGGGAGCTTATGGCGTGGAACAGGGGTGCTGAGAACTCCAAGGTCAGATCCAGGAAGTGTTGAAGCCAAGCAGGCTTCTTGCCTGGGTGATAGCATTCTCTGAGGGGAGACACACAGCACTAGATTCCTGACTGACTTCTTTCAGAGCAGTTTCAGAGCACCAAATTTGTGACTCTGGGACAGCTGGTGGCAGCGATGGGAAGAATGCATCCCCATAGATGTGACTGTTGAGGGCACCAGGAGCATCCTGCAGTAAGTGACTTGTAGCAGTAAAACAGGGACTTAGTGGGAACAGTGGAAAATGGCCTATAACCATCTCCTTAAGAAGGGCATTGTAGAGCTGTGCAGAGAGAGGGCTACACATTGGAAAGTTCACAAAGGCGCAGCTGATTGTGCAACTGGAGGAGGAGGATTGCTCTATGGAGCAGGTTCCTGACCCAAATGGGGCTACAAGAGAGTCTGGAGCAGCAGCAGGTGTCCCTAAGACCTGCATCCCCAGCCAGCAGGAGGTCTTCACTGAGTTCCCGTTGGTGGATCTGAAACAGATGGAATTGGAACTGAGGCTGAAAGAGCTTGAGGACTGTGAGAAGGAATGAGAGGACCATGAGAAACAGCGAAAGCACAAGGAAGAACAGCAGGTGAGCCCACGGCAGCAGGAACTGGCAATGGCGAAGCCGAGAGGCAGAGGGCCTTTCCCAGTGGTGAGTGGGGATAGATTCTTCAGGGAATCTAGCTACTAAATTGCTGTCCCAGTTTTAGGAGGGGGGGATATAGATGCCTACCTCACTGCCTTTGGAAGGGCTTGCAATTTGAACCAGGTTGACCCAATGGAAAAGCTCTGGCATCTAGCTGCCTTACTGTGTCCCAAGGCCATAGACGCCATCAGCAGACAGGCTTCCACTCCCGGCCCCAGCATATATGTCTGCATGTACTCTCCTGGGCTCAGGCCCTCAGACGCCCAGTGGGAGGGGAAGGTGGTTGTCAATGTGGAGACGTTCCTGGAGTGGCGAGATTCTGGGACAGAGAAACCCCTTGTCAGGCCCTGAGTGCTACAGGGCTGTGTGACCTGGGTGAAGGTCCCAGGAATGAAGCCACTCACCCTGCCTATGGCCCAGATCCCTGTGCAGACAGGAGGGGTCAGGCTGGCTGGTAGTTGGGCTTTTCCAAGATATCAGCTTTGACGTCCTGTTGGGTGATGACTGTGTATCTTTGGGACAGGATCCAGGCCCTGCTCCTGTAACAGCCAAGGATTCAAATTTGAATCCAGAGAACAAATCTGCTGGGACTGAAGCTGTCAGTGTAAATGCAAATGACCTGGCTGGCAGGGAGGAGGAGCTGCTAAGCTCAGGTGCCCTGCCTGTCTGTAACCAGACCCCTGGAGCTGAGTGGGACAGAGATGCTCCCTGCCCCCCCTGTACACGAGGAAGGTGGCTCATGCTGGCTCTGATGCTGTGACCAAAGCAGTGGGCTATTGCCTGCCCTCATTGGGACAGCAGGGGCAAAGCTAAGCTCAGGGGGAGCTTTGAGGCCCCTGTCCATCATGGAGGAAGCTTTTCAGAAGGTGGCTGTGGACACAGTGGAGTCCCTCAACAAGGCACCCCAGGCAGGGAAGAAATACATTCTGGTGGTGGTAGAGTTCACCACCTACTACCCTGAGGCGATGGCTCTGTCCTCTACCAAGGCAGACACCATGGCAGAAGAGTTGTTGACCATCTTCTTCAGCTGAGTGGGGTTCCTGTGGGAAGTCCTTACAGACTAGGGGCCCAATTTCATGTCAGCGCCACTGCAGTGCTTGTGGGAGAAATGTGGGTCTGGCACACCTGGGCCTCTGCATATCACCCTCAGTCTAACTGGCTGGTGGAGAGGTTTAATGGGACCCTGAAGATGATGCTGAAGACTTATGGACCAGCATCTGCAGGACTGGGACAAGTATTTACCCCACCTGCTGTTTGCATACCAAGAAGTGCCCCAGGAGTCTACGGAGTTCTCCCCTTTCAAGTTGCTGTATGGGAGGAGAGTGAGGGGACTCCTGGACTTGGTGAGGGATGAATGGGAGGGGAAGGCCTCTCCCAATGGGGAATCAGTGGTGGAGTACATACTAACTTTCCGGGAAAAGCTCGCTGAGTTCATGGGTCTGGCCGGGGAGAACCTAGCCAGGGCCCAAGGGAAGCAGAAGGTCTGGTATGACCACTCAGCGCATGCCCGCACCTATGCCACTGGGGACCAAGTGATTGTTC
Source organism: Platysternon megacephalum (assembly GCA_003942145.1). Lineage (NCBI taxonomy): Eukaryota > Metazoa > Chordata > Testudines > Platysternidae > Platysternon > Platysternon megacephalum. The sequence goes on from QXTE01000340.1 coordinate 54,246, forward strand.
TCATCCCAGTGCTCTCATCCCAATGTGAAAGAATAAGCTACAAGCTGCCTGGGATGGGCCCTTTAAGGGTATCAAACAGCTGAATGAGGTGAACTATGTGGAACTGTCCAACTGGGCTCTCAGCCACCAAGGGTACCAGGTCAACATGATGAAGCCGTACTGTGACAGGGAAAAGTTGGTGATGGCAGTGTGTGGCCAGTGGGAGAAGAAGAGGGAAGATCACCTAGTGGAGCTCTTCCCTGTGACAGGGGCCAACCTCCCTCTGGAATCAATTCCCCTCTTTGACCAGCTATCCCCTGCCTCGCAGGCAGAGATCAGAGAAGGGCTGCATTCGTACCAGCAGCTGTTTTCCAACCGGCCTGGGCTCACTAACTTAGCTGTCCCACTGGGTGGAGATGGGAGCCAACCTTCCCATCAGGTGTTCCCCGTTCAGAGTCACTGGGAGAACCCAGAACCTGTCGAGAGAGGTCAGAGACATGCTGGCTTTAGGGGTGATCCAGCCATCCTTCAGCCCCTGGGCCTTGCCCTTGGTGCTGGGCCCCAAGAAGGATGGGTTGATCCGGTTCTGTGTGGAAGCTCAATTCCATCACCGTGTTCAATGCCTAACCCATGCCTAGGCCTGATGAGCTTCTAGACAAGTTGCGGGGAGCTTGGTACCTATAGATCTCACCAAGAGTTACTAGCAGGTGCCTTTGGAGCCAGATTGAAATCTGCTTTTATCACCCCTCTGAGGCTCTATGAGTTCTTGGTCCTGTCTTTCGGCCTCAAGAGGGCACCTGCCACCTCCCAGCACCTGGTGAACAACTTACTGAGGGGGATGGAGGACTTTGCCCTAGCGTATATTGATGATATCTGTGTCTTTAGCCAGACATGGGAGGATCATGCGTCCCAGGTGAAGAGGGCTGAAAAGTGTAAGGGGGAGGGGGGCGGTAGAAGTGTCGTGCCTGGGCCACAAGGTGGGGCGCAGCTGCCTAAAGCCAGAGTCAGCCAAGGTGGAGGTGCTCAGAGACTGACCCGCTCCCAAGACTAAGAAACAGGTCCAGGCCTTTACAGGGATGGTGGGTTTGTACCCCACTTTAGTTCCCTAGATGCCCCCATCACTGAGCTATGTAAGAAGGGTAAGCCAGATAAAGTGGTCTGGACCAAGCAGTGCCAGAGGGCTCTCTGTGCTCTGAAGGAGGCTCTAGTCAAGTGCCCAGTTCTGGTAAACCCAGTTTTTGACAAACCCTTCATGGTGTTCTCTGATGCCTCAGACACTGCGCTGGGTGCGGTGCTGATGCAAATTGATGCAAAGGGGGAGAGACACCCCATCGTGTACCTGAGCAGGAAGCTGCTGCTCCTGGAGCAGAGCTATGTGGTCATAGAGAAGGAATGCCTGGCCCTGGTGTGGGCCCTTAAAAAGCTGCAGCCGGATCTATTTGGGTGGCGCTTCACTATGTACACTGAACACTCGCCCCTGCTGTGGCTGCACCAAATGAAAGGGGGCAACGCCAAAATCCTGAGGTGGAGTCTGGTCCTCCAGGATTATGACATGGAGGTGGTCCATGTGAGTGGCAGTGCCAGTGTTATAGCCGATGCTTTGTCATGAAGAGATGGGGGCTGAAGTTCCGCAGGTCACTGGCTAAACTGACCCTGCTCAGTTCATCTCAAAGGGGGAAGAGATGTGACAAAGTGGGAGGTTTTTTTCTTAATGTTTTGCATGAATACTGTGTGTGCCACAGTTTCCCCGGTGTTACACAAATACCTAGGTGGTGAGACAAGGATGTGTGATTTTTACTGAGACTCTAGTGGGCAGGCTAGCTGGCTGCACACAGATAATGGTCGGCAGGGCCTGATTAAGGCAGAGGCTTTAGGGGCTGCAGCCCAGGGCCCCGGCTCAAGGGGGGCCCCGGAAAAATAAAATCACAGGTAGTGATCACAGGGGCGCTCAGGCAGGCTGCCTGCATGTTGTGGCCCCATGCCTCTNCTCCCTCCCAGGAAAAAGACTTGTATACAGGGGCCCCACAAAATCTAATAGCCCCGGCCCCACAGGAGAGTTAATCCGGCCCTGATGGTCGGACACTTTGTAACCTGGGAACTGATGGCCAGGGCCCCTCTACCAGGAGCCAGCCAACTGCAACAAGTTGGAACAAGGAGCGAGGTGGAGACCAGGTGACCTTTTTTCCCGGAAAAGAGACAAAGGACTAAGGACAAGCTGCTGGAGGCTAGTTAGTCTCCTGGTTTGGGACACAGTGGGACAGCCCACGGCTCTGGATCCCTCCAAGATGGACTTTGCTGTAACTTCCTGCTTTATGTGCTAACAAGCTCTGCTGTATGCTGTGTTCTTGTTGACTAATAAACACTTCTATTTCACTATGCTGCCTGAGAGTCACTGCCGACTGTGAAATGGGGTGCAGGGACCCTTTGGGGGGGGTGAGGCTTCCCCAGGTGGACCATCCAGGGGGACTTGCTGTGGGGAGCTCACAGAGGGCTGAATGCTCCGAGGTCAGACCCAGGAGGCACTGAAGGAGAGCAGGTTGCCCTGGTGAGAGTGGCCCTGAGGGGAGACACGCTGCCCCAGAGTCCTGCCTGACTTCATTCAGAGCGGCTCCAGAGCACCCAGCCTGTGACTCCATGACAGCCAGTCTCCTCGAGCCAGGTAGCCAGCCCCTTAGCCAAGAATCCCTTGTGACTCATCAGGCTATGTCTACACTACAGCGGGATCAAATGCTCTGAGAAGTGAAGACCCGCCAAATCGACAGCAGATTGCTCTCCAGTGGACCCCTGTACTCTACCCACAATGAGGGACAGGTCTACGCTACCGCGGGGATCGACGCTCTGAGATCGATCTACTGGCGGTCGATTTAGCAGGTCTAGTAAAGACTGCAGATCGCTCTACAGTTGACACCTGTACTCTACCCCCAGTAAGAAGAGTAAGGTAAGATATTCTCCCATCTACCCCCCGTGGTGTAGACCCCAAGGTAACTTGACCTAAGGGATGTTATTCACGTAGCTGGAATTGAGTAGTGTAGGGCTGCAGGCAACTTTGCTACCCACCTGTCTCACAATGAACACAGCTATGCTAGGAGGAAAAGCCATTGTCCCACCAAACCTGGCTGAACCCAGACTTGCTCACCAGGGACCCCAGTGCTGCTGGCCATGCCCATTCAGCTCAATCCAGCAGCAGCTGCTAGTTGCTAGTGCCTGTCACCTTCTGGGCTGCCCGGCTCTCCTCAGTGCACTCCAGCCCCACTTTGCTGTGTAGTCTCGCTCGATACAGATCAAGTCATGGCACCCTCTGATTTCTATCAAGTCCTTTTATTCTGTTCCCATAGAAATACCTTGTAGGGGCAACGTCTCGGAGGGAATCACAATACAGGAGGTGGCACACTGAAATACACGTTCTCACAGAGCACAGCAGGACTACACACCATTCACAAGGTCATTGCACTTACAACTGGCAATTTGTTCTTTTGTTTGAGCTTTGTACAGCACCCCCCCCCCCCCCCAAAGCCAATGCAAAGGAAAGCCCCCGGGGATGTGAGCGCGGGGAGGGGATGGCAAGAGCGGCCAGCCCAGTGACAGACGTGTGGCCAGTGTGCTGGGCAGTGAGAGGTGCTCCGTGGCCTCGCTGGGTTTTGTTCTCAGTACCACTGGAAATTCCACACTGTACAACTATTTACATGGCAGGAATGAAGGGGGCTACTGCAGCCACTGCTGAGCAAACCAGCGGAGCGCAGGAGTTCAGCTAGAGCCCTGGAGAAGCATCCACAGACTATGCACTTGTCATTGGGGGAAACATCCTGGCAGGCCCTAGAGCGTTGCTGCTGGGGAGTGTCCTGCTGCCTGGGGCAAGAACAGCCACGCCTGCCCCCTTCGAAGGCGCCGAGCATCCGGAGCCCAAGAGCGAGGCTCTGTGTTCAGGACTAGCTCACTCTTATACCCAAACCAGTACCCCAAGCAAGCCCCTGGCAGCCAAGGCTGAGAGGGGGCACGCCTGGGCAATGCCCCAGCCGGGCGGGATGTTAAGGGAGTCAGGTCTCTCTGTTCTGCATCACCTGCGGGGCTGGCACCATGCTGCCCACAAGTGTGGCCAGTGCAGATCAGCAGGCGTAGTGCCCAGCAGCTGTGCTGGGTCCATGACTAGCTGCTTGCCTGCCAACTGCAGTGTGGCCATGTCTGCAGTGACCGCACACTTGTTGGCAGCGCCATGTTGGCCAGGCTGACCCTGCCAAGCTCTGACCCGGGGGCTGCTGCTCTGCACACTCCGACAGCCTGGCCAGGCAAAGGGCTCTGTCCCCCCCTCACTCTGGCACACCCAGGCCGGGGGCCTGGTTTTACCTCCTCTCTGAGCTGCAGCACCTAAGCAGGAGGTGGGAGAGGATGTGCTCCTGGCACAGCTGGGGAGGGACTGATTCACAGTCCCCCAGCGACAGTGATGCTCCGCCCTGCATGGTGAGAAGAGAACTCAGCCTCCATGGCCACAAGGACCACCCAGGGGCTCAGTCACTGATTATGGCGCTGCAAGCAGTTGGCTGCAGTGAACTAGAGTGAGCCCAATGGTCCGATTCACACCAGCCACTGAGCAGCCATCAGCAGTGCTACCTGTCANCCCCCCCCCCCCCCCCCCCGTGGACAAGGCCACAGTGATCTGCACAGATCCACAGCTAGTGCAGACCTACCCCCATGCTGTGCCCAGGCAGAACACTGCTCTGAGCCTGCACATGATCCCAGAAACATGCAGCTTCTGCAACATCCCTCCATGCTCCCTGACCTCAGATATGGGGTAGCAGCTGCACCCTCCTGGGTCCCATGGGGATCAATAATGGGGGGTCCCATTCCTTTCCACAGCCTCCATTGAATAAGGACCTCATGGCTCGGATCTCAGCAGCTGCCTGCAGAGCCTGGGGTTCCTCCCAGCTGCAGCACGGGTTTCACAGCCCTGGAGGGCTCCCCTCTGTGATGTGAAGGTCTGCACTGCACAGAGAGCCTGGGTTGGCAGGTCACCCAGTGTCAATGTGCAGCAGCTCTGGCCATACCTCAGGGGAGTCTTGTGCATAGGATCCCAACCTGGCCATGGTACCCGACCCAGAACAGTACAGATGCTGGTGCTTGTTCCAACCATCTGCACCTGGAATCATCCATGGGATCGCTTGGCACCTGCTGTTCTGCAAGGATGGCTGAAGTGCCTCCTTCAAGACAACATGGCCCATGGTGGCAACCATTTCCAGCTCCAACACAGGGCATTGCATACTGGGACCTGAAGTCTCTGTCGGTGGCACCTCTCTACTAATGGGGAGGGTGGATTCATTCTGTCCCAGTTAACGCTGGTCTTTGGGCAGGCTGCTGACATAAGCCTGGCTTGGGCAGGTTCGGGTATCCCTGGCTGAGAGAATGGGAGGACAGTGCAGCAAACCCTAAGCCGAGTGTGGAGCCCAAGATCCCTGACCAGAGGTGCTTTGGGATCCGAGAAGGAAGGTGTTGGCTGGGCCGATCACTCACCAATCTGGCACAGCCAAGCTGGTGCACACTGCAGAGTGAATGCTGTGGTGGGCACCCCCGGGTCCTCCCAGTCCCCACAGGCTCACAGTGCCCAGGGGCACGGAGAAGGCTCTGGTCCCATCTCTTTGCAATACCCTCTCACCTGAAAGGGCTTTACAGGCTTCATCTAGCTTGTGCAAACACAGAGCTCAGCCAGGTGGCTATGGGCAGGGAGGGCACTGCAACTGTGGGGCAGTCTGCTCCGCTTTACTATCACTGGGCCATGCTCAGTTCTCTCTCCCTGGATTCCTGGGGTAGTTGTTCAGGGCTCTTCAGTCACTGGTAATACTGCACTGGAAGGAGCGGCACTGAGAGCTGACACCACTATGAGACCTCTCAGCCTCACAAAGCAGGGCAGCGCAGGGAGGCTTCAGTGCAGAAATTCTAAAACCAATTTCCAGAGCTGTTCCAGCTGCCCTGCCCAGCTGGCTACTGGTCTCACCCCCCATTGCCAGGTTGCCTATTCTGAGATGGGCCAGGGCTGGACAAAGTTCTATCTCAGGGAATCCCTGGTGGTGCTGTGTATTGGACCTTGGTAGCCACTGCAGAGAGTTCAGATGCATCAGCTGCAGGATGTTCTGCTTCACATTGGGACTGCGCCATCAATAACAAGTGCATAAATCTGCTACTAGCATTCAACATCGAAGATGAACCATGAGAAAAAAATACTCCAAGCAAAGAACTGCAAGCGTTAAACGTAGATGAGAGCGTGCAGAAAAGTAGCAAGCCATGCTCTACTACAGGACAGTCACAGGCCTTTGGCAAAGTGTCCCTCGATGGGTCAAACATGCCACTAATTGAAATGTTATACACACGGGTGTTTGATATAAAGATCACTATCCAGTATCAATAGCACAGTTGCAATTAAATCCTTATACAGAACATTGAACTTAGTAAATATTAACAGGATTTTTTCAATTTTGTATTTCATTGCATAGAACATTAGACATGAGACTCACTCGTGGTTACCCAAGGTGGATGGAAGCTCCAATGGATCACACCAATGAACTGTTGTTTTGAGCATGCTCAGCATGAATGAGAGACTGGCAGGAAACTGACAACACAAACAAATGAAAACCAGAACATTTGTACACTTGCTGATTTCTCTACGGTGAAACAAGCTTTCCATTTGGTTTCCTTCTGCTCTCCTGGGTTATGGTCCAAGGAACTTCATCCTGGCAGGTTAAACGTTTTGTTGAGAGTAGCTCCTCCATCTTTTTGAACATGCCCACCGGCAATGGCTTAAGAAGGACTTGAATTGCACAGTAATAAGAAGGAGAATGGCAGAGGCAGCGCTCTCCTGACCTTGTGCTCTTTATAGCCTTCTGGACTCTATTGCTTCTACAGACAACAGCCTGGGTGCTAACTCAGCACAAAGCAGAAAGGAAAGAGAATTCAGTACAAAGGAAACCAAACCAAAAAGAAACAAGAAACCTCCAGCCCCTGGGTGTTGATGAGGTATAGACGTAAATCAAAGTGGAATGATTAAGGCTGTTCTGGAAATAAAAATAATACCCAGGCATACGTAAAACAACGTGTGACGTTACCAATGGATAGCACTGCCATTTGAATGCTTTAGAATGGCTTCAGGATGGCTTTGGGGCGGCTGAGAGACATGCCTGGCCAGTATCTGCTTTGGGAAAAGTCAGCCAGTTTACGCACTGTCTTTCAGAGTCCTATGGCCTCGTATCTCAGTAAGGAAACAGTGTTAGGTCCTAATTGAAGTTCTCTCAATCCCCCGGATGGGGGTGTGGAACACTTTCCATCACAGGGATGGTGAGAGTACAGGAACGCTGTGCATGCGGAGAGGCCGATGGGGCAAACTGGAATGTGAAGGAGATTGTAGCCTTCAGCTGCCAGCCCTCGACTCGTACACGGCTCAGAGAGAGGGAAAAACCTATGAAGATACTAGAGTTAAGATTCAGTGAGTGAGCAACTCTGTGTATAATCTCAAGAAAGGGCCAGGGTCCCCGGATCAGATCCCCGGCCCAAGAAGACCACAGGAGGGAGCAGTCCTGCGCAAGCTCAGAAGTATCCTCTGAGAGCAGGGCAAACCCCACCTCTATGACAGTCACATTGTGGCACAGGCCCATACTTTGTCAATGTTCCTGATGGACACCAAGCCTGCGCGCTTGGGCATGTGTTCCCATGGCTTGCTCCAGACAGTGCACAGAGCCGAGAAGAGGTCACTCCCCACGCCCTCCTGCAGTGCTGCCTCAGGCTCTGAAGAAGCTTGCTACGGGTAAAGGCCTGGTTTGCTCAGTGAGACCCAACATCCTGTCTTCGGCCTTCCAGGTCACGCTGGGCCCTTCTGGCCTTGCAATCTGTGAAGCAGCCTAGTGGTTTCCATGGTTTCAAAAGCTTGATGAGAGACAGAAAGAGACAGGAAGATCATTGACAACTGTGTGTGTGTGCAGCGCCTGGTGCAATGGGCCCTGGTCCATGACTGAGCTCCAAGCGCTTTTACTATCACTCCTGCCCCCCCGGCACGCACAGTCCTCTGGCTTGGAAACAGCTCCCTGCAGGCACAGTGGCCAGCGGGAGGAGTGTGTAGCCTGTTTACAATCAAGGAGATGGCTGACGAGCTCCTGACCCAATGAACTGCCCAGCCCCAGGGGACCCTTAGCTTAAATCTGGGCTCAGAGCTGTGCATTTCACCCTCTGCAAATCGGCACTGCAGCCCCCCCCCCCCCAGCAGGCCAGGCCAGGCTCCCGCAGCTCTCCTGCCATAACTCTGGTGTTCGGCTGCCCATTGCCAGGCAGGGGCTCAGCAGCCCAGCAACACCCAAGCAGTGGGTGATGCTCCAAGCAGGAGGAGTGGCCTGGGCATGCCATGATTCAGCAGCCACAATGTCAACCAGTCCCCCTTGGCAAAGGGCTGGCGGGGAGGGTGCTGGGGCAGTGGCAGCCAAAGAGAAATCAGCTCATCTCTGTGGGGGAACATGGGCCAGCTGGCAAGGAGGTCTTCCCAGTGGAGCCGCGACCTCCCTGTGGGTTCGGTACTTCAGTGGCTTGTTGGTCACATGCTCTGGGCAGTCCCGTCTCTCACTCCCAGCTCTCCCAGGCAGGGACTGTTATTATGTTCCGTGCAGTGCCCACACCACAGGGACCAGCCTGCCCTGTCAGACTTCTGCTGTACCCGTGGGAACGGCCATGTGGGGCACGAATGTTGGTGAGAGCAGGGCTGGGGGAGCCGGCCTGGACACTGAGCAGCCTAGGGCAATGGCTGCCTGGCTGCCATGCCCAGGAGATGGCATGTGGCAGGGTCTGGTTCCCAGGGAAGGGAGTGATAGGCCGAGCCTCTCCCACACTTTATTCTTCCCACTGGGACAAGGGCCTCTCAAATGGCCCATCCACTCCCGGCCTGGGGGGCACTGCCCTGTTCCAGCCACCTTCGCCCTGCCAACCTCATCATACAGCAAACGTACCACACCTCAGGCATTTTGCTCTCCAACGCACTGAGACTGATGGCACATGGAGAATGAGCCTGTGCGTTCTGGTACCAGCAGAAAGCCCACACACAGCTTTAATGACGGGCACACTTTTTTCAGGAAAAGCAGGGGGCTGTGGGTTGGGAATGAGGGGCACCGGCAGAGCTGGGGGAGGGGGAGCCCAGGGCTGAAATAGCAGAGGGCTGTGGGTTGGGAGAGAGGGGCACCGGCAGAGCTGGGGTAGGGGGGAATCCCAGGGCTGGGCTAGCAGGGGCTGCAGGTTGGGGCTGGGCTAGCAAGGGGCTGCAAGGCGGGTGTTTGAGAGGCACCAGCAGAGCTGGGGGAGTAAGCTTGCTGTGTGCCTGACCATGCCCATGGGCATTAATTTCATGAGCACTAAATTTCCACATAATCCAATCTGCAAAAGGCAAAAAGTAGCAGTTCCCCTCACGACTGTACCCCGACCCCCACGTGGCTGTACCCTCAGACCCCCATGCAGCTGTACCATCAGACCACCATGCGGCTGTATCCCTAGTAGTCCCCCTTGTGGATGTATCCCCTGAGCAGACCCCCTTGCAGCTGTACCCCAAACAGACACCTCCCCCGCTTCGCGGCTGTATCCCCAGCGACACTCACTGTTATACCCAGAGTCCAGCGTTGCCTGCTGAATTCACTGGTTTCTTCATAAGTTTTTCCACTGCAAAGACTAGATTGCCACCTGCTTTCCCAGCCTCCTGTTGGGGGAAGAGGGTGGGTTGGGGCAGAGAGGGGGCCGGCAGCTAATGAAAGGCACCCCCAGGCAATTCCCGCCTGAGCAGGGTAGTGCAGTCAGCAAATAGCAGGTGGGCTACTGGGCAGGAGAGAGGATGGGAGGTCAGTGCGGTGTGCAGGGGCTGGGGAATGGGTGGAGAATGACAGGGGCACATGGTGGGTGACTGCTGGTGGGGTATGGAGAAACAGAGTGGCTGAAGGGACAGTGACTTGGGCGAGTGGTGGGGGATAATGGGGGCCAGGGAGTGGGGGAATGGGTCGGTGGCACATGGATGCGGGATGGATGGGCTGATTCTCATCTCCCTAGCGTGACATTGAAGACATTGCTCGGGAAGCTCTCACCCATTCCCAGCATCCAGCAGACACTATAAAGCCCACACACCTAGTCTGGAGCATCAGGCAAGGCCAATATAGCAGGGCAGTAGTAGGGTAGCCAAGGCTGGGGCATCAGGGTGGATGTGTGGAACCGAGGACTGGTGCTTCGGGGCGGTTGTGGGGAGGGGAGGGCTGGTTTGTCAGGAGAGTTGCAGGGAGACGAGGGCTGGCGCATCCGGGCGGCTGTGGGGAGGCAAGGGCTGGCGCATTGGGGCAGTTGGGGCAGCTCTGGGGAGGTGAGGGCTGGCACATAAGGGCGGATGTGGGGAGACGAGGAGCAGTTGTGGGGAGGTGAGAGCTGCCGCATCAGGGCAGCTCTGGGGAGGCGAGGGCTGGTGTGTCAGGTCCGTTGTGGGTAGGTGAGAGCTGGCGTGTCAGGGAAGCTGTGGGTGGTGAGGGCTGGTGCTTTGGGGTGGCCGTGAAGAGGTGAAGGCTGGTGCTTCGAGGCAGCTGTGGGAATACAAGCGCTGGTGCGTCTGGGCATCTGTGGGGAGGTGAGAGCTGGTGGTTCCAAGTGGTTGTGGGGAGGGCTGGTGTATCGGGGAAGCAAGGGCTGGAGCGTAGGGCGGCTGTGGGGAGGCGAGGGCTGGTGCATCAGGGCAGCTCTGGGGAGGCTAGGGCTGGCACGTAAGGGTGGATGTGGGGAGACGAGGGCTGGAGTGTTGGGGCGGTTGTGGGGAGGTGATGGCTCCCTTATGTGCCAAGGCGGCTGTGGGGGAGGCGAGGGCGCACGCGTCAGGGTGGCTGTGAGGAGGCGAGAGCTCAGATGTCAGGACGGCTGTGAGGTGGCAAGGGCTGGTGCGCCGGGACTGTTGTGGGGAGGTGAGGGCTGGTGCGTCAGGGCGGTCATAGAGAGATGAAGGCTGGTGGTTCAGAGCAGTTGTGGGGAGTCGAGGGCTGGCACATCTGGGCGGCTGTGGGAAGCCGAGGACTGGTGCGTCAGGACAGTTTCGGGGAGTTGAGGGCTGGTGCATCAGGGAGCCATGGGGTGACTACAGCTGGCAAATCAGGGTGTCTGTAGGGTGGTGAGGGCTGGTGCTTCCGGGCGGCTGTGAGCAGGAGAGGGCTGGTGCTTCGGGGCGGTTATCAGGACGCAAGGGCTGGTGCTTCGGGGCAATTATGAGAAGGCAAAGGTTGGTGCTTCGGGGCAGCTGTGGGAAGACGAGGATTGGTTTGTGAGGGCAGCTGTGGGGAGACGAGAGATGGTGGTTCTGAGTGGTTGTGAGGAGAGGATGGTTGGTGCGTCAGGGTGGCTGTGGGGAGGCGAGGTGTGACATTATTGACACAAACTGTGACCGTCTAGACCATTGTTGCAACCAAGATCCTTTAGTGGCACCAAATCTTGTACAAAGGAGGTCAAGTAAGGTGTCTATGAGGAGGTTATGATTTACTGGTTATGATTATGCTATCTGTATGCATGTATCATTTTTGTATTTAAAGTTGTAAGTATTGGCTCTATACTGTCTGTATTTCAAACATGTGCTATGCTTCTGGGTGACACCCCAGACAATTTGGCATCAGCACTGCCTAGCCTGCTTGATGGCCCATTAAGGACCATCAGCTATACAACTGACCCATTGAGAGAAGGCATATACACCTTGTGACTCAGCAAGGCATGCAGGGACATGCCTATGGAGAGAACTCTAAGGTTTTTCTATGCCATGTGCTGGATAGCTTATCTTTGGGACAAAGAAAGCAGAGGCCACATGGCAAGAGACTATAAAAGGCTGCTGCATCTCCTCCATCTTGTCTTCAATCCTGCGTCTGACCTCTGGAGGAACCTTGCTGCAAACTGAAGCTCTGAACAAAGGACCGAATGACCCATCCCAGCTGTGGATGTACTCCAGAGACTTGATTTAAACCTGCAGTTTATTCCATCACTGCTACAAGCCAGAACCAAGAACTTTGCCATTACTGTATGTAATTGATTCCATTTAATCAATGTTAGCTCTCAACTATATTTCTTTGTTTTTAGGAATAAACCTTTAGATTTTAGTGTGTCCCGCCAAAGGCCGCTTTGTTACACGAGCTGTTGTCGTTCCAGGTACCTGTAGGGAAGAGAGGTCTGGTGCTTCGGGGTGGCTATTAGGTGGTGTGAGCTGGCATACTATGTGTGGTGTTGGCTGGCATGTTGTGTGGCCATGGGCTGGTGCATCAGGGTGGCTGTGTGGAGTCCAGGGCTGGCGAGTCAGAAGAGTTATGGGGAGGCAACGGCTGGCGCGTCAGGTCGGCTGTGGGGAGGTGAGGGCTGGCATGTCTGGGTGGATTGGGGAAGTGAGGGCTGGCACATTAGGGTGGCTGTGGGGAGAGAAGGGCTAGAGTATCAGGGCATCTGTGTGGAAGGGAGGGCTGGTGCGTCAGGGCAGTTATGGGGAGGCGAGGGCTGGCGCATCAAGACAGCTGTGGGGAAATGAGGGCTGGTGCATTGGGGCGATTATGGGGAGGGGATGCCTGGTGCTTTGGGGCGGCCATGGGGAGGCGAGGGCTGGCATGTCAGGGCGTCTGTGGGGAGGTGATAGCTGGGTGTCAGGGCAGTTATGGGGAGGCGAGGGCTGGCGTGTCAGTGTGGCAGTTGGGAGGCGAGGGTTGGCACGTCAGGGTGGTTGTCGGTATTTGAGGGCTGGTGCATCGGGGCCATTGTGGGGACGTGAAGGCAGGTGTATTGGCGCCAGTGTGGGGAGGGGAGCGCTGGTGCATCAGGGAGGCGACGGGGAGGGAAGGGTTCGTGGTTGAGGGCAGTTGTGGGGAGGTGAGGAGTGGTGGTTTGGGGCAGCTGTAGGGAAGCGAGGGCTGGCGCGTCAGGGTGGCTGTGTGGAGGCCAGGACTGGTACTTTGGGGCTGCTGTGGGGAGACAAGGGCTGGCGCATCAGAGCGGCTGTGGGGGGACGAGGGCTGGCGTATCGGGGCAGTTGTGGGGATGCAATGGCTGGTGCTTTGAGGTGGCTGTGGGGAGGCGTGGGCTGGCGCATCAGGGCAACTGTGGGGATGCAAGGGCTGGTGCTTTGGGATGACAATGGGGTGGCGAGGACTGGCACACTGGGGGGTGGTGTTGGGTGGCTGTATGATTTGTGCATCAGGGCAGTTGTGGGGAGGTGAGGGTTGGCACGTTGGGGTGGCTCTGGGGAGGTGAGGGCTGGTGCATCAGGGTAGCTGTGGGGAGGCAAAGGTTCGTACATCAGGATGGCCATGGGGTGGGGCATTGGGGCAGTTGAGTGTGACTCACCTTGCGGCATTTGCTCACCAGAACGATGTGAATTTCTTTCCGAACGCCGACACAGCTGTGATGTGCAAAGAAAAGAGGAGGTGAGGCATGCAATGGCACTGTGCAGTATCAGCATTGTCTGGGGTCAGGGCATGGCCTGCAGGGGAGTGACAGGGCAGCTCCCGGTAACCCCACTGCAGCTCTGGGCCCTGACAGCAAAGCTGCTCTCCCTGAGTCCAGCCCATGCTGGCACTAGCTCTTTCTGCTGTAACCAGAGGTGAAAGTAAGCCGGTACAGTCCGGTACGGCATACTGGGAAGAGCCAGTACACCATGCCGGACTGGACCGGCTTCCCCAGTGGTGATTTAAAGGGCCCAGGGCTCCAGCCGCTGCGGGGAGCCCTGGGCCCTTTAAATCACCGCCGGAGCTCCGGCAGCCAGGCTCAGGTTGGGATTTAAAGAGACCGGAGCTCCAGCCGCTGCGGGGAGCCCCGGGCCCTTTAAAGTGCGCCGGAGCTCTGGCAGCAGGGCTCCGGCGGTGCTTTAAAGGGCCATGGGCTCCCTGCAGCAGCTGGAGCTCCGGGCCCTTTAAATCCCTGCCCGAGCCCTGCCGCCCTGGGGTAGTGGCGGCAGGACTCCCGCAGTGATTTAAAGGGCCTGGAGCTCTGCGGCAGCCAGAGCCCCAGGCCCTTTAATTCACCCCTGAGCCCCGGGGCTCCCAGCCACAGCCGGAGCCCCAGGGCCTTTAAATATTGAAAGGCCCCACCTGTTCCGGTTGAGGCCACGCCTCTTCCAGTTGAGGCCACGCCCCCACTCAGGACTCCGGCGTACCAGTAAGTCCTTTAAGTTACTTTCACCCCTGGTTGTAACGCTGGCTCCACGGTGACAGCCAGGTTGGCTCTGCAATCGCTTGATTGTTTCTAAAACAACACCATCTACAACATAAGAACAAAATAGGGAGAAATTCTGAGCCTGCCCTACCTCCCCCTCCTCCCATTACCCCTCCCAGATATACAGGGCAAGGCCTAGGGGACTGGAGATATGCTAATGTTGTGCCACCACCTGGAAAAGGCAAACAGGGTTGGGCAAAGCCATTGAATGGCTGACACAAGTAGCAAAGAATAAATGCGCCTGATTAACGCCAGTCAACATGGTTCTCTGTAAAATAGGGCAACAGGAGAGGGTCCCAGAGCCTAGCCGCCAGTCCGAGACCAGATGTCTACACTGCAGTTTTCCAGCCCAAGCCTTGTGAGCATGCATCAGCTGACATGGACCAGCCACAGGTCTCATTGCAATGTAGCCACATCCCACACAATGGATGGCAACCCTACTCTAGGGAGTGAACTTTCTAATTGCACAGAACTGAACACCGCTGCCCTGCCCCTTCCCTGAGGTCCCACCCCTGCCCCTCCCCTTCCCAGAGGCCCCACCCCTGCTCACTCCATCCCCCCTCCCTCCGTTGATCGCTCTCCCCCACCCTCACTCACTTTCATCAGGCTGGAGCAGGAGGGTTAGGGCTCTGGCTGGGGGTGGGGGCTCTAGGGTGAGGCCGGGGATGTGGGGTTCGGGTTGCAGGAGAGGGCTCCGGGCTGGGACAAGGAGTTGGGGTATGGAGGGGGTGAGGGCTCTGGCTGGGGGTGTGGGCTCTGGGGTGGGGCCAGGGATGAGGGGTTTTGGATGCAGGAGCAGGCTTAGGCTGGGGCAGGGGTGTGGAGGGGTTGTGGGGTGAAGGCTCTGGGAGGGAGTTTGAGTGTGGGAGGGGGTTTGGGGTCCTGGCAGCACTTACGGCTCCTAGATGCAGGTGTGGCCAGTGAAGTTCTGCACGCTGCCCTCTTGTCTGCAGGCACCGCCCCCACAGCTCCCATTGGTCGCAGTTCCCAGCCAATGGGAGCTGCTTAGCCAGCACTCGGGGCACGGGCAGAGCCTCCCTGGCCACCCATGAGCCTAAGGGCCGTTGGGACCCGGAGGCTGCTTCCAGGAGCTGCATGGAGCTAGGGTAGGTAGGGAGCTTGCCTTAGACTCAGACCCCTGCTGTGCTGCCGGCCAGACTTTTAACGGCCAGGTCGGCGGTGCCAACCGGAGCCGCTAGGGTCCCTTTCCAACCGGGCGTTCCAGTCAAAAACCAGATGCCTGGCAACACTACCCTAGAGCCTCATTCACAGGAATTGCGCTGGAGTTTATTTATATAGATTCCTGCTTTGAAGGCCAGAAGGGTCCCTGTGATCAGCTCGGTTGAGCCCGTTTGGCCCAGGTGAGAGAGCAGCCCCACAACACTTCTTAGAGCAGAGCCAGTCATGAGTTAGAAATTGACAGTGCCAGAGAATCCACCAGGACCCCAGTAAATGGCTCCAGTGGTTAATTCTTCCAGCTGTTGCAAATGTACGCCTGATTTCTAGACTGACTTTGTCCAGCTTCAATGTCCAGCCATTGGAGGGTGTTAGCGCTTTCTCTGCCAGCCTGAGAAGCCGAGGCTGAAATATTTGTTTGCTGTGAAGCTCCTCCTCCAGGTGCAGCCTGGGCAGCTAATTGGCCTGCCTGGCCACCTTAACCCCTTCCAGTCCTGTGTGGGGTGGACACCCATCACAGCTTGTCAACAGGAAATTATCAGCCAGTGTGTGTGTGTGGGTGTTCTTTTGGGTCTTGTGGGGATCTGTTCTCAGCCCACTGCTGTTCCAGATCTTTACCAAAGATTTGGAAGAAAATGTACAGTCCTTGTGGGTAACGTGTGCTGGTGACATGCAGCTGGGGGGTGTTGGCAGATAACCTAAGGATGGGTTAGTTACTCATTCATAGAATCATAGAAGATTAGGGTTGGAAGAGACCTCAGAAGGTCATTTAGTCCAACCCCCTGCTCAAAGCAGGACCAACCCCAAATAAATCATCTCAGCCAGGGCTTTGTCAAGCCGGNCTTCTTTAGCCAGCTGAAGACAAAATGGAGGGGTCTCCCACAGGTTTAAATAGACTGTCTCTTGTGGGTGGAGACCCCCTCCTCTCCCTCTGTAGAATCCAGTCACAGAATGGAGATTCGGAATCACATGGGCAGGTCACATGCCCATGCATGACTCAGGACTGCAGGTAGCAGCCATTACCCACATGCTGCCTTGAACGTCCTCAGGTAGACTTCTAATGTGGATTGGAATCTTCCAAGCTCTTTTGTCTGTTAAGTGCCCCCTGACTGAACACCTAATTTGCACATTCCTTTCCCAAGAAAGGAAATGTTCTAACTGAGGCCCCTTAGAAATCAAGCAATCATACAGCCAATGTTCATAACTTTGAACACACAAATGGTGCCTGCATACAACTAGGGTGAACATAACCAGTGAACATGAGCAGTGCAAGACGGTATATCCTGAGGTACAAGGCTGGGAACTGGGGGGATTTGGCTGGTGCCTTTCTCTGTGTGATTCATGAGTGCCTCTGGGAGCACTCATGCAATCTAGCTGGGTGTGGGGCTCCACATGTGTTTGTACTGAGTGATTGTGTCTGGATGGGCTTGTTGCTTGTTACTAGCAAAGCATTTTGAGAGACAGCCCAGGCTGGAGAGTTAAGGTGCACAGCAGTTCCACAGTCCCAGGCTGCACCCCGGGGATCCCATCAGTGGTGCAGCGAGCAGGGTGAAATACAGAGATTTTTGACTGAGCAAGATTTGCACTTCATACACTGGTGTAATGATTTTAAGTGAGGCTTTAAGTGTGGTGGCTAAGGACAGAGGCTACCGGTTTGTTATTTTCTGTTCGCTTATTTTGGGAAAGGGAAGTAGGGACAGAAAAGCAGGAAAATGAGTGAAAGCAGTGAAGCTATTGCAAAGTTGGAGCTTTGAGAGAGAGAGCACCATAAAATATTGGAACTGAAAGAACTGGAGATAAAGGAAAGAGAAAGAGAGCGAAAACACCAACTGGACCTGCTAGAGAAGCAAAAACAGAATCCACCGACGCCAGTGATTCCCATCACTCCAAAAATCCACAATTGGGAACATTTATGTCCTGCATACAATGAGGCAGATGATATTGCTGAATATCTGACTACCTTTGAAAGTCTGTGTGCAGTGCATGAAATCCCTGATGCCAAGAGAATTCCTACCCTGATTGCAAAATTAACTGGTAAAGCTCTAAGTGTATTCAATGAAATGCCCATTGAGGATGTTTTGCAAAGGTTTCAGATTACCCCAGAAACGTATAGAGTTACATTTAGGAATCTCAAGAGGGATGGATGGGGAATATGTGAACAAAATGAAAGATATGATGGGAAAATGGGTGAGGGGAAAAGGTGTTACAAGCTTTGAAGGAATGTTTGATCTTATTGCTCAAGAGCATTTCCGTGCCTATGGGACAAAAATGTAAAAATCTGTAGATGAGATGGCATCTCTAGCTGATGCCTGTGAACAGACCCAGGCATCTATTGAAAGCAAACCACCAAAAGAGGGGCTTAAACATGGTGGGGAGGGAGGATCCTGTTTTATCCCTATCAAGAAAGAGGGTGGCTGGGAGGCTGAGTACTCACCTCCCCAAAATCATTCCTCTAACCCTCATCCCAAATCTCCTGTAAAAAGAAGATCCCAAAAGGTGCTATTGGTGTAATTCCACCAATCTGAGGCATAAATACCCTGTGCTAGGAGGAAGCAGGCAACCAATAGCTCATGTTAGTTCTTCTGTCCTCAACACAGAACCCCCCAGGCGATTGAAACCTATCATATTGGTTTTGTGAGATTAGCCTCTGCAGAACCAGATATGGAGCATGTTAAGGTTGTCAGAACTAATGACAGGGAGTACTTGGGGCAGAAGGATACAGGGACCCAGATCTCTCTGGTTAAGCAGAGTGTGGTCCCAAAGGCTAGTATATTACCTGGCGAAATGGCAGAGCTTGTGGGGGTCAGTGAAAGCAGATTCCTTGTACCACTAGCTAAAATCCATGTGGTGTAGGAAGATTTGGAAAGTGTTTTGACTGTGGGGGTAATGGAACATCTCCTAGTTGACCTGCTTCTTGGTTATGATTTTTCCACGTAGCTCAGGTTAAAGTATTTGCCTGAAGCAGGAGGGAGTGTTATGCTGGGACCCCCAAGGGAAAGGGTAAGGTCTCAGGAACTGCTGAGAGAATGGGAGAGAGCCTCCTTGATTCCTCTGCAGCAGGGGGAAGCCACATGCTTGCAGCTGGGAGGTTGGCTGAGACCAGCTCCTGCATTGCAGCTGGAGGCAACAGCACCTCAGGAAGGGATGGGGGTGTGGTGCCTGCCAGGGAGAGAACTGTCTAGGTCAGTGGTTCCCAAACTTGTTCTGCCGCTTGTGCAGGGAAAGCCCCTGGTGGGCCCAGACGGTTTGTTTACCTGCCGCGTCCGCAGGTTCGGCCGATTGCGGCTCCCACTGGCCGCGGTTCGCTGCTCCAGGCCAATGGGAGCTGCTGGAAGCAGCGCGGGCCGAGGGACGTACTGGCTGCCACTTCCAGCAGCTCCCATTGGCCTGGAGCAGCGAACTGCAGCCACTGGGAGCTGCGATCGGCCGAACCTGTGGACACAGCAGGTAAACAAACCGGCCCGGCTCGCCCCGCCCCACCAGGGGCTTTCCCTGCACAAGCGGTGGAACAAGTTTGCGAACCACTGGTCTAGGTTGTTAGCTGCCTGCAGGTCACAGCTGAACCAGAGACGGATCCCACTCTAAGGAGCAAAGGGAGATGTGTCCAAGAGGGGAGCCCAGAGAAGGGGGAGGGTGTAACATGTCATTCCACATTCTTTATGAAAATATGCTTATAATATGAATATGATATAACTGAGATATACTTTATGCAAGATGGCTCATGTGAGATGATATTGGAAAGGTTATGATTTACTGAATGTGATTATCCTATTTGTATGCTTGTATAATTTCTGTATTTGAAGTTAGGAATATTGACTGTGTATCTGTATTTCAACTATGCTACTTTGGATGATGCCCACTGCTAACATTTCAGGTACAACAATGGAAAAGCCAGACAAGGTGGATGGCCCAACAACAAGGACAATGGACTGTAAAAGAGCTTAGTCTTCCTGTGAATGTGTAGGTCAGCCTGTGAAGAATGGCTACAAGGGCCCTACAGAGGCATGTAACCATGTTCATAGAATCATAGAACTTAAGATCAGAAGGGACCATTATGATCATCTAGTCTGACCTCCTGCATGATGCAGGCCACAAAAGCTGACCCACCCACTCCTGAAATAATTCTCCAGCAAGCGACCCCTGCCCCATGCTGCGGAGGAAGGCGAAAAACCTCCAGGGCCACTGCCAATCCACCCTGGAGGAAAATTCCTTCCCGACCCCAATATGGCAATCAGCTGAACCCCGAGCATGCGGGCAAGACTCTCCAGCCAGACACTCAGGAAAAAGACTTTCAATATCCCAACATTGACCCTCGGTACTAATTACCAGTGGTGGCACGTTATTGACCTATTGACTAAATCACGTTATCCGATCAAACCATTCCCTCCATAAACTTATCAAGCTTAATCTTAAAGCCAGAGAGGTCTTTCGCCCCCACTGTTTCCCTCGGGTGGCTGTTCCAGAACTTCACTCTTTACCTGATACTGGAACCCATCTTGAGTTCTGTACTTTTCCACGAGAAACTGGGGGGGGGGGGGGGGTTAAATTAGGAAACAAAGGACTCCTGCCTTATGCAAATCCTATTTAAGGGTTGGGAGTGAGGTAATCCGGGTCATCAGTTCTCACCTGCTACCCCACCCAAGATGACTGCTGGAAACAACTAAGACTGAACAGGGGGAAAGAACTGGGCCCAGGCTGGAAGGGCATCTGGCCTGTGAAAAAGATTATTAGAACCATATTTAGGGTGAGAACTCACATGTAACTAGTTTCTTTAGTGTATTAAGCTTAGTTTGCTTGCTCTGTTTAATTTCCTTAGTAATCTGCCTTGTTCTGTGTGCTACCTCCTTAACTACTTAAAATGCAGCTGTTATAGTTAATAAATGTATTTCTGGTTTATAATACAACCCAGTGTATGTGATTTCTAACCGGGAGGGTGGGGGGATGACAGGGGCGAGAAATTGTGCATACCCTCTTCCACATGAGGGAAGAGGTGAATTTCATATAATTTTGGGTTTGTACTCCAAGTGGGGGGTGGACATCTGGGTGCTGTGGCAAGCCCCTTAAGATGAGCCTTCCCAGAGC
Organism: Platysternon megacephalum; assembly: GCA_003942145.1. Taxonomy (NCBI): domain Eukaryota; kingdom Metazoa; phylum Chordata; order Testudines; family Platysternidae; genus Platysternon; species Platysternon megacephalum. The sequence continues at coordinate 74,691 of QXTE01000340.1, forward strand.
GGATCTCTATCTTTCTGTGGAAGTGGGTGTGGCCCTGCCTGTGTGCTTGCCTGGAAAAGGTTGGGGAGCCTATCCCAGCTAGACCAGGCGAAAAGGGGGCCTAGGCTGGCAGAGTAGTCTGACTCAGTGATCCACAGCCCCATTTGGCCTGGGCGCCCCATACACTTCATGGGGAGAGTTAGGCACTGAAAATGGGATCCACAGAAGCCAGCACACTGAGTGGCGAGCCGCCTCAGCTAGCTAATAGGAAATGCCGAGGAGAGGGGTGTGGCCTTGTGATAAATGAAGGGGGGGGTATTTTGGGAAAGGGGGGGGAAGTGTGAGTGTGGGCGGGAGGAAGATTACTGCGTGGAGAGACACTAGAGCACAGGTGTCAGCTATCCACCAATCCCTGGTGGACCCCAAATTCATCACCCAGAGGCCCAAGTGACAGTGCAACCTTTTAAGGCCAACTCTTTTAACTCGCCTACAGCCAAGTTGCCTGTACAGTACAAGGGCTGGTCAGGAATATGTACTGTGGCGATTATCCCATTCCCATGCTGCTGGGAGAAGACTTAGCCAACCAACTGAGGCTAACAAAAAGGGTGGGGATGGTCACCCACAGCCAGGCTAAACAGGCCTCCACACCTAACTCCATTCCTGAGCCTCCTACAAGGACCCGGTCTGTGTCCTCTGATACCACAGGCCCAGGGACCCAGCCAAAGGTGGTGAAACCAGACCCCAGACCAGAGTCTATGGCAGTGGTTGTAGATCCAGTTCCTGGGACCCAGCCAGAACCAGCCCAAGGATCGGAACTGGTGGAGCCGTCAGCACCAGAGCCTGTGCTTGCAACCCCACCAGAGTCAGGGGAGCCAACACCAAAGGGTGCCATAGAGCCTGCACCTGCAGCAGCTGCTAAACCAGCGCAAGAAGCTCAACTGGAGCCTGAAATACAACCTAGTGCACCAGTGGAAAGCGGCTCACAGTCGATGGAGACATCCCCATCACATGCATCGCTTCCAGTAGCACCAAGCCCAATCCACAACCCAGCGAGGAACTAATGTCTCCAGCATCAAGGGAGCAGTTCCAGGCAGAGCAGGAAGTGGATGAGAGACTCAAGGGACCTTGGACAGCGGCACGGAACGACCCACCACCTCTCAGCTCTTCTAATAGGTCCAGGTTTGTTGTAGAAGGAGGATTCTTATATAAGGAAACCCTTTCTGGTGGGCACAAGGAGGACTGGCATCCTCAGAGACAGTTGGTAGTTCCAACTAAGTATAGGGAAAAGCTTAGCCCACGATCACCCTAGTGGCCATGCTGGGGTGAATAGGATCAAAGACCGTTTGGGAAACCTGGGAGGGAATGGGCAAAGATGTTTCTACCTATGTCCGGTCTTGTGAGGTGTGCCAGAGGGTGGGAAAGCCCCAAGACCAGGTCAAGGCCTCTCTCCAGCCACTCCCCATAATTGAGGTTCCATTTCAGCGTTTAGCTGTGGATATTCTGGGTCCTTTCCCTAAGAAGACACCCAGAGGAAAGCTGTACATACTGACTGTGATGTTGCACTCTATAAGTTTATGGAAATATGCTTATAAGTATAAATATAACATAACTGGAATATGCTTTGTGCTAGATATGCCATGTAACATATCTTTTCAAAGGTTATGATCTACTGAATATATTCATCCTATTTGTATGCATGTATCATTTGTATATCTGAAGTTATGAGCATTGGCTCTATACTTGTATTTGAAGTGTTTGCTGTAGGAAACTACATTAGCCTTTTTCCAGTCATCTGGGACCTCGCCTGATCACCATGAGTTTCCCAATTTGTAATGTGTGGGCATCAGATTTGGACAGGTCAGGCTTAACAAAACTCTGGCTGGGATGATTTAGTTGGGGTCCTGCTTTGAGCAGGGGGGTGGACTAGATGACCTCCTGAGGTCCCTTCCAACCCTATGATTCTATGAAACACATAAGGGAGGTTTGGCCAATATATTGTGAAGGGGCTATTCAAGTAATTGGGAGTACTTAACTAACAATGGACTTTGGGAGACGCAAATCCACATCTGAGCTTTCCTGGGAACGTTGAAACTAACATGTAAACAATGGCATCGACCTGCAAAAAGCTGAAGCATTCATGGGCATGTGACTTGCCCAGGTGGCTACAAACTCCATCTTGTTGCTGTGATTTTGCACAGAAGAACAAAGGGGTTTCCGCCCACAAGAGAGAGAATATAAAAGGCCATGGAAGCTTCTTCATTTTTGTCTTCAGCTGGCTCAAGAGATGGCCTCTCCACTCCAAAGAGATGCCTGAAAGAAACTGTAACTGCGGGGATGTGAGTGATTGCTGGATCCAGGCCATAAACTACAATGTTGGTCTGAAAAGTATTGTACCTGAGATAACATCTAGCATGAGAAGTTAGTATTTGTAACTAGATCCTTAGTGTATTAAGTTAGCCTTGCGTGTTTTTCTTTATTTTGCTTGGTAACTTACTTTGTTCTGTCTGTTATTACTTGGAACCACTTAAATCCTACCTTTTTATACTTAATAAAATCACTTGCTTATTAATTAACCCAGAATAAGCAATTAATACCTGGGGGAGCAAACAACTATCAATGTTATAGAGGGCGGACAATTTATGAGTTCACCCTGTATACGCTTTATACAGAGTAAAACGGATTTATTTGGGGTTTGGATCCCATTGGGAGCTGGGTGTCTGGGTGCTAGAGACAGGAGCACTTGCTAAGCCGTTTTCAGTTAAGTCTGCAGGTTTGGGGGTGTGGGTCAGACCCAGGGCCTGTGTTGCAGCAGATTAGCGTATCTGGCTCAACAAGACAGGGTTCTGGAGTCCCAAGCAGGCAGGGAAAATGGGCTCAGAGTTAGTCACAGCACACCAGGTGACAGTCCCAAGGGGGTCTTTGTGATCAAACCCATCACACCACGAGTTTCAAATGAGGCTCAAAGAAGCAGAAGCAGCCAGGGAGGAAGCTGCTCACAAAAGAGCCATGGAGTTAAAAGACAAAGAGCTTGAAGCCCAGCAAGATGCTCAGGAGGAGAAGGAAAGAGAGAGGCAGCTAGCCCTGGAATTAAAAGACAGAGAAATACAGGCTCAGATTGAGACCCAGAAGCATGAACTGGCTGTAATGGAGTGAAAGAGACAAAACACTTCAGCAGCTGGCTTCATTTCCCCAAAAATCCGCAAATGGGAGCGGTTATGTCCACAGTATGATGAATCCAGTGATATTGCTGAATATTTCATCACCTTTGAGAGACTGTGCACTCTCCATGCGATTCCTGGAGATCAAAAAATGACTACTTTAGTTGCAAAATTGACTGTGAGAGCTCTGGACATATTCAATAAGATGCCTATTGATGATGCTTCAAACTATGATAAATTTAAGGAACTGGTTTTAAAACAGTTTCAGATTTCACCTGAAACCTACAGGGTTAAATTCAGGAGTCTTAAGAGGGGATCTGGATTGACTAATGTGGCTTATGTAAATCAAATGAGAGATTTGTTAGACAAGTGGGTGAGGGGAAAAGGCATTACAAGCCTGGAAGAAATGTGTGATTTAGTTACTCAGGAACAGTTCCTGAATATGTGGAGTGATGATGTAAAACAGTATTTGTGGGACAAAAAGGTGAATGCAGTGGGGGAATTAGCTGGGTTTGCAGACTCTTACGAGCAGTCACAAGCTGCAATTAAACATAAACTACTGGCAGAAGGATACAGGGTTGGTGGAAAGCAGAATCACCGTTTTACCCCTGGGAAAAAGGAGGCTGGGCATTCATCTCCCCATACCCCTGTTACTTGTCCCAAGTCTCCTGTACAAGCAGAGGAGCCCAAAAGGTGCTATCATTGTAAGTCCACTGAGCACCTGAGGAATAAATGTCCTTGGCTGAGTGGAAACAGGCAGCAGGTAACATAGAATCATAGAATATCAGGGTTGGAAGGGACCTCAGGAGGTCATCTAGTCCAACCCTCTGCTCAAAGCAGGACCAATCCCCAACTAAATCATCTCAGCCAGGGCTTTGACGAGCCTCACCTTAAAAACATCTAAGGAAGGAGATTCCACCACCTCCCTAGGTAACCCATTCCAGTGCTTCACCACCCTCCTAGTGAAAAATGTTTCCTAATATCCAACCTAAACCTCCCCCACTGCAACTTGAGACTGCTACTCCTTGTTCTGTCATCTGGTACCACTGAAAACAGTCTAGATCCATCCTCTTTGGAACCCCCTTTCAGGTAGTTGAAAGTAGCTATCAAATCCCCCCTCATTCTTCTCTTCTGCAGACTAAATAATCCCAGTTCCCTCAGCCTCTCCTCATCAGTAATGTGCTCCAGCCCCCTAATCATTTTTGTTGCCCTCTGCTGGACTCTCTCCAATTTGTCCATATCCTTTCTGTAGTGGAGAGCCCAAAACTGGATGCAATACTCCAGATGTGGCCTCACCAGTGCCGAATAGAGGGGAATAATCACTTCACTTGATCTGCTGGCAATGCTCCTACTAATGCAGTTCAATATGCCGTTAGCCTTCTTGGCAACAAGGACACACTGCTGACTCATATCCAGCTTCTCATCCACTATAATCCCCAGGTCCTTTTCTGCAGAACTGCTGCCTAGCCACTCGGTCCCTAATCTGTAGGAATGCCTGGGATTCTTCCATCCTAAGTGCAGGACTCTGCACTTGTCCTTGTTGAACCTCATCAGATTTCTTTTGGCCCAATCCTCCAATTTCTCTAGGTCCCTCTGTATCCTATCCCTACCTTCCAGTGTATCTACCACTCCTCCCAGTTTAGTGTCATCTGCAAACCCGCGGAGGGTGTAATCCACGCCATCCTCCAGATCATTGATGAAGATATTGAACAAAACCAGCCCCAGGACTGACCCTTGGGGCACTCCGCTTGATACCAGGGACAGATTGCCAACTAGACATGGAGCTACTGAGCACTACCCATTGAACCCGATGATCTAGCCAGCTTTCTATCCACCTTATAGTCCATTCATCCAGCCTATATTTCTTTAACTTGCTGGCAAGAATACTGTGGGAGACCATGTCAAAAGCTTTGCTAAAGTCAAGGAATAACACGTCCACTGCTTTCCCCTCATCCACAGTGCCAGTTATCTCATCATAGCAGGCAATTAGGTTAGTCAGGCATGACTTGCCCTTGGTGAAGCCATGCTGACTGTTCCTGATCACTTTCATCTCCTCTAAGTGCTTGAAAATTGATGCCTTGAGGACCTGCTCCATGATTTTTTCAGGGACTGAGGTGAGACTGACTGGCCTGTAGTTCCCCAGATCCTCCTTCTTACCTTTTTAAAAGATGGGCACTACATTAGCCTTTTTCCAGTTATCCGGGACCTCCCCCAATCGCCATGAGTTTTCAAAGATAATGGCCAATGGCTCTACAATCACATCCGCCAACTCCTTTAGCACCCTCGGATGCAGGGCATCCAGCCCCATGGACTTGTGCTCGTCCAGCTTTTCTAAATAATCCTGAACCACTTCTTTCTCCACAGAGGACTGGTCACCTCCTCACCATACTGTGCTGCCCAGTGCAGTAGTCTGGGAGCTGACCTTGTTCGTGAAGTAAGGGGCCCACACTTTCCTTGACCTTCTTCTTGTTGCTAACATACATGCTAGCATGAAGCTGCTGTTTCTCAGAGCACAGGGGTAATCCCAGGCTACTGCCTCTTTCCACACAGGATTTTTAAAGGTTGCTTCTACACAACCAAGCAGTGAGCGTATGTATGCTGTTAAGCTTAATGGCAAAGTGCTCCAAAGTTGAAGGGATACTGGTGCAGAGATCTCTGTGGTCAGGAGGGCCCTGATCCATGAGAAGAATTTGTTACCAGGAAAAATGGCAGAATTAGAATTGGTGGGAGATTACAAAATCCTTGCACCTTTAGCTAAGGTACATATGAAAACTGGTGATTTGCAGGCTGAACTGACTGTTGCAGCAGTGGCACACAATTTTGCACCGTTTCTACTGGGGAATGATTTTTTTTGATGTGGCAGAATCTGTCCCAGGGTTTGTTAGCAGCAAGAAAGAATCTTGTGCTAAAAGCCCCAGGGGGAGGGCGAAGTCACATGTGCTGCTGGGGGAATAGGAGAGTGTCTCTTTAATTCCTCTGTAGCAGTGGAGAATGCAGCTTTGGGGCAGGGATGGTCATAACCAGTTCCTATAGCTCCAGGGCTCAAGGCAAGTCCCTGCGGGAAGAGCTAGATAAAGCCAGTTCCTGTCCTGTGATCATCTCCATAGGGGAGGGGGATGTTCAACCTTATAACAGGGAGGCCTTCCCAGCTGCTGACTGCCAGGAAGTTGCAGGTCAGCAGGGGACAGGTCCTGCCTTGGGGTGCACAGAGACATCTATCCCGGAGATGGAAGTTGGGGTCCTGGTGACCACTGCGGTGGGAACAGATCCCAACAGTGCTGTAGCTGGAAGCAAGCCTAACCTGAGTGAAGGAGGGGGGGGGGATTTTGCTGGCCAGTGAAGGGTCTGTCATAGCTAGTAGCTGTGAGCCCACAGCTGGATCAGGGTCACCTTCCCTTTTTGGGGACGCAGGAGTGTCTGCCTCAGAGGGGAACCCAGAGAGGGAAATCCAGACAGAAGGTGAGGGTCTGCCCATCTTTTGTAGGGAGGCTTTTCCCCAGGGGGAGGGTGGAGGATCTGCATCTAAAATTCCAGACCCCTCACCTGTGGATCAGGTTTTGAGGAAAGACTGGGGGTCAGATCTCCTGGAGGGGAGAGTCCACCCAGCTGACCTGTTGGGGATCTTACCAATCCAAAGCACTCCATTAAAGAAGTTCCCAGACCCTACCCTAAAATCTAAAGTATGCCATGTTAATTATCAAAAGCCCTTTTATTCCCAAGAAATCAAGGTTCTCCAGTTTACAGCCCAGGAGAGAGACGATGCTAAGTGGCCTGAAGGAGTTTACTACAAAGGGAAAAACAACGGTGGTGTAGAAGAGGTGAGCCTTTCCACCACCCTTGGGCATAAGCAGTGACAGCAAATCCAGGAGCTGTGCACCAGCTTCATGCCAATGTTTTCAGCCACCCCAGGACAGACAGAACGGGCGTACCACTCCATTGACACAGGCAATGCTCGCCCAATTAGAGCCCAACCCTACCGGATGGCTCCTCAAGCCAAAACTGCAAGAGAAAGGGAGATCAAGGACATGTTACAGATGGGTGTAATCCACCCCTCTGAGAGTGCATGGGCCTCTCCAATGGTTCTGGTTCCCAAACCAGATGGGGAAATCCACTTTTGCATGGACTACAGTAAGCTAAATGCTGTAACTCACCCAGAGAACTATCCAATGCCACACATAGATGAGCTATTGGAGAAACTGGGATGTGCCCAATTCATCTCGACCTGAGACTTAACTAAGGGGTATTGGCAAGTGCCGCTAGATGACCCAGCCCAGGAAAGGTCAGCCTTCATCACTCATGTAGGGCTGTATGAATTTAATGTGCTCCCTTTCAGACTGCGAAATGCACCTGCCACCTTCCAGAGACTGGTAGACAACCTTCTGGCTGGATTTGGGGAATTTGAGTCACCTACCTTGACGATGTGGTCATATTCTCATATTCATGGGCAGAACACCTGGAACACCTGGAACNGGCCAGTGAAGGGTCTGTCATAGCTAGTAGCTGTGAGCCCACAGCTGGATCAGGGTCACCTTCCCTTTTTGGGGACGCAGGAGTGTCTGCCTCAGAGGGGAACCCAGAGAGGGAAATCCAGACAGAAGGTGAGGGTCTGCCCATCTTTTGTAGGGAGGCTTTTCCCCAGGGGGAGGGTGGAGGATCTGCATCTAAAATTCCAGACCCCTCACCTGTGGATCAGGTTTTGAGGAAAGACTGGGGGTCAGATCTCCTGGAGGGGAGAGTCCACCCAGCTGACCTGTTGGGGATCTTACCAATCCAAAGCACTCCATTAAAGAAGTTCCCAGACCCTACCCTAAAATCTAAAGTATGCCATGTTAATTATCAAAAGCCCTTTTATTCCCAAGAAATCAAGGTTCTCCAGTTTACAGCCCAGGAGAGAGACGATGCTAAGTGGCCTGAAGGAGTTTACTACAAAGGGAAAAACAACGGTGGTGTAGAAGAGGTGAGCCTTTCCACCACCCTTGGGCATAAGCAGTGACAGCAAATCCAGGAGCTGTGCACCAGCTTCATGCCAATGTTTTCAGCCACCCCAGGACAGACAGAACGGGCGTACCACTCCATTGACACAGGCAATGCTCGCCCAATTAGAGCCCAACCCTACCGGATGGCTCCTCAAGCCAAAACTGCAATAGAAAGGGAGATCAAGGACATGTTACAGATGGGTGTAATCCACCCCTCTGAGAGTGCATGGGCCTCTCCAATGGTTCTGGTTCCCAAACCAGATGGGGAAATCCACTTTTGCATGGACTACAGTAAGCTAAATGCTGTAACTCACCCAGAGAACTATCCAATGCCACACATAGATGAGCTATTGGAGAAACTGGGATGTGCCCAATTCATCTCGACCTGAGACTTAACTAAGGGGTATTGGCAAGTGCCGCTAGATGACCCAGCCCAGGAAAGGTCAGCCTTCATCACTCATGTAGGGCTGTATGAATTTAATGTGCTCCCTTTCAGACTGCGAAATGCACCTGCCACCTTCCAGAGACTGGTAGACAACCTTCTGGCTGGATTTGGGGAATTTGAGTCACCTACCTTGACGATGTGGTCATATTCTCATATTCATGGGCAGAACACCTGGAACACCTGGAACCTCTGATGAGGTTCAACAAGGACAAGTGCAGAGTCCTGCACTTAGGATGGAAGAATCCCATGCACTGCTACAGACTAGGGACCGAAGGGCTAGGCAGCAGTTCTGCAGAAAAGGACCTAGGGGTTACAGTGGACGAGAAGCTGGATATGAGTCAACAGTGTGCCCTTGTTGCCAAGAAGGCTAATGGCATTTTGGGCTGTATAAGTAGGAGCATTGCCAGCAGATCGAGGGACGTGATCATTCCCCTCTATTCGGCATTGGGGAGGCCTCATCTGGAGTACTGTGTCCAGTTTTGGGCCCCACACTACAAGAAGGATGTGGAAAAATTGGAAAGAGTCCAGTGGAGGGCAACAAAAATGATTAGGGGGCTGGAGCACATGAATTATGAGGAGAGGCTGAGAGAACTGGGATTATTTAGTCTGCAGAAGAGAAGAATGAGGGGGGGATTTGATAGCTGCTTTCAACTACCTGAAAGGGGGTTCCAAAGAGGATGGATCTAGACCAGGGGTCCCCAACGCGGTGCCCGCGGGCGCCATGGCGCCCACTGGGGCATCCATGTGCGCCTGCCTACTGACCGCTGGACAAGCAGCCGCCAAAATGCCGCCAAGAAGCGGCAACGTCAAGAAGCGCTACTGCTGAAATGCCGCCGAATTTTGGCGGCATTTCTGCGGCGACGCCTCTTGATGACGCTGCTTCACAGCGGCATTTTGGCGGCGATGCCTCAGCGGCTGCTTGTCCAGCAGCCACGGTCCTCAGCGGCTAGTCGTCCGGCGCCCGCCCCATGGAAAAGGTTGGGGACAACTGATCTAGACTGTTCTCAGTAGTACCCGATGACAGAACAAGGAGTAATGGTCTGAAGTTGCAGTGGGGGAGGTTTAGGTTGAATATTAGGAAAAGCTTTTTCACTAGGAGGGTGGTGAAGTACTGGAATGGGTTACCTAGGGAGGTGGTGGAATCTCCTTCCTTAGAGATTTTTAAAGTCAGGCTCGACAAAGCCCTGGCGATTGATCCTGCTTTGAGCTGGGGGTTGGACTAGATGACCTCCTGAGGTCCCTTCCAACCCTGATATTCTATGATTCTATGAACACCTGCAAGCTGTCTTCCAGCGCATAAGTGAGGCAGGATTAACCATTAGGGCCAAAAATATGAAATAGGCCTAAACAGGGTAATGTGCCTTGGACACCAGGTGGATCAAGGAACTATCAACCCCCTACAGGCTAAGGTAAATGCTATCCAAAATTGGCCTGTCCCTAAGTCAAAGAAGCAGGTCCAATCCTTCTTGGGCTTGGCCGGGTATTACAGACGATTTGTACCACACTACAGCCAACTTGCTACCCCGCTGACCGACCTAACCAGGAAAAAACAGCCAAATGCAGTTCAGTGGACTGAGAAGTGTCAGAAAGGCTTTAACCAGCTTAAGCGGCCCTTATGTCTGACCCTGTACTAAGGGCCCCAGACTTCGACCAAACTTTCTGAGAGGGAAAGCCACTCGTCAGTCTCAGAAAAAGAATGTTACGCCATTGTGTATGCTCTGGAGAATCTACGCCCATACATTTGGGGATGGCGTTTCCACCTGCAGACTGACCATGCTGCACTGACGTGGCATCACACAGTCAAGGAGACGAACACAAAAACTTCTTCGGTGGAGTTTAGCTCTTCAAGACTTTGATTTTGAAATACAACACATTTCAGGAGCCTCTAACAAAGTGGCTGATGCACTCTCCGGGGAAGGTTTCCCAGAATCAGCCGGGTAAAAATGTCCCTATATTCTGTCGTAGTCCTTAAAATGTGGAAAATAATGTTTATTTCTTCATGTAATTAGTAGTAAAATTAGAGGTGCATGTATCTTATTAACTCTGTTTTCCTAAACCTCCAGGAAGAAATCCCAGCCGTGTGGACCTGACCTGAACCAGGCTGTCCAACACGGTCTGTGATTTGGGGGTAGCGTGATAAATGGGGTGTGTGTGATAAATGAAGTGGTGGGGTAGCTCTCTTTTATGGACACCCAGCCATCCAGTAGATATAAAACCCCTCTTAGTAGCTGTTCTCTAATTGCTCTACCTGTAAAGGGTTCAAAAGTCTCACTGCTATGCATAGGTAAAAGGAAGGTACCTGGCCAAAAGAGCCTATAGGAAGGCTAGAACTTTTTAAAATTGAAAAAAGACTCCCCTTTTGTCTATCTGTTGTTGTTCTCCCAGGGAGAGGCGGACAGGGCATAGCTATGCTATAAGAAGCTTGGGCCAGATATGAAAAATCATCAGTATCATACCTAGAAACTACTCATTTAAAACCCCAGATATGTAAGTAGATCAGGAAATGTCTAGGAAGACGTGATTAGGTTTATCCCTTTTATTTTGTTATGGCTTGTGGATTCCTCTGTGCTAACAGCAGATGCTTTTGTTTTGCTTGTAACCTTTAAGCTGGACCTCATAAAGCTATTCTTGGTGCTTAATTCTTGTAGTTGCTCTTTTAAACTCTAGCAATAGCCTGAGTCCCCAGATGTATTTTCTTTCTTTTTTTTTATTAATAAAATTTACCTTTTTTAAGAACAGAATTGGATTTTTGTGTCTGAAGAGGTTTGTGCATGTTGTTTAATTAGCTGGTGCCAACAGCTGATTTCCTTTTTTTTCTTTCTTCTTTCTCAGCTCTTCCCCAGAGGGGGGTGAAAGGGCTTGAGGGTACCCGACAGGAAGGAATTCCCAAGTGCACCTTCCTGGGCTCTCAAAGGGATTCTGCACTTGGGTGGTGGCAGCATCTACCAATCCAAGGTCAGAGAAAAGCTTGGGAGTTTAATACAAGCCTGGAGTGGCAAGTATTAATTTTTAGAATCCTTGCGGGCCCCACTTCTGCACTCGAAGTGCCAGAGTGGGGAATTAGCCTTGACAGGCCTAAGCCCCGCTCTTTAAAGGGATTTAGGGAGGCACAATCCCAGCTGAGGACCTTCTGCTGGACTCAGGCATCAGCGGTCAGCGCAGCCTTTCCTGGCACAAATGCAGCAGGAGGAGCTGGGTATCCATTGCTGACTGCTGAGCTCTGGCCTGGTCTGTCCGGCAGGGCGGGGCCTGCTGTCCCACTGGCTGGTGGGGGGCTCTGCAGGGAGAATGCAGTCAGATTGGGCACAAGTCCCCAAAGTGCCACCTACCTGTTTCTCAGCATGAGCAGGGACTTCATTAGCAATCGATCAGATTCTCACTAAGTAGCTTCCCCTGTGGCTCTGGTCTCCTCCACCCCCCTCACTCGAGTCAGGTTCAATCCTGCCCCATTTTCCTGCTCTTGTCCTTCCCATCTAATTTATTCCCGTCCGCCAGACACTCAGCACAGTGAGAACCAGCAGCGACTCTTGTGACAGTCTGTCCCCCTATGTTCACCCTTTTTAAAGACTATGATAAATTTTGTAAAAAGTATGCCTTGTGAGGTATCCTTTGAAAACTCATAATTTGCTGATCATTATTGTCCTGGAAAAGTGTGTGTGACAACATTGTATGTAAGTTATGAGATTCTACTCTATGATGTTTTTGAGATGTTCCAAGTCTGGAAAAACAGCCACAAACAGGTTCCTCAGAGACAAATGGCAAACTGATGCCTCAGCCAGATGTCAACAGGATCAAATGGACCATCACCTGGCTAAGTGGCCATTCTTTGGCAGGAAAGAGGATGTGGGTAAAAATTTACATTTTGACAAAGGAACAGCTTGAGATTCCTGTCCAAACAGACTTCCTGTCGCCTGAACCTCAGCTGGAGGTGGTTTTCAAAAAAAGAGAGCTATAAGAAAGGGGAATGGACACCTCAAAATACTCCTTCCTTTCTCTCTGCTCATGGCATCAGCAACAGTTGAAAGACATGGAAAGTAACACTGAACTGGAGGAGGGATCCTCTGAGGTCCTATTGTAATTTTTGCGCAAAAAACACGCTAGCGTCTTCACTGGAAATCCACATTTTGTGCTGAAACTGCTGAGTTTCAGCACAAAAATAAAACCACCCCAAAGAGAGTCTTTTTGCGCTGATTCTTTTGCGCTGATGTGCCAGTGAAGACTCTTGATTGCTTTTACTGGTCTAATTGCCCTCCAGAGCTGTCCCACAATGCAGAGTGGGAGCGGCCGATCTTTGAAACTCAGCAGTCCTGCCTGCACGTATGCGCCCCTCCCCTTTAGCTCCGTTCTGACAGCGCTGTCACTGCTCCAGACCACAAAACAAATCATTATTGTGGAATGCTCCTGCTGCCTCCCACAATGCAAACAGAGGCAGGCAGACAGAATGTGCTGTGCAGAGTCAGGGAGGGAGGCGGGGGCTGGGGTTGGGGTCTCCCCCTCCCGCTGCATTAGGACTGGTTGCTTCCAGCGACTGTCACACACACACATCCACCCCTGCCACAATAATGATTTGCTTTGTATCCCGGAGCAGTGCATAGTGGGATAGCTACCACAGTGCACTCCTCTCATCTGCAGTGCAAGTGCTGCATATGTAAACACGCTCTGACACCTGTGGAAAACAATGTGAACACAAACCAGCGCTTTTCTATCACCGACAAAACTGTCAGCAAAAATACTCTGCAAGTGTAGATATAGCCTTACCTTCTGTCAGTTTGCCTGCTTGTTCTGCGGCTCCTCCTGGCAGGATTTTGGAGAACATGCTCTCTCCATCCACCCCGGGCTGTCCAGCTGCTGCCCCAGTGGGTGGGGGAGCCCCTGCTGGCTTCTGACCCACTTTAATACCTGCCAGGGAATATATAGAGCCATAGTAAGGAGGAGAACCCAGCCACAGCCCCTCCCCAGCACGGGCAGCGTCTATGTGATTTATTAGAGCTGGGGCCAGAGCCCAGGTGCTTTCAGCTGCCAGGAGTCTGTGGCATGACTGGTACAGATTAGGGCAGGCTGCTTTTGAGCACCTTCTGCACATCTGCTTCCCTGACTGGGGGATGCCAACCCACCCTGGGTCAGTGCTGACCCCTCTCCTGCCCTGAGGACCATGACCGCCCAGTGCTAGGCTGGGGATCTGGCCCCATTCCATAGCCTGCCAAGAGCAGGACACATTTGTTTCCAGGCCCTGAGTGATCTCAGCCTCTGAATGCTGTGACGTGCTAGGGAGGGCTAAAGTGGATCTTCTCTTTGGAGAGACCAGGCAGCCATGGCCCTAGCGAACACAGCTGGTGCCTGGCTGCTCCTTCAGTGCCAAGGGCACTGCCAGCCAGCATGGGCGCAGGTGGCCTGGCAGGGCCCAATGTGTCGATCTGGCTCACTGACCTGCTGCAGTCGTTCCCAGTGGCTGTGCTTGGGGCGCTCTCCTGTGCGGTGGTGGCACTTTTGTGGTGGGTTTGGGCATATCCACCTGATCCGCTTTTGGCTGTAACATGAAATGCATATTTCAGAATTCCCCTGGTCTCTCTGTGCATGGGTGGGCAGGTGAGTAGGGCATGGGGCTGGCAGAACAGCAGTCCCAGGGGCATAGGGGCACATCAGTAAGCACCGGCAGAAAATCCAGCCCTCACACCAGGACAAAGACTATATCAACCCAGGATCACTCATGTGCCTCCTGGGAAACCCAGCCAGACACCCCCCGCTCCCAGCCACACACATGCACATCGCCTCCCACACACAAAGGCCCGGCTCCTCAAGGCAATCGGCCAGCCTCTGTCATCCCTCGCAATCCACAGCCAACTCCACCCAGTCAGCTGCTCCCTCCTCTGCACTTCCTCATAGGGCAGGCGCTGGGCCTGGCTCAGGAGGTAGTTGGTCAGGGGGGAGGCCTATGCACCAGTCTGGGGGCATGGATTGTGTGCCCAGCTCCCCAATCCCATCTCCTCCCCCCTCCCCCAATCCTTGCTTCCTTCACATGGCCCCTCCCATCTGTTCTCTCTCCTGATCCCCACATTCCCCACTCCCTCCTCCCTGGCTCCCCCCAGCCCTCTGATCTTCCCCAGTCTCATCTCTCCCTTATGCCCTCCATGCTCAGCTGGCTGCACTGGAGAATGGAAATAGCCGGCAGACCTGAGCAGTGCCATTGGCTCATTGTGCTGTAAGGCAGTTGGCTTGTCCTGGCCAAGTGGGGGGAGGGGGGGCGGTAGCTCCGGGTGTGTTTGACTGGACAACTGGAGCCTGAAGTCAGGCAATAAAGGGTGAAATGGAGGGATTTTATTCCTGCTCTTAGTGCTGATCTTGGCACAGCCTCAGCTCTGCCGAGATCTCCATAATTTAACTCCTTTCCTGCTGTGGCATATCCTAGTTAAGTCTCCTGTGCGACAGAACACATCAGCTACCTAGCAGCTGGGGGCCCTCCTCACTGCACGATGTACTCCTCTATGCTGCTGTGGACTGGGGGAGCTCATGACAGTGCACGGCCTGTGCCTTGGGATGCACCAGGGGCTCCCAGCCTCTGCCTCCTTCCTGTGCAACCAGATCCTCCCAGGGTGCCATCCCCAGTGCTGCAGGACAAACCATCAGCCAGGCACCTGCTGTGTAAGTGATGAACCAATGGCCAAAGAGCATGTGCACTTACTAGCCCTACTTGGTGACTGCCTGGCTGTGCAGGGAGGGTTGACTGGGGCTTCCCGACATGCTGGGATTGGATGGGTTGTTGTTGCGGTGGCCGAGAAGAGGGTAGTCCTTGAGCCCCCGGCTGCTGCTGCAGCCTAGCTTGCTGCTGCTCCTTCTGTGGCTGAGGAGGTTGCTGCGAAGGGCCTGCTTGCTGTTGCGGAGACTGCCTGGCTGATTGCTGCTGCTGTCTGGATGGCAGCTGTTGCTGCCCGGATTGCTGCTGTCTTGTTTGCGGCTGCTGCTGAGAATGGTGCAGCAAGGGCTCTCCTTTCGGCTGTTGGGACAGTGGCCCATGCTCCGCCTGCCGTTGGGATTTCTGGGACTCTGAGGTATGGTGGTAGCTGGACGGCTGCTGGGACTCCACTGAGCTGGAGGGGAAAGCTGTCTGGGCTCTCATGTCTGACTGCTGGGCCTTCTTCTGGGCAGATGGCTGCATGTGTGTGCGGGCTTCATGACGGCCCTGGTCTCGGGCATGCTGCTTGGATGTCCTCCTGGGCTGTTCATCACTTGGGTGGCGGGAAGAGGCTGAGTGCCTTCCATACTCTCCATGGTGCCGGTGGTCTTTGGAAGAAGAGTGACGTGCCTGAGAATAGTCATCGTGCTGCCACAGGTCTTCATCTGGAGGCTCATCGTAATCATGAAAGGTGTGTTTGATGGGAGGTCTCTTCTGGGAGGAGAAGTGGCCAGTGTAGTGCCTTACCCGCTCTGAGCGAGCTTCCCTGGGCTTATCAAACCAGTCTGTCTCCTCCTGACCCAAATGATAGGCTTCAGAAACCAAACACAGAGCACAGTCAGTCTCTCGGTCCTGAGTTGGGAGCATACCCCACACGGAAGCCATGCAATGAGATAAAAGAATGCAAGCAGCTTATCACATGCATCTGAGATTCATCATAGGCCCCTCCCCAACAAATACAACACATCGTTACATGCAGCAGGCACTGAACACTGACATGCTACCACCAGACACCCGGAACATGCAGTGGAACAAGGGAGAAAGGCACATGGTATGCAAACGCAGGCTGTGAGACTGTCTTTGCAAATGACCCGTAGGAGCATGCTCTGGGGTATATCACCACAGGTAACTGTTACCTTCACTGTCTGAAACAACACAATGTGAATCATCCATGATGTAACCTTCTTCATGCTTGTAAGAGTGGTTCCTTGGCACATCTTTGATATGTTCTTGCACATCAGGCAACGAGTGGCTGGAGCAGAACTGGGAACAGCTGTCCCCAGAGGACTGAGGGAGAGGTCCACCTGAGGAGCGGGACACACCCACAGACTTTCCTAAAGGGCTGATGGGACTTTCCTCTTCCGATGTCTGTGTACGAATCGGAGGCCGCCCATGACTCTGACTCATACTAAGGGAAGATGGTTTGGAGCTTCCTTTCTGAGGCTTCTCCATGCACTCTCTCTCATAGGACTTGCTTCTGCTGCTGGCATCGCGGCTTGATGTTTTTTCTGTCCCATAACCAGACGATCTAGATCTGCTTCCAGTGCTGTATGCTCGATCGTCCTCTTCCGTCATATCCCTGCTGGACATGCCATAGTATTTCTGTTGCTCATACACATTCTTCTTGAGGCCGTAGGTGATCTCGTCCTGAAGCTTCTTTGCCCTGGATGCCACATTGCTGCTGCTGATAGACGTAGTCACTGTGTAGGAGGCCAGGTCCGACTCCACATCTTTGGCTTCTTCTATGGGGGAGAATTTGGAGATCTTTTGCTCCATGCCTTGTTTCCTGTGTTTACTGCGCTTGGACGAGATGACAGCAGGAGCCAGGTTTTTGGAGGAATGCTTCTGCATCCCCAGTCCAGAGCCATGCTTGTCTGAGCGTGTGGAGTGCCGATAATCGTCCCCGTAATAGGAGCTGGAGCTGCCTGACATCCTGCCATTGCTCTCCATGCCCCTGTGGTAGCTGTTCTTCCCCCGATGGTCGGCACCATGCTGATCATACATATCCTCCTCTGACTCCTCCTCTGCTTTGGAGTAGCAGCAAGTTCTGCTGGAGCCTTCCGTCTCCACCAGCTCACTCTTCTCTTTGATCTGGCGGCCAGTGCTGCTCTGCACCTGCATCTCCCCCTTGTGGCTGTCTGCCGCAGTGCTCTCTTTGGTCAGCTCACTGATGTCCTCGATCATCACATAGTTGCGGGGAATGTTCTGCTCCAGGTTTGCGTACAGAGAATCTGAAGAGTAACTGGCTGAGGGGCTTTGCATGGCATTGCTCTGGTCAGCTGGACTGGCCTCTGGGGCCTTGTGCTGGGCATAGCTGCCGGTCACTGTCGTGGGGCTGTATGTAACTTCTGGGGCTGCTGAGGAGATCACCACGATGGGATTTCCAATCACTTCATAATTGGTGGGGATCTTTTGCTCCAAGTCTGCTAGTGATGTCTGACGTGGCTTCTGGTGCATGGTGTGCACATCTGCTTGTGTTTGGAAGAGGGCACTCTGTGCCGGCTGTGAGGGCGGCTGGTTGGGATATGTGGTCTGAGCTTGGTAGTGATGAGGCGGCCGAAAGCCTTGATGGCTCTGCAAGCCCAGCTGGGGCTGGTAACTGGTGCTGGGAGGGAAGCTGTGTGTCTGATATGTACCTTGGGAGGGGAAGGCGGGGAGCTGACCAGCCTGGAAGCCATTCTGAGATGTGCCACTGCTGACCACAGGGTAATGGGGGGGCTGGAGCCGTGTTTGCTGGAAGGCAGCAGGGCCTGGTGGGGCTGCTGGGTATGGGTAGGGGGCGAAGGAGGAGGCTGATGTGTACTGCGTGCTGGAGAAGTCAGCGTAATGGTTAGTGGGGGCAGTGCTGGGCCTGCTGAGCAGACTGCTGCCCTCATAGCTGGAGAGGCGTAAATTGTTCAGCTCACTATCAGACATGTAGTCCCGGTTCTCACCTAAGCACCTCAGGTAAGGGTAATCCCGCCCTCCCCTCTCCTTCAGAAGAGACTCCTTCCTCTGAGTAATGCCCAGCTCCAAGTACTTCAGCTTGGCATCGATCTCCTTCTCTTCCTCATCCAGCTCCGCTTGCTTCTTCCGCAGCTTCGTGGACTCATGCTCCACCAGCTTCAGGTCACGGTCGATGTCTCTGAGAAGGCTGGCTTTGGTTACCTGAGTGGCCTGCTCTCCTACCCCCTTCTGCACGAAGCTGGGCAAGTACAGCTGGGAGTGGGCTTGGCTGGCCAGGGGCAGGTGAGCTTCCTCCGGAGGGGGGCTGGGCAGTGTCCGCTTCACCTTCCGCATCAGAGTGTTTGACTGCAAAGCAGAGATCTAGAAAACAATTGAAACTGGCATTAATCCTAGACACTGGGAGCGCTGCAACTCCCTCGGGATAACGGTGAGGTAAGAACTCTGTTCTGCCGCAGTGTCTTTCAGCAGAGCTTATCAAAGTGCTTAAACGTTCATTTCTTAAGCCTTGGCATATCCCCATGTTATCACTGCAGTCAGTGGAGAAATGGGGAAACTGAGATACAGGGACAGGCCACAACCTGCCCAATATCACAGAGTGAGAGTGAGCACTGGAAATAGAGTCCAAGAGGCCTGACTCCTCATCCCCTGCTTCCCTCAGTGGGAAATGAACAGCTGCCCAGTGCTCATGGCTGTGTGGTGGAGTGGGCAAGGCACTTAACTATAATCCTGAAGGTTGGGGGAGCTGAGTCTCACTTGATCGCACACTAAAACGCCACATCCAAGTCACCCAGTGGCAGTCAGAGGTGGTCAGATGTGATGCTGGCCACATCAATGCCTTATGCACTGTTAGCTGTGAAACTGGCACACCGTAACCAGGTGAGCCTGCGGAGCCATTGGCTCAGAGGAACTCTGGTGTTGGTCATTGCTGCCTTTTGATTAGCATGTACGTCGGCTGTACTGCAAAGTATGTATCTGCTGCACTGTCACTGTGCACATGGAAATGACCACACCAGCAATGAAAAAATATAAGAGCCAACTTTACTCTTTTCCCCAAACTGAACCAGAACAGAAACAATCCAAACTGGTTCTGAGGTTTCAAAGAATTAAGTCAAAAATACCTCGTAAGGGGACAATTGTAACTTGTGGGATGGAGGAGAAACATCCTTTCCTATAGGACAAGCGGAGCTCTGCAACAGACAACTGCCCCCAGGCCTTGGGGGGAGTTGTTGGGGTGGCAAACCTTTCTAGGGTCCAATAAGAAGGCCCCTGGGAAGGCTTTGGCGGTTAAACTACAATACAGAGATGTATGTTAAACCCTCCCTAGGATTGAAAGGAAGCCACTCAACACACAGCTGTGCAAATGCCCAGGATGGGAGCAGAGACACCATCTAAAAGGCACTTTTCTGTGGCTCTGAAACATCTTATGAGCTGACTTGAGAATTTTAGGTGATCTATTTTCACTGCAAAATAACCTGGCTGGTTGGGTGAAAAACTACACAAGATGTGGTCCTATGGAAGGAGATCTTCCCTGAGCTTCTGACCCTCAAATCTTATCTCAGCCTTTTGGAATCCAACAAGCCACAGCTTACATTGGCTGAACAACGAAGGCAAAGGCCAAGTCTTCTAGGCAGAAGCCCAGTGAGAATACCAACCACCTCTAATGTCTTCTGTGGAGATTTATGGAGGGTGGCTGAGGAGTAGGTCCCAGGCAGAAGGGACGGCATGGGATTTGGGGGATCCAGAAGGGCAGCACTGGAACCTGGGATGGGGAAAGCATTCACCTATTCCAGTTCTGTGTGGGCTTGCACACACAAGGACACTCAGGACAGTTAATCTGAATTAACTAAAAGTGTGAATTCAAAGGGGATTAATTAACAGGATTAAACCACTGTGTGGATGCTCTTATTCAGCATGTAAGTGGAGTTAATCCAATTTCGCTTAATGCACTTTGGAAGTGGGTGGGTTTCCATAGGAGGAGCAGGCAGAACTCCTTGATGGCACAATGTCATCATTTTGACCTGAAAATATGCCATGAGCAGAAATAAAAGCAGCCAGACAGAAAGCTGACCACGAGAGAGCCATGGAGATCCAGAAGCAAGCCCCGGAGTTGAAAGACAAAGAAATTGAGGCCCAGAAGCAAGCCATGGAACTGAGAGACAAAGAAATGAAGCATGGACTGGCTGTAATGGAGTGGAGGAGACAGAACCCCCCACCAGGGGGCTCCACCTCTCCAAAAATCCACAAGTGGGAGCAGTTGTGTCCATCATACAAGGAATCTGGTGACATTGCTGAATATTTCATCACCTTTGAGAGACTGTGTATGCTCCGCGTGATTCCTGAGGATCAGAAGATGACCACTTTGGTTGCAAAGTTGACTGGGAGAGCTCTGGATATATTCAATCAGATGCCAATGCCAACTATAGTAAATTTAAGGACTTGGTTTTGAAACAGTTTCAGATTACACCTGAAATGTATAGAGTAAAATGTAGAAGCCTTAAGAGAGGGGCTGGATTAAGTAATGTGGCTCATGTGAACCAAATGAGAGATCTACTGGATAAGTGGGTGAGGGGAAAAGTTATGACTAGCTTTGAAGGAATGTGTGATTTGGTTGCTCAAGAATAGTTCCTGAATATGTCTAGTGATCATGTAAAACAGTGTTTATGGGATAAAAAGGTAGAGACGGTCGATGAACTTGCAGTTTTTGCAGATAAATTTGAGCAATCCCAAGAACCTGGTAGGAATAAATCACAGGCAGAGGGGTTAAAGTTTGGTGAGAAGCAAGGTCCCCGTTTTACCCCTGTGAAGAAAGAGGGTGGATGGACGGATGGACACTCACCTCCCCAAGTTCACTCCTCCAGTCCTCATCCCAAATCTCCTGTAAAAGCAGAAGAGCCCAGGAGGTGCTATCGTTGTAATTCCACTGAGCACCTGAGGAATAAATGCCCTGTGCTGAGTGGGAACTCAGGCACAGGCAGCAGGAAACTCATGGAAATGCTGCTACCCAGAGCAGTGAGACACCTCAGGCAGTTGACACTTATCATACAGGATTTGTAAAGGTTGCCACTGCACAGCCAGGCAGAAAGCACCTAAAGGCTGTCAAAGTAAATGGCAGAGAACTCCCTGCATGGAGAGATATGGGTGCAGAAATTTCTGTGGTCAGGAGAGACCTGGTTCAGGAGAAAGACATACTGCCAGGACAGATGGCAGAGCTTTTGTTAGTAGGTGGTCACAAAATCCTTGTGCCTTTGGTTAAAGTGCACATGGAAACTGAGGATTTGCAAGTCGAATCAACTGTCGCTGAGGTCTCTCAGAATCCTACACAAAATTCTTCTTGGAAATGACTTTTTTAATGTGACTAGGGCTGTCTGGGGTCTGTCAGTGGCAAGCAGGAATCTTGTGCTGAAGCCCCAGAGGGAAAAAGTGAAGTCACAGAAACTGCCGGGGAAATGGGAGAGTGTCTCTCTAATTCCTCTACAGCAGTGGAACACTTTCTGCTGACAAGGGTGGGTGTGGTTGAGGCCAGATCTTACCCAGAGGCTGCAGACAGGCTTTTCTCTAGGGGGTATCGGAGTGTTTTGCCTGATGGTAGGGAGTCTGTCCAGGTTGCTGGCTGCCAGGAAGTGGCAGTTAAACAAGGAACCGAACTCACTATAGAATGCATAGGAAAAGTGTCCTAGAAGAAAGCCCAGAGAAAGGGGGTGGAATCCTGGGAACCACTGTGGTGGTTAAGGATTCCATGGGCTCTGTAACGGGAGGCAAACCCAAGTCAAAGAGGGTACAATATTTACCAGTGAAAGATCTGTTCTAGCTGTTATCTGTGAGCCCACAGCTGAACAGGGGACAGATTCCGCTCTAAGGCACACACAGGGGTGTGTGCCTTAGAGCGGGGCCCAGAGAAGGGAGTACAGGAGTGTCTTCCCCCTTATTACAGGGAAGAGTTTGCCCAGGAGAAATTTGCTGGATCTGCATCTGCACTCCCAGGCACCTCACCTGTGGCTCAGGTTTTAAGAGGGAATTGTGTGACTGCCCTCCCTGAGGGGAGCAGCCATACAGCTGACCTCTGGGGAATGGAGAGAGGGTGACCGAGAGTACCCCAATCCAGGTCCCACTGTTGCAAAATGTTTTTCCTGTTGTACTTGTGAAAACTAACTCTGTTCCTTAAAGGGAGGGGGTGTCTTCCAAGCATTCGGGTGAGACAGCTTCAGCCCTGCTCTTTCCCTTCCCTTCCCTCCCCACTGCCTCCAAGCCCTCTCCATGGGTCAGTGAGGGTGGGAATGGAGGCCCTCTGGGCTCCATGCTATTGCCCTGCCACAGGCCCCTCCCTGGCTTGTGCAGCCCCAGCAGGAAGCAGCAGGCAACTGCCTCCATGTATCTGCAGGAGATGGCTGCGTGGGGGAGCACACTGGGTCAGTAGCTGCTAATGAGGCAGCTTTGTTCCCTGCTTCAGACAGGTGTAATAATGTTCCCTGGGGCAGGTGTGAAGGCCCAGCAGAAGCTCCCTCAGGTTCCCAAAGAACAGCTCCCCAAAGGGGAACCACTAGACAGTGTGGGCACGCATGCTGAACAGAGGGCAGGACCCAGCACCCAGGACCTGGGCCCATCTGCTGGATACAACCACCCCAAGGCTAACCCTGGGGGGAATGCTGCCTCTTTTCTAACACACCCATACCTGCTAGTGGGGCCAAATCGCACTGAGTACAGTCAGACAGCCTCACTCATGACTCATCTGAGCGGTGGAAAAGCAGCCTGCTCTCAGAGCTGAAGGTCTGCTCTCCCTGTCTGCTGCAGCTCTCCACCACACTGACACTGCAGCGAGACAGCTGTAGGTGCTGGATGAAATATTACTGGGAATGCACAGCAGCATGTGCAGCTCCAGCTCACAAGTCACGCAAGCATCTCTCTTACCTGGCTGCTTTGGAGTAAAGGGTGCTGGTATATGGAGAACCTGTCCTTCCCAGACTCCTCTGAGGTTGGGCTGGTGGGCTTGGGGTCAGAGAAGGATCTCTGCATGGTTTTGATGGGGCGAGGCAGGGTCTGCTGGCGCTGGATAGATTCAGCTGTGAAGTGCTTCTGTGGTGTCACGTGGGCCTTGTTAAGTCTTTCAGTGGTAGTGAAGGAGGACTCCAACAGCCGATGGGGGGAAAGAGGAGAGACGGGGGAGTAGAGTACCTGGGGGGATTTGGGGGGTTGGCAGGTCACTAGCTGTGAAAGGGACTCTGTGGGCAAATGGGACTGGTACCCGATTTCCAGCGGATCAGGCTTCTTCTTCTCAAACTTGCCAAGGGCCTGCTGCCGGATGGCACGTGGGTCCAGGGGGCCTGTGCTTACCAGCTGGAGGTTGGAGGAGTAGGGCATTATGGTTGTAGGCACAGTGAGCTGGGGGACCACGACACCTGGCTGCGGCTGTGCTTCCAGCTCAGTCTGGCAGGCCAGGCTCTCCCCTCGCTGGGTCTTCTCTGGCGCAGAGATATATTTCACGATCTCCACCTTGGGGTCAGGGGTGGTAATGTGGATGGAGGGCGACATGCGGGGCAGCTGGTCGGGCTCAGTCTGTACAGAGCAGTCACTGCTGGTCTGGATGCCTATGCTGGCCATGCCTTTGGAGGAGGAGTCTTGCTTGCTCTCAGCACTGGAGTCTGAGTGCCGGGAGAAACGGGATCGCCGACGACGCACTGGCTGCTCCCACTCAGCATTGTCCTCCTCGTCAGTCTGCACGCTGCAGTCGGTGCTGCGCCGGGAGCGCCGGCGCCGGGACAGGAAGTAGCGCTCCTCACTGTCCTCCTCATCAGTCTGCACGCTGCTGTCCGTGATCTTCTTCACCACGTAGGGCTCGTGGGGGGTCTCTTTGTCATAGGCGTCCCGTAGGCGCGGCATGGAGTTCCTCTTCTTTATCCTCCGGCTAGCTTCCCACTGCTCCTCGGGCTGCAGGGACATTTCAGAGGCAGAGTTGGTGAGTGGGCGCTGGAGCCCGGGGTAGCGGGACGGTGCTGGCCCTTCCTGCCCTGGGGCTGCAGGAGCCATGAAGGGCTGGTTCAGGGGGGGCCAGTACTGTCCATTTTGGGACAGGGTCCTTTGCATTTCCATGGCTATCTCGGACACGGCCTGAGGAGGGATCCTTCCTGTGGGGTCACACACAGGGGGGAAGGTGCTTTTCTGCCTCTTCTGCTCCTCTAGCTGCTGTTGCAGCTGTTGCTGCAGCTGCTGAATCTGCTCCAGCTGCAGGCGTTGCTGTGCCAGCTGCTCCCTCTGCAGGGCAAACTGGGCCTGGCGCTCTTCTTGCTGCTGCTGCAGGACCTGGTGCTTTATGGACTGCAGCTCCTGGATCTCCCTGTGCACCAGCATCTGCTCCTTCTCTCTGTGCCGCTGAAGCTCCACACGCTCCCTCTCCAGCTCCTCATGCAGCCTCAGCTGCCTCAGTTTCTCCAGCTCCACCCTCTCCCTCTCAATCTGGAGGATGTGCTCCTGCTGCTTTCTCTGGCGCTCCTCTTCCTTCTCCTTCTCCTCTCGCTCTGTGCTGCCTTTGCTGGGGACGCTGGCCTGGGATACCTCGGCCTGCTGGGTTTGGACTAGGGGTGGTGGCTGCTGAGGCTGACTAGTCTCTTTCGAGGCACTCTGCATGCCAGCAACTGCCACGGGCACCTCCTCTCGAGCACCAGCTCCTGTCTGTTCAGGTCTTTGCAGGTTCACTGCAGCAGGAGCTGGTGCTTTGGCAGCAGACACTGGGCTAACATTGCTTGCAGCAGTGCTGGCTGCAGTGGTGCTAACAGGCTTCCCCAAGTACATGGGCATTTCCATCACTGATGTTGTAGAAACAGACGGAAACCTGCTAGGAGCTGAATAACGATACAGGCCTTGGGCAGCAAGCGGAACCCTCGGGGTAACTAGAGGCACTCTGGTCAGGCTGGCTAGAGGGACCGCTGTGATATTGCCTGGGGCGTAGGGTCGATATAAGCCTCGGAGCATTGGCCGCAGCACAGAAGCTGGCTGGGTGGTGATAGGAAGGGTGGATGCTATGGGAGTATTTATTGTGGAATAAATCATGCCATCTGCAGCCCGCACCGTGGCTGTGGAAGGGAAGATCTGCCTGACAGCTCCCAGCCGGGCACCGGAGAGACTGTACTGTGCTAGGTTCCCAAACCCCTGGCGTGTCTCCGGGAAGTTGGGATTGTACATCATGTTTGGTTTGATGGCAGAAATACCCTGTGGTGCTGAGACGCCACTGCCCCCTGCTGGCCCATACTGCAGGAGGTCAGGGCTGTTTGAGTGCCTAGCCCCATACTGGTCCATGGAATTGAGTGCTGCGCACATGCGGCTGATTTCCCGAGCTGTGGTGGCACTGTACTGGGCCAGACTGGATTCCTGGAAATTTGCCAGGTCTCCTCTAGGTGAGTACTTGTAATCGGAGTAGATATTGGAGGCTGAGCTGTACCGTCTCATTGGGAGTGGGTGGCTTAATAAGTCTGTGGGCTGCCGGAGGTCGGAGAACGAGCCGTACTGCATTCCCTGACCCAGGTAGCCCCCCTCAGTGAAGTTGATGCTGTAGGAATGTTTCATTGTGGTCAAATCCACAGCAGAGTCTCCTGCAGGGGAGTGGAAGGGCTGCTCCCCTTTTGGGGGATAATAGTTCAGACCAATTTCTGACAGATTTGTATCTGACATGGATGAATACAGCCTCCCAAACAGGCCTTGTGGGTAGAACCGGTGCTCCTCGTACAGGCTGGGAGCTGGGCCCATTTGCTCTCTGTAGGGATACATCTCCGGCAGGTCTGGCTCTCTGTTTCCATAGTACTGGATGCTCGGTTTGGCAGTTTGAGCAGTGTCCCCAACGTTCTTCTCTGGGATCTTGGGTGAGGGGTTGAAGGTACCTGTGCAGCTGCTGCTGAAGGGGAATTTGTACACTACATCACAGCATGCCACCTGGCTTTCAGGCTTTATTCCAGTGAGATCCAATGCACTGGCTGGTGGTGGTTCTTTGATCAGCTTTGTTACTGGGCCTGCTGCTATCTCATTCATCTGCACCATCATGGCTTGGGACTTTTTGCCTCCCACGTTGATTGGAGGACTCTGGGTTTTCAGTCCCACTGGCACCCCTCTATATAGGTCTGTGCTTTGGTCCTGAAGAACTGGCCTTGGACTGGTGCTGATACTAACAGCGCTCTGGACACTGCTAGTCTGAGTGATTAGCACATCTTTCTTCACCAAGGACATCATCTGGTTAGGCAAATTATATCTTGCAAATTTGGTTTGCTGAGGACTAGCCGCTTCTGGCTTTGCGCTTGGTGCAGAAATGTCAATGCTGCTCATTGTCCCTCGGAAGGTGCCAGTCTGAACCGCTTGCTCTACCTGCTTAACATGAGTCAGACAGACTGGACTTCCTGCCCCTTGCCCAAAGTCCATCCTGTTCTGGAAAGGATCTCCATAGACCACAGGCTGCTTGGGTTGTGACACGAGCATGGAAGAGGCAACAGTTATGCTGACTGTAGTGGTTGTGCCTATAATAGCATGGGGTTGTTCTTGAGCATTGAGGTTAATGATTAAGGGTTGGACGGTTGTGGATTGCCTACTTGGGGTCTGTTCCAGAGTGAGGCAATATTTTCTGCTCTCCGTAGCTAGGGAAGTGAGATCCATGCCTTGGTCTGTTATGATGATTGGGGCTGACTTTATAGCAGTCCGTAAGTCCACAGCATTAGTGGTTGGTGGCTTGGGTCCAGGTTCTACCCTGGATGTGCCAGGGATTGATGATATTCTACACAAGGAGATGTTTTCTGCAGGCAGGGGCCCCCAGCTGTACACACCAGCAGTGCTGTCAGCAGCAGAAGTGGCATGCCCTTTCTGAAGCATGGCACTGGCAGCAGAGGCTTTTTCTATCATTGACTGTGTCTTGGCATAAGTGGACTGCAGCTGCTCCTGCTGAAGCTGTGCTATGCTGACTGCTGTCTGACTGTAGCTATGCATTGTCTGCTGGCGGCTCAGTCGGGTGGGAGAGGAGGCTGGGGAGGTGGAGGAGCACACGCTTGTTAGCTTGGTTTGGCTAGATGCATCTGATGCTAATGTGATGACCATAAATGGAGCTTCTTGTGATGACTGCTGCCTAGCAAGGCGAGGAGAGCTCGCATGATGGGGTGTCTGGGTCTCTTGAGCAATCATTGGAGAGCACATTGATGCACTAGTGGTAGTGGGGATATCATAGGAGAAAACTGTGCTTTGCGTTTGAGTGGAAAACTCTGCAGTTGCCTTACTGGATGGCTGCCCTGCTTTTGGAGCAGAATGAGTGGAACTTTGAGTAGGAGACATCGGGGAAAGCGGGGGGCTGGAGCTTTGGAAGTAGGAATACATTTTAGATGACACAGGGACATTGGTCTTGATCTCACTCTTACTTTGGAGCTTCTGTCTTGATGATGCTCCACTGAGCTCAGCAGCAGTCTGGCTCCTGGAGCCATCCTCTGTCTGAGAGCTATAATTCGTGGTGCCCTTCATCTGACTGTAGCTTCTGCTAGGGGCCGATACAGGTGTTACATCTGAGCCACTCAGAGATGGAGAACTGTAGATTCGTGGAGCACTTGCTGGGCTGGAAACAACAGTTGTGACTGTGCTGGAACCTCTGCTGTAAGTATAGGGAGCTGTCATAACCTTGGGAGCTGAGCTGGGTGCTGTCGGTGAGCTGTGAAGCTTTGGGTGATCATGCCCCTCTTTTGCAAAATGCTGAGTGACTCGAACATCAGGAATTACCCTGCCTGTGCTGCCTTCCGAGGAGGAAAAAGAGACAGGAGCCGATAACTGGGTGGGGCTTGTTCCTGGTGTGAGTGGACCGCTGTTTTGCTTCATCATATCAGCATAAGCGCTCTCAGCATTCAGAAACTGCTTTTCCTGATATGTTTCTTCTCTCCCTTTCTTCTTTTTCTCCTCTTCTAGGGCCAGATCAAACGAGGAGGACTGGTGCATCCTGGAAATGCTCTGTGACGTCTGCAAGATTTCCTCATACACTGCTCCTGGCTCTGAAAGTTCATGCTGGAAGTCAGATGGACAGGAGTCCATACGTCCATTATCGTAGCTGTACTCATCTATGTACTGGTATTCAAAACTGCTCTGGCCTTCTGCACTGTGGTACCCTACCTGTTGGTAGGCATTGCTGTAGGCGCTTTGCTGGGACTGTTGGACTTGTTGCTTTTGGAACAGTTCAGCCTTCCTCATCATCTCTTCATAGGCTTCTTCTGCACTTTTCAGGGGCTTACTGGAGTGGTAATGGGAGCTGCTGTTTGTTTTTTCTGTTGGGGAGTAGAGGGACATGAATGTTGGCAGGTTGTACTCACTGCCAGACTTGTAGAGCTTGGAGGCTATGACGTCAAAGCCCTCTGCTTCTGAATCGATGGAGGGCGAGTACTCTGAGCAGGAGGACCTGTGCAGCTCTTCCATCTCCGCTGCCTGGCGCAACTCCTCAGTGGGCGAAGCATCTTCAATGGGAGACAGGTTACTGGGTGGGGTTTTGGATCTCTCTCTCCTCCTCTGCGCCCTCAGCTCTTCTTTGTCCCGTTTAGTTTTGCGTGCGGTGCTTCGGATGCGCTGCTGCTCCACCTCTCGCATCTTCTCCTGCTCCCGCAAGAGCTCCTCTTCCTCACGCAGTTCATCCTCCTCTGACGAATCCTCTATGGTTGGCAGCAAAGGACCATGGGAGCGATGCCGAGCTTTGCGCTGCTGCTTCACCTCTTCCAGTCGCTGCCGCCGGCTAGGACTGCTATCGCTGTCCTCCTCCAGAGACGAGAGGGATGTAGGGGAGGTGCCCGATGTGTAGCTGGGTGTAGTTGCTGGCAAGGTGGAGGAATATTCCCCCCTTGACCGTTCCTCTGGGGAGCCCGTCAGACTTTCCATCTCCAGCTCCGGCTCTCTCTCCAGGCTAACGTCTGCATCCTGGCTAAGCTCCGTGTCCCTGCTGTAGCTGCTTGTGCTATTTAACTCAATGGTCTTGAAGCGCCGCAGTCCGCCCTGGGATGTGGTCACATCCTCCCCCTCGATAGCTTCCAGCTCTTTCCTCTCCTCCTCATACATACCGGTGGAGACGTGAGGCAGGCGCCTCTTGGATGAGATTGGCTCTTTACTTTTCTCCAGATCAGGCTTGTGCCCGCTTTTTGTTACACTGTATTTCACGTGACTGTACTCTTCTTCCTCCTCCTCCTCCAGATTGTCCTCTTCTGCACTCATCTCCAGGATCTGCCTCCTCATGAACTCCTCATCAGTCATCTCTGTCTCCCTGCCTTTCGGCCTGCTGGGCAGTGGGGAGACCCCTCCTTCGCTGCTGTCCTCCACATAGTCATGGCGCAGCTTGCTGCCAAAGTCATCAGACGACTCCACACTCTCTCTTTGATCCCTCTGGTTCTCCCATTCCAGAGAGTCTTCATCTTCTTCCATGATGTCTTCCAGCTCCTCATCAGAATCAAAGGCTTCGGGGGTGATAGAAAGGGACCGCGGCCTCTGCCTCTGTCGCTGCTCTTCCCGTAAGTCATGATACATTTTCCCTCTGTTGCTCTGCTCTTGGGAAATGCCCTTTGACTCCAGCAAGGGGCGCACACTGCTCTCCAGTTTGGTAAGTTCAGAAGGACTGGCAGGGCTTTGGTCTTCCAGGCCAGTGCCATTCAGCTGCTCTTCTTCCTGCTGCACCAAGCCAGTGATCTCACTCTGGGAGCTAGAGATGCCATCTGATGAGTAGCCAGTGTCACTCAGGCTTTGGGGGCTGTGGGACAGGTCATGGGGATAAGGCTTGCTTGTCTCCTGCAAGGAAGAGAAAAGAGATATTATAAATTAGACCACAGACCCAAGGGGGGGAAATGATGTCACCTCCTGGTAGCCTGGCAGTGAAATGGGCAGGAATGTGGAGTCATGCTGGTGTCAGAATTCACAGCAGGGAAGCTGAAAACAACCCCTGGAGCAGGTGGCAGTGCCCTCAAAGCCCTATGGCAGGATTCAGGGCGGTCCTGAATTCTAGTCCCTCTCCCCTCACCTAAGGCCAGGCTCCTGAACATGGGGACAGCCTCTTCAGATGAACTGAGCAAGCCAATGGACTCATGCCAGACCTCAAGGCATGCAGAACTAAACGCAAGCCACAGCCCTCTCTCTTGCAGACCCAGCATGGCTTATGTATATTGTGACACTGCAACCTATATTCATCATAGTGCTATGATTATGGCATAATTATGATGCATTTTGTCCAAGATGGGTCATGTGAGGTGTCATTGGAAAAGTTATGAATTGCTGAATATGATTATCCTATTTGTGTGCATGTATCATTTTTGTATCTGAAGTTAAGATTGACTATGTATCTGTATTTCAAATGTGCTTAGTGTGGGTGACACCCACAACTAGCCTTTCAGGTACAACAATGAAAAAGCTAGACAGTGCTAATGACTCATCAACAAAGACAATGGACCATGGAAGAGCTTAGCCTTCCTGTGAACATTTCAGCCAGCCTATGGATAATGGCTGCTATGACTCAGCAAGGCATGCAAGAGCATGCGACCAGACCACATGACACTGAACTCCATTTTGGTACCTGTATTTTCCCACAAACTGGGCTGGGGACTTAGCTTGAAACAAAGAGTTCGTGCCATTTGGAAAACTATATAAGGCAGGGAGTGACATCATCTTGGGGCCTCACTCCCCACACAAGAGAACTCCTGGAACACCCAAAAAACAAAGACTGAACTTGGGGAAGTGCTGGTCCCAGGCTAAAAGGATTTCTAGCCTGTGTATGGAAACTTGGTGGACTGTTTGTATCATCAGTCAGGGAGAGAAATAGATAAGATTTGAATTAACAATCTAGTATGTTTAGGCTTAGTTTATGTTTTTGTTTATTTGCTATGTAATCTGCTTTGATCTGTTTGCTATCACTTATAATCACTTAAAATCTATCTTTCTGTAGTTAATAAACTTGTTTTATGCTTTATTTTAACCAGTGTGTTTTGAGTGAAGTGTCTGGGAAAATCTCAGCTCTGTGAACAAAGGCTGTTGCATATCTTTCCCGCATTGAGGGGGAAGCGAATATATAAATGAGCTTACATTGTACAGATCCCTGTGCAGTGCAAGACGGTATAATTCTGGGTTCATGCTCCAGCAAGGGGGCAAGGCTGGGGAGCTGGGAAATTGGCTGTTGTATCCTGTCTGTCCTTGAGTGGCTTAGTTAAAGCACTCAGGTGGCTCAGTTGGGTGTGTGGTGCCACCTGCTGTTGTGTTGGGTGAAAAGGGCCTGGAGAAGTTGGCTGAATCACCGGAAAAGCAGTGTGAGAGAGGCCCGCCCAGCTGGGGGGCTAGGGGGCACAGTGGTTCCCACAGCTCCCAGACTGCACCCTGGGGGTGATAACCCATCACATACGTTTCTACTCCTGCTGCTCCCTGGAGTGACAGAGCACAGAGGTCCATGGCCACTCTCACCATCAATGGAAAAGTATGCCTTTGACAGAAAATTGTAATTCACGTTAAGAGCTCCTAGGTCTTGCTCAGTATTCCCCCTCCATCTTCTCCTGTTTGGCCACAAGGTCAGACACCACAAGGCTATCCTTCCAGGGGATGCTCAGCTGATCTCTCCCGTCATCCTAACTATAGCCCTGCTCACTGAGCTTGCTGGGGCACACTGACTGAAAAAATACCATTAGCCAGCCTCACGTCAATAGGAAAGGAAGAGACAGTCTTACGGTTCCACTTGTGGAGGACATTTGGATACTGCTGTGATAGGGGACGGTAGAAGACGTTGGCTGGATGCACAGATGGATGGACAGGTAAGCACTTGACGTTATTTATTATTTTAATTAGATCATTACAATTACCCCATTCTAGAGCTAGGGAAAGTGGCTCAGAGGGCCTCAGAGAGCCTTGCCCAAGGGACATGGCAAGTCAGTGATCATGAACCTCTCTCACTTTCCCCAGCTGTAAACTGGAGCCAATTATATTTACTGTAGTTAAAGCCCTGAATAGCAGCCAGGATTTCAGGTGTTGGCAGCCACCGCTCAGGTAGGTAAGTGCATGCCACTATCCCTGGTGACATATTTGGTAGGAGGCTGTGACGCTGGCAGACAAATTGCCAGCTCTTGCCAGGCTTTAGGCCTGAGTTGAGCACAGACAATTTCATTGCTGGAAACCAGGCCAGCTCACCTATGTGCTAGAATGGAAAAGAGTAGGACTGGACTTAAAACAATGTGTTTAGACTTTATTAAATGCACATAAGTTGCAACATGTATTAATCCTACTTATAACATCAGTATCCTGTGCTATAATGTAACACTTTAATGTTTGCTGGATAGTTGTAAAATGTTTGTTCTGATCTATGAAACTCACTAAACAAGGAAAAACTTTACCTAGTGCAAGAGGCTGAATCCCTATGAAAGCTATTACTTCTTGCCCATCAGGAAGGCCTATCAAAACTAAACAGGCCATTGTGGGACATCACAATAAAAGGCTTTGCTAGTTATTCCTGCACACCTCTGAAGAGGCTACGTACAAAAGGGATCATCCCATCAGCTTGAATTCTGGAAGAAGGAAATAAAGATAGCTGACAAGAAAATTGTTCATCTCTTTGGCTGTTTAGACTCTCGCAGGGCTGGAGCTACAAAACAGAAGCAGAGATCCCCAGGGTCAACCTGGGTTAGCCCTAACAGATTCAGTGCTGACAAATTGCTACAATTCTGTCATCTTTTGGAACTATGGGCTGTAACTCATTTGTGTATACATGTTGCCTGCTTTAACATGTATATAACTCTCTCATTTATTTTTCCTAAGTTAATAAATTCTTAGTTAGTTTACTATAGGATTGGCTACGGCATTGTCTTTGGAGTGAGATCTGAGATCATGTGGTCCAGCTTGCCTGGGTGGCAAGAGAGACTGGAATGCCCAAGGGGACTATCTGTGACTCCATGGTAAGACCGTTTTATGCTTCAGGAGTACATATTTATTACTGGGTTGGTGCTATCTAATTTTAGACCATACCCTCAGTTTGGGGTGTCTGCCCTGCTTTCTGCAATCTGCCCAGAGGTTGGCACTTCCAGTCGTGAGCTACTCCAGACAGTGTGACAGAGGCTCAGAAAGGTGAAATAATCTGCCCAGTAAGCACTGTGATCCAGAGGCTGGGTAGGAGACACTGGCTTGCTGTGTCACTGTGGGGATAGGCTACTGGCCTATTTCCTGACTGTGAAGAGCTGTAAGTGACATATTCTTAAGGCCATTCAGGGCTCATCTACATGACCAGTTAGTTCATGGCAAGCTGGGATGTTAATCTTCCCTGCACTAGCCTTCCACAGTCTACACTATGTGTGTGGACCCTGCTGATGTACACTAATGGTTCATTAATGTGCTTTGATCTAGCCCTCTTTGAAACGGGACTAGATCAAAGTACATTAATGAATCGTCAGTGCACATCAGCAGGGCCACAGAACACTCAGTGTGCAGCAGGCTACTGTGCAGCAGCTTTATACCCAGCTTGTTACAAACTTTCCATGCAGATGAGCCCCGAGTGGCAAGAAGAGCACATGGCTCAGCCTTCTGGCTCCCACCAATGAGCCCGATCACCTCCTCCTCTGACAGCTGTAACCAGTTGACAAAGGTGACTTTGGGCTTATCCACGAACCCAGAGCTAGTGGGGAATGACGGAGGGGACGACATTTCAACAGGAAGTTTGTAAATGTCATTAAATTGCTTCAAAGGGCAAAAATTTTGCGAACT
Organism: Platysternon megacephalum; assembly: GCA_003942145.1. Lineage (NCBI taxonomy): Eukaryota > Metazoa > Chordata > Testudines > Platysternidae > Platysternon > Platysternon megacephalum. The sequence continues at coordinate 108,564 of QXTE01000340.1, forward strand.
TATAAACAGGCATATTGAGACTGAAAAGAAGCTTCAGTAGAAGGATTTCTCCTGGCTTTGCCTCAGAACAGACTCAGTGGATCATTCACATTGTACATCAGTTTTTGCATTTCTAATGCATCCACTTCACTTTTTGTGTATTTTTATCAATGGGCAGCCTGCACCTGACCCTGCACTCCAACCCTCCCCCGAGATGAGTCCCACAGAAATGTGCTTGCTGAGATCAGAGTGCAGGGCAGGGGAAATCCAAGGAGCTACCCCTGCAAGTTTGGAAGGCTGTGTTCTGCATTTCCAACCCCAGAGCTTACACACCACTCCCCCAGTTTAAAGGATGCCATCTGGCTTGCCCTTGGGGCTCCTCAAGCTTGACATGTAGTACAAACAAGGCTTCTGGCTTTGTAACCAGAGGGCAGTTTAGGCCCTTTAAAGCCGATCGGTGTCATCTTCACTGTGTTCCTCTCCCAGGCAGCCTGGAGAACCAACTCCACTGGTTTACTGGGAATTTGGTTTGGTGATTGCCCAGAGCTGATAAACAGGCCTGGTACCAACATGCATTTCAAGGACACTCTCCTATGTTAACTTACCAACACTTGGCCAGTACTGAAGAAGGAACAACTCATGAAGTTAGCAGTATGCATTCATGCACACACTTGTACACCAAGCCACCAGATGTGTTTACATGAGTACCTGGCCAGTTAGGTGCCTCACTGTCCATGGGCATGTACCAATATCTGATCTGTGTGCATGCATCTGGAACTGGAACACTCAAATATTTACGTGTGCTTAACTTTGTAACTCTGGCCCGGGATCGTCACTAGCTGCCCTCCATGCTCTAGGAATGGGTTATAAGCAATTTATAAGAACATTAGTAAAAATACTTCCCAGATTAAGCTAAAATCAGCTTTTGTAAAAGCAAACATTCTCTGGTGTGTAAGAACAGTTAACACACAGTCCATCCAATATCAATATATTACAAAGTGCTACATTAACAAAAGGGGGGATGGGTTACTCAGCTGAAGTGTAAATACATTTCAGAAACTGAGTTCTATTAATTTAGTTTCTGTATGTAAATAAATACAATACTAGGAAACTTTCTAGCCACAATGCAGTTTTTGTCTTTACATTCCCTGCCTGGAGATCATTAATCTCTTGGGATGTCAAGTTAGTTAGTTAGTTAGTACCCATTACGCCTCTGGTGTCTGTTTCTGGCAAGTCTTTCAATGGTTCCCCAGCTGTGCCCCAGGTTTTTCAGCTCAGCTTCCACAGCGCTTCACCACGTTGTTTTCGGGCGGCCTTGTTTTCCCTTGCCTTCAGGTGTCCATCTTATTGCTACTCTGGTGATGGAATCAGTTTCTATCTGAAGCACATGGCCAATCCATCTCCAACACCTCCTGGTAATGATGGTGCTCATATCTTCTTGGCTGCACTATGTGAATAGGTCTGACGCAGATTGTATGGAATTAAGAGTTTGGACACGTCATACTTGATGTCAAGGCTAAGGGTCAGATCTGAGACCACATTGTAAATTTCAGGATATTTATGTTCCCAGTGACAGGGCCTGGCTGTTATATCCTTGGGGGCAACAGTTTTAGGAAGAAATCACTGGAGACACAGAGAGCTGTAAACCTTGGAGCACCATTAATTGCTACACACAGGACTAACCAACAGCCAGCCAAGACTGGCTGGGCTATCCCCTAATAATCTAACTCAGTTGCCATAGCAACACAAGATTCTATTACCACGACAACCAAATACACAACATATTCCTCCCCCCTTAATAAGAATGTCCCCTAAATAAAACAAACACTAAACTAGAGAAGGAGGGTAGACTTCCTCCATTCCCGGCTAAACCCTGGGGATTATTTTGCCCCGTAACCGTGGGTTCGCCCTAGCTAAAGATCCAGCTGACGAGGAGGCCTTCTGTCTCTAGGTGGACTACGGCGGACTTCTGGTGTTGTTGTACCGGAAAGTGTCTTGGGCGCGGGCCTGACAATGGGCTCAGGGTTCGTAGGGCGAATGGGTGAGGATGGGGTATCAGTTCGTGCCGGGCAGAGGGGTATCTCTACCACTGGCAGTAATGAAGGGGAAAAGTCAAGAACAGGTGACTCTTGATTCGGTGTCTCGCCGGAGGTGGTGAAGTCAAGCAACTCAACTGAAGATGTGTCCTGAGGACTGGTATGACCTGGCAGCAGCTCATCTACATGTCACCACCAGGTGAGATCCTCTGCAGTCTGGACTGTGTAGGAAACAGGTCCCATTTGAGCGATGACAGTGGCAGGGACCCATTTAGCTCCAGAAGTATAATTCCGAGCCAAAACCGGCTGTCCCGGGCTAAAGGTTCGGTCTTTTGCTCTGGGTGCATGCCTGATGACTTGATCTTGCTGCTGATGTTGCACAATTTGTCGGGGTTCAGAAGGTTTCAGCAGATCAAAGCAAGTGCGCAGCTGTTGTCCCATCATTAGAAAGGCCGGGGATGCCTTGGTCGTAGCATGAGGTGTGTTTCTGTAGGATAGTAAGGTGTCCAGATGCTTTTGAATGGATAATTGTCCCCTTGCCGATTTCAAAGCTTGTTTCATTGTCTGCACAAATCTTTCAGCTAATCCATTGGCGGATGTATGATATGGTGCTGAAGTGATGTGGTGTATCCCATTTGCCTTCATAAACTCCTGAGAGACGAACTGCGGTCTGTTGTTGTTCACAAGTTGTTCTGGCAGACTGAAACGACTAAAGAGTCCTCGTAGTTTTTGGATAGTACTCTCTGCAGTAGTGGACTACATTATAGAGACTTCTGGCCATTTAGAATGGGCATCTACCACCACCAAGAACATGCTTCCTTCAAGGGGGCCAGTCCCATGGATGTAGGGGTGCCCACTGGGGTGCATTCCTCACACCCTGACATGACATACAAGCGCTTGCCTTCTCTTCAATAGCACTGTCCAATCCAGGCCACCAAAAATAGCTTTGTGCAATTTCCTTCATGTGCACTATTCCACAGTGACCAGAATGGAGCTGTTCTAAAATCTGTGATCTCAGTGGTGGTGGGATAATGACACGTCTCCCCCACAACAAATAACCAGATTGGATTGATAACTCCGTCCTCCTGGACATGTAGGTAACAAGGTCGGGTCAGACCAGAGAGGTTTGTCGAGATGTTCCATGCATCACCAGGTCCATAACCTGGGACAATACTGGGTCAACTCGAGTTGCCTTCTTTACCTGAGTAGCGGTGATGGGTGTTGTGACGGGTTGGATCACAGAAACCCTCTTGGGAGCTGCCAGCTGCTGTGCAAAGACTACTTCTGTTTCTATTCTCCCTGCCAGCTCAGTAATAATAATAATAATAATATACCTATCTCATAGAGCTGGAAGGGACCCTGAAGGATCATCGAGTCCAGCCCCCTGCCTTCACTAGCAGGACCAATTTTGCCCCAGATCCCTAAGTGGCCCCCTCAAGGATTGAACTCACAACCCTGGGTTTAGCAGGCCAATGCTCAAACCACTGAGCTATCCCTCCCCCCCGCACTCTGTTTTGCTGAAGCCAGACACACCCATCTGCTCCAGACACAGACCCAGAGTCTGAACCACCTGTCTCAAAGCTGCAGGTTTACCTGAGAACAACTCACAGAAGTCTGCTTGCCCTTAGCACTCAGATGCCCAATTCCCAATGGGGTCTAAACCCAAATAAATCCGTTTTACCCTGTATAAAGCATATACAGGGTAAACTCATAAATTGTTCACCCTCTATAACACTGATAGAGAGATATGCACAGCTGTTTGCTCCCCCAGGTATTAATACATACTCTGAGTTAATTAATAAGTAGAAAGTGATTTTATTAAATACAGATAGTAGGATTTAAGTGATTCCAAGTAGTAACAGACAGAACAAAGTAAGTTACCCAGCAAAATAAAATAAAATGCGCAAATCTATGTCTAATCAAACTGAATACAGATAATCTCACCCTCAGAGATGCTTCAGTAAGTTTTTTCTCAGACTGGACACCTTCCAGGCCTGGGCACAATTCTTTCCCCTGGTACAGCTCTTGTTCCAGCTCAGGTGATAGCTAGGGGATTCTTCATGATGGCTCCTCTCC
>QXTE01000340.1:113204-173025 GCA_003942145.1 Platysternon megacephalum
AAATGGAGGGGTCTCCCACGGGTTTAAATAGACTGTCTCTTGTGGGTGGAGACCCCCTCCTCACCCTCTGTAGAATCCAGTCACAGAAGGGAGATTCGGAATCACATGGGCAGGTCACATGCCCATGCATGACACAGGACTTGCAGGTAGCAGCCATTACCCACATGGTATCTTGCATGTCTCCAGGAAGACTTCTTATGTGGATTGGAGCATTCCAAGATGCATTGTTCCCCGACCGGGTACTTAACCTAGTGAATTCCTTCCTAAAGAGGCTGACCAAATGCCTCACAAACCTTAAGCAAGCAAGTATACAATCTATATTCTTAACCTCAAGTACAAAATGATATATGTGTACAAAAGGGATGAATAGATATAGTAGACCATAACCTTTACAGAGATATGTACCTGGCACGGGCAACACAAAACATATTCCAGTTATGTCATATTCCCACAATGCCTTATGGGAGGTACCGTCACAGGTGTATTCTCTACCTGTTCAAAGTAAAAGATTTCCTTCAGGGCAATATCTCGACGGTTGACTGGCAAAGGCAGCCTTGAGAGACCATCCACATTGCCGTGCAGAGTGGATTTCCGATATTTGATTTCATATGTGTGCGCGGAAAGCAACAATGCCCACAGTTGCATACGACTAGCGGCTAATGGAGGAATGCCTGTGTGGGGTCCAAAAATTGAAGTCAGGGGTCGATGGTCTGTGAGAAGAGTAAACTTACGTCCGAACAGATATTGATGAAACTTCCAAATTCCGAAAATGATTCCCAATGCCTCACGTTCAATTTGGGCATAGTTAGTTTCTGCTTTGCTTAGAGTGCGTGAAGCAAAAGCAATAGGTCTCTCTTCTCCCGAAGGCATAATGTGTGACACGACTGCTCCCACTCCATAAGGGGACGCATCGCAGGCCAACTGTAGGGGTAAGGATGGATCAAAGTGCGTCAGAACTTCAGAATTTAGTAATGCATCCTTAGCTTTGTTAAATGGAACGTCACAGACTTCAGTCCACTTCCAGGCCTTGTTCTGCCCAAGGAGTTCGTGAAGTGGTTTTAGCACTGTGGCTAACTGTGAGATGAACTTTCCATAATAGTTCAATAGTCCTAGAAATGAGCGAAGCTGGCTAACATTTCGAAGAGGGGGAGCCTCCACAATAGCCTTAACTTTTGCAGGGGCCTTATGAAGACCTGTAGCATCGATGATCAACAGAGGGCTGGAAGAATTCACACTTGTCTTTGCGGACTCACAGTCCATACTCTTCCAGTCTTTGTAGGGTATTCCTTCCAGTGGACCAGGATGTCATCCAGATAGCACTGGACTTCTGGCAAGCCACACAAGATCTGGTCCATAGCCCTCTGGAACAGGGCGGGAGCAGATGTTATTCCGAAGGGTAGGCGACAGTATCGATAAAGCCCCTTATGCGTCACAATAGTCAACAGCTATTGGGACTTTTTATCGATGTGCATCTGTAAATACCCTTGACTCAGATCAATCTTACTGAACTTTTGTCCCCCAGCCAGGCCTGCGAAGAGGTCATCGATACGGGGAAGCGGGTATTGCTCTGCACACAACACTGGGTTGACAGTGACTTTAAAATCACCGCAAATCCGGAGGGAGCCATCTTTCTTCACTATTGGAACAATAGGAGTTGCCCATGGGCTATGGGTAACTGGTATTAGGACTCCATTTGTGACCAGGCGCTTCAGGTCTGCTTCAACCTTTGGCCTGATGGCATATGGCACAGTTCTGGCTTTCAGATATTTTGGTTGACTGTCAGGTTTAATGTTCAATGTGACAGTGATTCCCTTCATACTTCCCAGATCCTCTCCAAAAACAGCAGCATGTTTCCTTAGTATAGTGGTCAGACAGTTTTCTTCTTTAGTCACTCGGTGCACTTCTGCCCAATTCAGCTGGATCTTCCTAAGCCAAGGTCTACCCATTAAGGCTGGGTAATTACCTCTCACCACAAACAGTGGCAATTTAGCAGCCTGTCCATTTTTGGTCGGCCAGACCACAGGCCTCTTTTTCTTTTGTTTACAGGCACACGCAATGTGTCCCTTTTTGCCACAGTGTCAACACACCAGGTCCTTACACCAGCATTCTGATGCAGGGTGACCCGGTTTACCACAGCGGTAACATTCCTGACTCCCCACAGTTTTGTGGGTAGGTTCTTGTGACACCTTATGCACCCTAGGGGATGCCCCGATGGATTGTGCCTCCTTTGTAGCCAGTTCCATGGAGACAGCAATATCAATGGCATTCTGTAAGGTAAGCTGAGCCTCTGTCAACAGGCGCTTCCGTATAGCTTCACTGTGCAGGCCACACACTAACCTGTCACGTAGGGCATCATTTAACATCTCCTTAAATTCACAGTGTTCTGCAAGCTTTCTCAAAGTTGCTACAAATTATACAACTGTTTCGTCTTCTTTCTGGTCTCTTTTGTGGAACCTATATCTTTCAGCAATTACCAGTGGTTTTGGAGAAAAATGGGACCCTAGGATTTCCACAATGTCACTGTAAGATTAAGTCTCTGGCTTAACAGGGTGTAGTAAGCTGCGTAGCAGGGAGTAGGTCTTAGCCCCTACAACACTTAAGAATATTGGCACCTTCTTCTCTTCTGTAATGTCATTTGCAATAACAAAAAGCTCAAAACGCTCAGTATATACATGCCATTGCACTATAGTCTCCTCAAAAGGTTCCAATGCCCCTGTAAGTGTAGCCATGATTTTAGTTTCAGTTTGCAGTCAGTGCAAACAAGCCAGTTCTCACCCCCTTCCAGCAGCAAACAAGGTTTTTGTTTTGTTCTTTTTTACCTTAACTTCTACTTACTTCTGTTGCTGGGGCAGCACAGATATCCCACCGTCGCCACATTGTTATATCCTTGAGGGCAACAGTTTTAGGAAGAAATCACTGGAGACACAGAGCTGTAAACCTTGGAGCACCATTAATTGCTACACACAGGACTAACCAACAGCCAGCCAAGACTGGCTGGGCTATCCCCTAATAATCTAGCTCAGTTGCCATAGCAACACAATATTCTATTACCACGACAACCAAATACACAACACTGGCCATCAGCTCCGAGGAGGAGTTCCAGGTCAACTGTCAGACACCCAGTCTCCAAATGGTCTACACCAGGGGTAGGCAACCTATGGCACGCGTGCCGAAGGCGGCACGCAAGCTGATTTTCAGTGGCACTCACGCTGCCCGGGTCCTGGCCACCGGTCCGGGGGGCTCTGCATTTTAATTTAATTTTAAATGAAACTTCTTATACATTTTTAAAACCTTATTTACTTTACATACAACAATAGTTTAGTTATATATTACAGACTTACAGAAAGAGACCTTCTAAAAATGTTAAAATGTATTACTGGCACGTGAAACCTTAAATTAGAGTGAATAAATGAAGACTCGGCACACCACTTCTGAAAGGTTGCCGACCCCTGGTCTACACACATGGCAAACAATCACAACTTGAGGGGACAGGGTTAATGTGTTAGCGTTCTCCAGACAGAAAGCTGGATACAAACCCTGTCTCAGGTCACATGTATGGGGATTACAGTCCTCAGTAAGTGTTTATGCACATCATAAAACTCCCACATAATTTAGCAAGATCAGGCTTCTCTCTTCCAAGCAGGCCTCTAACTGAAGGAGCACAGGGTGTCAGAGCCTAGGGCTGGGAATGGGGGGAGGGGGGGAAGGGAGACAGCAGGCTAGGATGACAGGGCATCAGCAAGGCTTCCTTGTGAGGGGAAAGGCTGACCTGACCTGCTGGCGTCAGGCCTGGCTATGGACCAAGTGCTATTGGCTTGATGCTTTTATGAGCATTAAATCGGAGCCATTCAAAACTGGAAGCATTTCCTCCCCCCTGAAATAAATCGCCTCTTCACGTCCAATTATTTCTAATGCTCCAGGAGTTCCTTGAGGGCAGCTGCCGTAACCCTGATTTTGGGCCCCACACAAATGACACACTCTGAAAGGACCCCCCTCCATCATCTAGGAGTCTCCTTCTCCCCAGGGCTGGCTGTGGCACCCCCAAAGCCTGTCTGACCTAGATATTAGCTCTCTCTCTAGAGGGCTGCCTATGTTCAAGGTGGCGTTAGGGCCTCTCCTCCCTGGGGACTCAGCAATCATTAAACAACAGCTCCCTATAGCTGACAGAGAGGAGCAGGACAATCCTGACCCCTGGGCCAGCCGTGTCGTTACTTACAGTTTCTGGCACTGTTGGGGCCGGTCCCACCTGCTCTCCTCCTCTGCCAATGCCTGATGATGGACATTTTCTTTGTCTGACAAAGATAGTATTTTGCCTGTAATACAAACCCTGCCTCCCTTCTTCAGTCCAAACTCCCTAGAGCTGCAAATGGGCCAAAAGGCCATTTGATAAATTCAACTGCTGCTCAGCTGAGTGCTGTGTTTATCTGTAAAGTCTGCGGTAGCTGAAAGCACAGCCTCAGCACTGAGCTTTTAAATCTTCAAATAGAACTTGGGGAACCTATAATTAGATCTGAGTTCAGGAAGGGACTAGTCCTGCTGCCCTACAAAGTGAGAGGTTGAAGATCTCTGTTCTTGTGCCTTGGACACCTGCACAGCCGGATAAAAAAGCAGTGAAAACAAGGTTCACTAGCAGCATCCTCTGGGGACAGAGGCCATTGGATGCCTGTTAATTTCAGTGACTGAGAGTTCTGCAAAGCACTCTGAAAAATCAAGGCGATCCCAGGAAAACAATGCAGTATCCTCGTCAGCCACTGACACAAATAAATCCAGTTTCATTGACACTACAATTAGGCACGATGGAAGGACATGGAAGGACTCTGAAGCTGGGATCTCAAACAGGTGTGGTACATGGACCACCCGGGACCCAACCTGTAACTTGTGAAAAGAGGTGACCCCCAGCCACTACAGAGTGACCCCAATCTGTTTGCAGGCAGAAGTTATTCAACTGGAGACGTCTCAACAGCCATCTATGCAAGGAGCCCTTTGTGAAGTCGGTTTCCTTTAGTGTTTGCCCAGGAGATGGCTCCGCTCCACTGGAACGCTGCCTGGGGAAGCAGCAGGCACATGTAACAGCGCACCAGCTCATACAGCTTTCCGTGCTGCTCAGCATGCAGCTGTCAGTAGTATGTTCATGCCTGGCCTGACCCCAGGGCCGGCTTTAGGACCTGCGGGGCCCGATTCCAATACCCGGCGGCGGTCCGGGTCTTCGGCGGCACTGAAGGACACCCCCCCGCCGCCAAAATGCCGCTGAAGACCCTGGAGCGGACCCCCCTGCCGCCGAAATGCCACCAAGGACCCCAGAGCGGACACCCCCCCCCCACCGCCGAAATGCCACCGGAGCGGACCGCCGCCGGGTAAGCCTAAGGCACAGGGCCTTCTTAGGCATGGGCGCGGGGCCCTCTTCCGGGGAATCGGGGGAATCGGCCTAAAGCCAGCCCTGCCTGACCCTGACTCTGCCATTAGGAAGTGCATCAGGTCCCAGTCCCGGGCTCTCACCTCCAGCTATTGTCTCATGCTGGGGCACCTCTGTGGGGAGGACACCTAACACCACATCTCCTCTGACTCATTCTTTGCTCCACTTCATCTCCTGCTAGCACTAGCACGACTTCCCAGTGAGTGCTTCCAGGGGCTCCCCTGTACCAGTTTTACACCATGTAAGTGCTCCGACGCCATTGGCATTACTCCTGATTCACAGCAGGGCTAGCACCATCAGCCTCAGGCCCAAAGACTGTATTGCTCTTTCCAGGTAATAAGTTCAGTGACAAGGACGTCTCTGTCATTCTCCTTAGCCCAGCCCTTAACTCACGCCCAGGCCAGAAATCCTGGAGTCCCCGGAACTTCCTATTGGTAAGTCACAGCTGTCTAGGATCCTCCTGGAGTTTACCCCTCCCTGAGCAGGCTCAGCTGACACCCTTAGCCGCCCCCCTCTGTGCTGGCATCATTTCCCACTTCTATGACTGCAATTCCCTTCCTCTTCCAAAATCCCTGCTCCAGGAGGTGGCTGCAGCCAGACTAGTCTCCTGCTCTCAGAAATGAGAGCTTAGCCCTTCAGCCCATTTGGCACCACACAGACCATCCGCCCTTCCCAGACAGCTCTGCAGCCAATTCCACATGGCTCTTGGGGGTTCAATGCTCCAAGGACTTACTCCCCCATTCGCTCTTCAGTACCCTCCCGGTCTGGTACTGAACTGCCCTCTGGCCCATCATTCAGCTCCCCACACAGCAGCTGCTAGTGACTCTTTCATTTGTATAACTTCATCTACCTGGAATTCTTTCACTGTTGAGACATTGGGCCCAATTCCCCAACACCCGCATAAAGCAGGAGTAACTCAGCTAAGGTCAGTGGAGTTACACTGGGGGAACCATCTGAGTGAGATGGGAAGCAGCCTGTAATGTCACCCTAAGACATTTCCCTTCTCTGCAGCCTGTTGCTGACTCTCCCAGCTGTTTGGGCCTGGTGTCCGAAGGACACTGCCTACTAGAATAGATTGTGCAGTGATTCCCAAAGAGCTGACAGAGAAATCGGGATTGGAATCAAAGCATTAGACAGAAATGTACATGACACATTTCTGACGGGCCATGGGACATCGCTTCCCCAGTGCAGTCATTTATACATGCTTTCTCCAGCTCTCTACTGGGTCAGACCTGAAGGCCAAGGCCCTGTTTTTCTGAGGCTACCATGTTCTTTCTGTTCCCCTGCCCCCGCCCCTGCAGACTGCTAGCTAATGCCGCCATCCCAGACCTTTCCCTAAGGTGAGAGGGGGCGCTGCCTGCTCTGAGTACAAGGCAATGTTATACCCTGGCAGGAACAAGCCAGCCCAGTGGGAGGTAGGAGTGAGGTGGAAGGGGTGCTTACCTCCTGCTCTCTCACTTGCTGAGCCTCAGTGACTGCCTTGCTTGCTTTGCTCTCTGCTTCTGCCTTCACAGCCGTGCTTTTCCCCTTTGGCAATGCACTTTCAGGAACTTTTGGAGCCTCAGCAGGAAGTTTTGTCTGTGGCTTTTCTTCTGAGGGGGCAGGGGGCTTGCTCTCTTGCACCATGGCCTGTAGCTTGCTCTGCTCTGAAGTCCTGAGATGCTTTCCTTGGACGAGGTGCCTGTCCTGGGGAGTGGACGTTTCTGACTTTTGAGCTGTTACAGGCTGAGGGCCTCCTCTATGCTGACCGGCTCCCCCTGGTTGGTGTCGGGGGGATCCTGTTGGCTGCTGCTTTGGAGTAGGTAGTGGCATTGGAGCAGGGTCTCCTAGGCTTCCTTCTAGCAGCCTCTGAGTTTGGCAGTTCAAACACAGCCATTCATTTTTCTGCAAAACAGTGAAAGAAAATACCATCTCTAAGTTAGTGAGCTTTGCATGGCTGGTCTCTGTGGAGTGTGTAGTCCTTCCAGGGTTCAGAGGGGCAAAGAATTCAGGTTGCAACTGAACCAGAGGCAAAACCAGCTCTAGGGAGCAGAGAGAAATGTGTCCCAGAGCGCCCAGAGAAGGGGCAGGGAATCTCAGAAACCACTGAGGTGAGTGAGGATTCCTGTGACTCTGTAACACAGGGAAGCAGGGTGCTTCCAAGTATGGGAGGGGCTGAGACTAGCTCCTTTCCAGCAGAAAGCAACATACCCTCAGGCGCAGGGGCAGAAGAGGTATTGTCAGTGATGAAGGAAACTGTCCCACTTGTTAGCTGGCAGAGTTCTGCAGTGAACAAGAGACAGAACCCTTCCTAGGGAGCACAGAGAAATGTGTCTTAGGTGGGGGCCCAGAGGAGAAAACTGGGGAAGGAATAGTGGGGTACAGGAATGTCTCTTCACTGGTCACTTGGGGCAGGATGCCCAGGACATTAGGAGGATGGCTGGGTCAGCATCTGTGCACCCAGGCACTCAGCCTGTGACCCAGGTTTTGAGAAGGAACTATGTACCTAACGTCCTGGAGGGGAGCAGTCACACAGCTGACTTCTCAGGGACAGACAAAGGGGTGGCGGAGGGTACCCCAATCCAGGTCCCAACTTTTCAGAATGCTATTTCTGATAAGTTTTTGGAAAGTAACTGTGTCTCTTTAAATCAGGGGTCTCAAACTCAAATGACCACGAGGGCCACATGAGGACTAGTACATTGGCCCGAGGGCCGCATTTACTGACACCTCCCCCCCGCCACCCTTGGCCCTGCCCCCACTCCACCCCTTCCATGAGGGCTCACCCCTGCCCCGCCTCTTCCCACCCCTTCCCTGCCCTCATTCCAACCCCTTCCCCGAAATCCCCACCCCAACTCTGCCCCCTCCCTGCCCCCAGGGGGCGCAGGAGGGGTGTGGGGTGTGGCGGGGGCTCAGGGCAGGGAGTTGGGGTGAGGGGTGCAGGAGGGGGTCAGGGTACAGGGTGCAGCAGGGGGCTCAGGGCAGGGGGTCGGGGTGTGGGGTGTGGCAGGGGTTCAGGGCAGGGGTCGGGGTGCATGGTGCAGCAGGGGGCTCAGGGCAGGGGTGTGGCATGGGTTCAGGGCAGGGGGTTGGGGTGCAGGAGGGGTGCAGCGGGGGGGTTCAGGGCAGGGGGTTGGGTGCAGCAGGGGGCTCAGGGCAGGGGTTCGGGGTGCAAGGTGCAGCAGGGGGCTCAGGTCAGGGTGCGGGGTGTGGAGGGGGTTCAGGGCAGGGGGTCGGGGTGTGGGGTGTGGCGGGGGCTCAGGGTGCGGCAGGGGACTCAGGGCAGGGGGTCGGGGTGCAGGAGGAGTGCGGGGGGCGGGCCCCGGCCTGACCCGCACCGGGGGCAGGGCAGGCTCCCTGCTGGCCTGCCTGCCTGCCCTGCCGCCACGCCACGCCGGGAAGCGGCTGGAACCTGGGGAAGGAGGGATGCAGGGGTGTGTGTGGCTGTTGCTTCAGGCACCGCCCCCAACAGCTCCCATTGGCCACAGTTCCCCATTCCCGGCTCAGTAGACCCCTGGACCGTATAATCTCATAGACAGTCTGTCATTCCAACACTCGGAATGATTATGTACCAGCATTTGTTATCTCAAGTGGAGGTTTCCCAAAGACTTCAATCAAAATGAAGCAATAAATCAAGTTTATTAACTACNCTGCAAAACCTCTGTTAGTCTATAAGGTGCCACAGGATTCTTTGCTGCTTTTACAAAAAGATAGATTTTAAGTGACTATTAAGGATATTTAATCATTATTAAATATTTAATACTTTTCAATTGGTATTCAATTGTTTAACAGTGCAATAAAAATGTGATTAATTGTGATTAATTTTTTTAATTGTGATTAATTTTTTTAGATAATCATGTGAGTTAACTGCAATTAATCGACAGCCCTAAAAGTGATACATTAAACAGTAAGAAGTCACCAGGATCAGATGGTATTAACCCAAGAGTTCTCAAGGAACTCAAATATGAAATTACAGAACTACTAACTGTGGTCGTAACCTATCACTTAGATCAGCCTCTGAAACCAGATGACTGGAGGACAGCTAATGTAACTTCTATTTTTAAGAAAAGCTCCAGAGATGATCCTGGCAATTAGAGGCTGGTAAGCTTAATTTCAGTACCAGGCAAATTGGTTGAAACTATAGTAAAGCAGGTTTAAAACAAACAAAAGGAAATATTTCTTCACACAGTGCACTGTCATCCCATGGAACTCTTTTGCCAGAGGATGTTGTGAAGGCCAAGACTATAACAGGGTTCAAAAAAGAACTAGATAAATTCATGGAGGATAGGTCCATCAGTGGCTATTAGCCAGGATAGGCAGGGTTGGTGTCCCTAGCCTCAGTTGCCAGAAACTGGGAATGGGCGACAGGGGATCGCTTAATTACCTGTTCTGTTCATTCCCTCTGGGGCACTTGGCATTGGCCACTGTTGGAGGACAGGATATTGGGCTAGATGGACCTTTGGTCTTACCCACTATAGCCATTCTTATGTTCTTAAAGAACAGAATTATCAGACACATAGATGACCATGATTTGTTGGGGAAGAGTAGGCTTGGATTTTATAAAGGGAAATCATGCCTCACCAATCAATTAGAATTCTTTGAGGTGTGAACAATCATGTAGACAATGGTGATCCAGTGGATATAGTGCACTTGGACTTTCAGAAAGCCTTTGACAAAGTCCCTCACCAAAGTCTCTTAAGCAAAGTAAGCAGTCATGGGATAAGAGGGAGGGTTCCTTCATGGATCAGTAACTGGTTAAAAATAGGAAACAAAGGGTATAACGAAATGCTCACTTTTCACAATGGAGAGGGTAAATGGTGGGATCCCCCCCAAGGATCTGTACGGGAGAGGGGGGACAAAATTTGCAGACAAAACAAAATTACTAGGGCTGTCAAGCGATTAAAAAAATTAATCTCGATTAATCGTGCGATTAATCGCGCTGTTAAACAATAATAGAATGGCATTTAAAAAAATATTTTTGGCTGTTTTCTACATTTTCAAATATATTGGTTTCAGTTACAACACAGAATACAAAGTGTACAGTGATCACTTTATATTTATTTTTTATTACAAATATTTGCATTGTAAAAAACAAAATAAATTGTATTTTTCAATTCACCTAATACAAGTGCTGTAGTGCAATCTCTTTATCATGAAAGTTGAACTTTCAAATGTAGAATTATGTACAAAAAATACCTGCATTCAAAAATAAAACAATGTACAACTTTAAAGCCTATAAGTCCACTCAGTCCTACTTCAGCCAATCGCCCAGACAAACACGTTTGGTTACAATTTGCAGGAGATAATGCTGCCCGCTTCTTGTTTACAATGTCACCTGAAAGTGAGAACAGGTGCATGGCACTGTTGTAACCGGTGTCTCAAGATATTTATGTGCCAGATGTGCTGAAGATTCATATGTCCCTTTATGCTTCAAACACCATTCCAGAGGACATGCATCCATCCTGATGATGGGTTCTGATAACGATCCAAAGCAGAGCGGACTGACACATGTTCATTTTCAACAGAAGATTGATTTTATTTTTGGTGGTTCAGGTTCTTTAGTTTCTGCATCTGAGTGTTGCTCTTTTAAGACTGCTGAAAGCATGCTCCACACCTCATCCCTCTCAGATTTTGGATGGCACTTCAGATTCTTAAACCTTGGGTCAAGTGCTGTAGCTATTTTTAGAAATCTCACATTGGTACCTTCTTTGCGTTTTGTCAAGTCTGCAGTGAAAGTATTCTTAAAACGAACATGTGCTGGGTCATCATCCAAGACTGCTATAACATGAAATATATGGCAGAATGCAGGAAAAACAGAACGGGAGACATACAATTCTCCCCCAAGGACTTCAGTAACAAATTTAATTAACACACTGTTTTTTTAACGAGCATCATCTGCATGGAAGCATGTCCTCTGGAATGGTGGCCGAAGCATGAAGGGGCATATGAATGTTTAGCATATCTGGCACGTAAATACATTGCAATGCTGGCTATAAAAGTGCCATGCGAACGCCTGTTCTCACTTTCAGGTGACATTGTAAATAAGAAGCAGGCAGCAGTATCTCCCGTAAATGTAAACAAACTTGTTTGTCTTAGCAATTGGCTGAGCAAGAAGTAGGACTGAGTGGACTTGTAGTCTCTAAAGTTTTACGTTGTTTTGGTTTTGAGTGAAGTTATGTAACAAAAAAAAATTTGTAAGTTACACTTTCACGATAATTGTAATTATTATTTCACAATAATTGTCTCCCACAGTATTCTTGTCAGCAAGTTACAAAAATATGGATTCGATGAATGGACTATAAGGTGGATGGAAAGCTGACTAGACTGTCAGGCTCAACGGGTAGTGATCAATGGCTCCATGTCTAGTTGGCAGCCAGTATCAAGTGGAGTGCCCCAAGGGTCGGTCCTGGGGCCGGTTTTGTTCAATATCTTCATTAATGATCTGGAGGATGGCGTGGATTACACCCTCAGCAAGTTTGCAGATGACACTAAACTGGGAGGCGTGGTAGATACCCTGGAAGGTAGGGATAGGATACAGAGGGACCTAGAGAAATTGGAGGATTGGGCCAAAAGAAATCTGATGAGGTTCAACAAGGACAAGTGCAGAGTCCTGCACTTAGGATGGAAGAATCCCATGCACTCCTACAGTCTAGGGACCAAGTGGCTAGGCAGCAGTTCTTCAGAAAAGGACCTGGGGATTATAGTGGACGAGAAGCTGGATATGAGTCAGCAGTGTGTCCTTGTTGCCAAGAAGGCTAACGGAATATTGGGCTACATTAGTAGGAGCACTGTCAGCAGATCGAGGGAAGTGATTATTCTCCTCTATTCAGCACTGGTGAGGCCAGATCTGGAGTACTGCGTCCAGTTTTGGGCCCCCAACTACAGAAAGGATGTGGACAAATTGGAGAGAGTCCAGCGGAGGGCAACAAAAATGATCAGGAGGCTGGGGCACATGACTTACGAGGAGAGGCTCAGGGAACTGAGCTTGTTTAGTCTGCAGAAGAGAAGAGTGAGGGGGGATTTGATCGCAGGCTTCAACTACCTGAAGGGGGGTTCCAAAGAGGATGGAGCTCGGCTGTTCTCAGTGGTGGCAGATGACAGAACAAGAAGCACTGGGCTCAAGTTGCAGTGGGGGAGGGCTAGGTCGGAAATTAGGAAACACTATTTCACTGGGAGGGTGGTGAAGCACTGGAATGGGTTACCTAGGGAGGTGGTGGAATCTCCGTCCTTAGGGGTTTTTAAGGCCCGCGGGGCTTGACAGAGCCCTGGCTGGGATGATTTAGTTGGTGTTGGTCCTGCTTTGAGCAGGGGGTTGGACTAGATGACCTCCTGGTCTCTTCCAACCCTAATCTTCTATGATTCTATGATAAAGAGATTGCACTACAGTACTTGTATGAGGTTCAATTGAAAAATACTATTTCTTTTGTTTATCATTTTACAGTGCAAATATTTGTAATCAATTATAATAATATAAAGTGAGCACTGTACACTTTGTATTGTGTTGTAATAGAAATCAATATATTTGAAAATGTAGAAAAACATCCAAATTATTTAATAAATTTAAATTGGTATTCTATTGTTCAACAGTGTGATTAATATTTTTGAGTTAATCGTGTGAGTTAACTGTGATTAATTGACAGCCCTAAAAATCACTCAAGATAGTTAAGTCCAAAACAGACTGCAAGAGTTGCAAAAGGATCTCACTAAACTGGGTGACTGGGCAACAAAATGGCAGATAAAATTCAATGTTGATAAATGCAAAGTAATGCACATAGGAAAACATAATCCCAACTATACATACATATATACATTCATACATACATGCATACATTTGATGGGATCTAAATTAGGTGTTACCACTCAAGAAAGAGATCTTGGAGTCATTGTGGATAGTTCTCTGAAAACATCCGCTCAATGTGCAGCAGCAGCTAAAAGAATGTTAGGAACCATTAGGAAAGGGTTAGATAATGAGACAGAAAATATCATAATGCCACTATATAAATCCATGGTATGCCCACATCTTGAATACTGTGGGCAGTTCCGGTCACTCAATCTCAAAAAAGATATATCAGAATTGGAAAAAGAACAGAGGAAAATGATTAGGGGTACAGAACAGCTTCCATATGAGGAAAGATTAAAAAGACTGGGACTGTTCAGCTTAGACAAAAGATGACTAAAGTCTATGAAATCATGACTGGTGTGGTGAAAGTGAATAAGAAAGTGTTATTTATCCCTTCACATAACTCAAGAGATAGGAGTGACCCAAATAAATTAATAGACTGCAGGTTTAAAACAAACTAAAGGAAGTTCTTCTTCACACAACACACAGTCAACTTGTGGAACTCATTGCCAGGGGATGTTGTGAAGGCCAGAAGCATAACTGCATTCAAAAAACAATTAATTAAGTTCATGGAAGATAGGTCATCAATGGCTATTAGCCAAGATGTCAGGGACACAACCCCATGCTCTGGGTGTCACTAAACCTCCAACTGCTAGAAACTGAGACTGGATGATGGGATGGATCATTCAACACTGTCCTGTTCTTTTCATTCCCTCTGGCCACTGTCAGAGACTGGATACTGGCTAGAGGAACCACTGATCTGACCAAGTACTGCTGTTCTTATGTCTGCAGGGCACAGTTAAGGTTGTTTGAAGGACTTAGCAGTACATTTTCATACTTTCAAATGCTGTGTTTTCTTTGAGTTTTAACTAGGGCTGTCAAATAATTAAAAAAATTAATCACGATTAATCGTGAAATAAAAAAATAACCATGATTAATCATAACTGTAATTGCACGGTTAAAGAATAACAGAATGCCATTTATTTAAATATTTTTGGATGTTTTCTACATTTTCAAATATATTGATTTCAATTACAACACAGAATACGAAGTGTACAGTACTCACTGTATATTATTATTTTTTATTTCAAATATTTGCACTATAAAAATGATAAACACAAGAAATAGTATTTTTCAATTCACCTCAGACAAGTACTGAAGTGCAATCGCTTTATCGTGAAAGTGCAATTTACAGATTACAAAAATTTACAATTTACCATTCTGCTTGTGCAGCTCAGGGGCAGCTTTTGGAAAATAACCAGCATTTGCTGGTTTGTCTGATTCAGACCTTGCTGTTGCATCTAGGGAACAAGTCACTTATTTAAAGGAATTTCGCCTTAATGAGAGAGCACCCTTCTGGGAGGCTCTTGCACTGAATGCTGGATGTGTCTACAGACCTAGATATGGAGATGAGGTGACACAACTTCTTCTATCTCTGGTTCCTTTCCCAGCACAAATGCCTGGCCTGGATGGGCTAGGAGAGGTGCTTGAAGATACACCTTGCTCAAATACATCAATCGGTCAATAGCTCCCCTCATACCTGGAGCTAATCCTAACCATTTATTAATCCCAGATGCTTCATTTTGGCTTCCAAGTGTGTCACAGCTCTCTGGTACTTGCCTTTCTTGAAAGAACACTGCTCCCGGCCAGAGCCAGGACTAGCACTATCCAAGGCACAGTCATGTGTCTGCTGAAAGCCGTGCACTCATGGGAAAGCCAAGAGGTGTCCATTTACAGAGTATTAATCAAGAGAGGCCAGCTATCTCACAGGGAGCCTGTGTGATGACATGAAAAGCCTAGGGTCTGTAGTGATGCTAGCAGGAGGGCCAGGTTAGGATTTAGGGACACTAGGCACCCAGGCAGTGTTAGTCAGGGAGCTGGGCAGCCAGAGGAAGCCACAGGGTCTGTCTGCTTCCAGCAGCCTCGAAACAGAATCTTTACAAGGATTAGAGCTGAATCCTGTCTCCTCTCTGCTACGCACAGAGGCGGCAGGATCCTGTGGCATGCGTCACACGTGTCACATCTGAAAACCAGCTACATTTCCTCCCCTGACATGTACCCTCCTTATGGGTGGCGGGTGAACCCTAGCTTTGGGGAGACTAGCCCGCCAGCCCCACCCCTTCTGCCCAAGGCCCCGCCCCCCACATGCCAGAGCCCCGAACCTCTCCACCCCCGTAAAAGGAGAAGCCCTGATTGGCCCCCGCGACTGGAGGAGCTCCAGCCTGCCCACCCGCCCCAGCCACATTGGGCTGACCCTCCTTCGCTGGCCCCCCTGACCCTTCCCCCCATGAGCACCAGGCCAAGCCTCCAGCATCCCCAAGTGCCGGCCCGGCCCCAGGGTCAGGTCGAGCCGCCAAACTCCCCCCCCCGCCCGCCCCCGAGCACCAGGCCTGTCCAGCACCAGTTTGGTTCCCTGGGCGCCAGCCCCTCCCAGCCCTGAAGTCCCTCTTCTGGCCGAGCCACTGCCCCCCACCAGCGCTGGGCTGAGCCGCCGGCTCCCCCAGCGCTAGCTCCTCCTGCCTCTGAAGGCCCCCCCCGAGCCGCTGGCCCCAGAGCGCAGTG
This sequence comes from Platysternon megacephalum, assembly GCA_003942145.1. Lineage (NCBI taxonomy): Eukaryota > Metazoa > Chordata > Testudines > Platysternidae > Platysternon > Platysternon megacephalum. Next base: position 128,996 of record QXTE01000340.1, read on the forward strand.
GAGGAGGTGGTGGCAATCTCAGGGAAGGGTGGCTTCAGGTGTGGAGTGGCTAAGCCTTCCCTGGCCTATTATACCCGCCTCCCATGACCCTCCTCCAGCGGGGGGAACCCTCCCTCATTCTGAATAAGCAGGTAGATCTGCTTGTCATGTTCTCTGACACACACATTTGCAAATTTGCACGCTTGATAGAAATCTCTTCCCATTTTGCTCATCCCAACGGTAGGAAGCACAAAGCATGATGCCAAGTGACTTTCCCATCTGTTTCTCTTCTCATTTATGCTGAGAGGTGCTCCTGCTTTTCTGAAGCATGGGATGGCATATCCTCTGGAAGATCCCTCCCCTGCCTGAGTACTGAGCCCAATTGCTATGGTCTGGGAGGTAATCAGACTTAGGCTATGTCTACACTGCACTTTTGTCGGTAAAACTTTTATCGGTCAGGGGTGTGAAAAAACCACTCCCCTGACCGACACAAGTTTTACCGATGAAAAGTGCCGGTGTGGACAGCGCTTTGTCAGTGGGAGAGGCTCTCCTTCCATCAAAGCTACTGCCCCTCGTTGGGAGTGGTTTTATTTTGCTGGCAGGAGAGCTCTCTCCTGCCAGCAAAGAGCGGCTACACGGGAGACCTTACAGGGGCACCTCTGTAGCAGCACAGCGGTGCCACTGTAAGGTATGCAGTGTAGACATAGCCTTTGGAAATTCACCCCCTGCTGCAGAACTCAGCATGTGTCCTGGGAATACGCGGATGTCCATTTCCCTGCTCATGCAAGGGTGTCTCCACCAGATAGAGCTGAGACAACCTGCTGATGCGTGTCCTGCTGTGCTGGGCTCAGCCACAGATCACATGGCACAGATCCTGGGAACTCTGCCCCACTTTGCTGAGCCAAGCAGCTGAGCTTACTTCCCTGACTGAGAAGCACAGTGAGGATTGCAGCTGAGGAAGTGGACCTGGCAGGAAATAACAAGGAGCCAGTGGAATCTGTTCCCAATGGGAATGGCACAGGGTGGAAGGGGTGACTGTGCTGTCCCGACACACTGGGGGATGCCACCTCAGACTCTGTATCCAAAGGGGATGAGATGACAGAAGGACGGTGTCTGTGCATCGCCCTTTGCAGCAGGCAGCTGAGAATGATCATGCTTTGCTGAAGAATCTCTCCCTGAGCGTTTAAGCTCCAAGTTTGAGCTGCCAAGACTTTGGGAGAAATGAACGAGCCCAGGATTCTCACACAGCCAGAGCTGCTCATGGCAGGGCTGTGTCAGGGACCAGTGGGGGTCCGAGGAACTGCCCCTCTCAAGTTGCAGAGGGGTGTGACACTCTGTACCCCAAAGCAATACCCTGGCATTCCCATATTCACCATGGTGATATGATTATGATGTGTTTTGTACAAAGTATGCCTTGTGAGGTATCATTCTAAAAGTCTTGATCTGTTGAACATTAATATCCTGTTGGATTGTATGTGCTATCATTGTATGTGGAGTTATGAAGTTTTGTTATGTGCATGTTACTGGAATATGTTGTGAGGTTGGAAACACCTACAACCAGCCTTTCAAGTACAACAATGGAGAGGCCAGACAGTGTTGATTGCCCATTAAGGGGAATCCACGCACTCACAAGGACTGTCCCAGGAACTGTGTACAATGGAGACCTCAGAGATAGCATGTACACAATGGAGACTGCTTGATGCACGTCATAGCAAACGATGTTTCCAGCAAGCTGGAAGAAGCTATAAAAGGGGGAAGTGAGATCATTGCTTGGCCTCTCTCCCCCCACAACTCAACACCTGGACGCACATCTGGAGAACAAAGAGTGAACTGGGGAGGTGGTCCCAGGCTGGAAAGGAGTTCCAACCTGTATATTAAGGAACTATATTCCATCTATCTGGGTGAGACACTGCTTGATTCAAATCCTGTCTAGTTTATAGAACTCAGATTGTGAATTTGTTTTATTTCCTAGGTAACCAACTTAGATCTGTATGCTATTACTTATAATCACTTAAAATCTATCTTTCTGTAGTTAATAAATCTGTTTTATATTTTTTAATTAAAACAGTGTGTCGCTGAAGTGCAAAGGGAAATATGGTCAGGAACAGGAGCTGGTGCATGTCCTCTCCACCTTGAGGGAGTGGCAGACCGGATAATAAACTTGCACTGGTCAGGCTTCTGACCCGGGCAAGACGGTACAGCTCTGGGGTGCAAGGCTGGGGAGCTGGGGGGAATTAGCTGGAACCTCTCTATTGTTGGATCATGAGTGGCTGGTGAAAGCATTCATGTAACTCAGCTGGATGTGTCTCTGCCTGTGGATGGCTGTGTGAATGCAGGACCTGGAGAGGTTTGCAGCTTGTCACAGCATCACAGTGTGAGAGGGAGCCCAAGTTGGGTCACAAGGGGTGCCTAGCAGCAACAGTCCAAGCTGTCGCCCTTGTCTCTGGTGGTGGTAGGGCCCCAAAACAATTGTCCAAAAAGGGGCCGCTTGCTTCAGCGGCCACGTCGCCTTGCGGTGAGAATCCAATGAGGCCACCCCTCATGGCGCAGTGCTGCCCAGTGGTAAGAGTCCATGGGGCCGCTCCTCATGGCGGCAATGCTGCCCAGTGGTAAGAGTCCATGGGACTGCCCCTCATGGCGGCAGTGCTGCCCAGCAGTAAGAGTCCATGGGGCCGCCCCTCATGGCGGCAGTGCTGCCCAGTGGTAAGAGTCCATGGGGCCGCTCCTCATGGCGGCAATGCTGCCCAGTGGTAAGAGTCCATGGGGCTGCCCCTCATGGCGGCAGTGCTGCCCAGCAGTAAGAGTCCATGGGGCCGCCCCTCATGGCGAAACTGCTGCCCAGTGGTAAGAGTCCATAGGGCCGCCCCTTGTGGCGGCAGTGCTGCTCAGCAGTAAGAATCCATGGGCTGGTGGTATTGCCCAGCAACAAGCGTGGGAAGGGGAGGGGAACCACCCTACTCCACCGGGTTCCAAGCTAGGGCCCTTCAAGGCTAGTCGCCCAGTCACAGGGCTCGGGACTCCATATCTCCAAGTGTGTCCCCTGAGTCGCTCCCTACCCTCTGTGCTTCCCCAGGGGCAGGGATATGGGCCGGGGGTTGCTTTTGGGCCCCCCAGCCTCCCACCCAGGGCAGGTGAAGGGTCTGGGGCTGCCTACAGCAGCCTGGGCTCCCTGGGCAGCTCTTACATGGCCTGGCTCTGGATTCTGGGCTGGCCAGGGGGTGGGGCCATGCGGAAAGAGGAGGAGCAGGGAGTGGCGGGGCTAAGGCTCACCTCAGCCCCTGCACTGGGAAGAGGCTGGTGCCACAGGCTGTGCTTTGCGGCAGGGGAGCTGATCACCTTGTCAGCTCCCCACCACAAAACGCAACCCTGCCTGCACTGCTCCATGCCTGCCCAAGGCTTGCAATTTGGGGGAGGAGGAGCAAAGAGGCCCCCTGCCCCCAAACTACACCCATCTTAAAAAGTGGGTGGGCCTTGCGGGTCCAAAACAGCTGATTATCCAGTGAGGGGGTTGATATACCCCTTCACAGGCTGGCATCTCTGTCTGTGCCACTTAATCAAAGTCTATGTCAAACAAATCCACAGACAGATCCAAGCTCTGTCCCTAAGCCCTGGGCTCCCTCAGCCTGGATGTGAGTGACAGAAGGGGTGCTCACTGCTGCCTTCTGGCTGGCTCCACTCGTGGGGCGATCAATGAGCTGTTAATCCACAGTGTAACTGCACTGCAGTTCTAACGGCCAACTCACTGAGAAGCTGCCCCCTCAGTCAGCTCTTCTGCCACTTTATGGCTGATGCATTTAGCTGTGGCTGAGGAGCCAGGGGCTGGGGATTGTCTGGATCTTTAAAGGGATCTTGCCAAAGCAGGAAGAGAGTGGGGAGAAGAGACCCACAGATTTACTCGGTCTGGGGATGGGAGCACTCTGATGGGCATGTGCTCTTAGGCCTGATGGAAGGAGGAGGGCAGTAGCGGCGCCAGCTTTGCCGGCGCCCTAGGCAGCGGAAGGTCCTGCCCCCGAAATCCCGCCCCCAACAGCGGCGGCGGAAGGTCCCACCCCCAAATTTCTACAGCCGGCCGGTGTGCAGGCGCCCCTCAAATGTTTGTGCCCTAGGCGACCGCCTAGGTCGCCTAATGGGTTGCGCCAGCCCTGGAGGAGGGAACAACTCACATCACTCAGCAGTGTCCTCCAACATACTACTGAGGAAGGGTGCTCCATGGAAATCTCACCCAGCCTTCATAGGGTGTATCTACACTGAACCTGGGAGCGAGCCTCCCTGCCGGGGCACACAGATTTGTGTTGGGGTCTCCTACTACAGCGCTAGAAATAACTGGGTCGACAGTGCTGACACTGGGACTTGGTTGGAGCTTGGGCTCTCTAGCCTGAGGGGCAGCTATGTGGGGCAGGGGGAGCACAGCACCCTAGCCCCACAGGCACAAGTCTCTGGGCCTGGACTGGGAGGCTCACTCTCAGATGCATTATAGACACAGCCTCCTCAGCTGGAGATTGGTGGATGCAGGATGGGACTCTGTGCTCAGGAAGAGAAGGGGGAAGTAGCAGAGGGTTCCCTGGGGTTTGGGTAAGAAAATGTTCTTCTCTCTTCCTACAATGACTCCTTTGCAAACAGACTCCAGCGAGTTATCTCCTGATCAGAACAAGGGTGTTGAGGCGGTACCAGAGCATGGACAGGACTAGTTGATTGAGTACCAGTCCTCTCCCTCGAAGGGAGAGACACCGGAGTAGTCCTGTCCATTTCCGGAACTGCTCCGTCACCCTGCCCTGTAAACCGTGCCAGTTCTCTGGCGGAGACAGATGCGTGGCGGAAAGGTAAACGCCGAGATAGAGCAGTGGACCCGCGCTCCACCGGATGGCCTGAAGCGCGGGTGGGAGGGAGCTCGCCTGCCACCCGTCCCTGACCACCAGGCCAGAGCTCTTGACCCAGTTGACCCGGGCGGAGGACCCGGGTCCTGGACCACGAGGAGCACATCGTCGGCGTATGCCAACAGGACCAGCCGCAACTCCGGCTCCCGAAGCACCAACCCCGTCAACCTCCTGCGGAGGAGACAGAGGAAGGGCTCGATCGCCAGAGCGTACAGCTGGCCCGAGAGGGGGCACCCCTGCCGCACTCCTCGCCCGAAGCTGACAGGGTCCAGTTGAGCCTGACCAGACACTCTGTGGAAGCGTACAGCACCTGGAGAAACCCCACAAACTGGGATCCGAAGCCTAACGCTCGCAGAGTGCCCTGGAGATACCCGTGGTCCACCCTGTCGAACGTCTTCTCCTGATCCAGGGACAGGAGGCCGAACGACAGACCGTCCCTACACCCAAGCTCCAAGAGATCCCGGACCAAATACAAGTTATCAAAAATGGTACGGCCCGGGATGGTGTAGGTCTGGTCTGGGTGGATCACGTCCTCCAGTACGGACCCTAGCCGCAGCGAGATGGCCTTGGCTACGACTTTGTAGTCCGTGCTGAGGAGCGAGACGGGACGCCAATTCCGTAAATCGCGGAGGTCCCCCTTTTTCGGCAATAAGGCGAGCACGGCTTGCCTGCACGAAAGAGGGAGGACCCCGCTCTGCAAGGACTCGGCCCAGACGGTGACGAGGTCTGGGCCGAGGACGTCCCAGAACACGCGGTAGAACTCCACGGTCAGCCCGTCCATGCCCGGAGATTTATTGGTGGGCATGCGGCGGAGGACTTCCGAGAACTCGGCTAGAGAGAGAGGCAGCTCAAGCCGGTCCCGGTCGCCCGTGCTGACCATCGGGAGCCCGTCCCAGAGCACTCTGCAAGCGGTAGGATCGGTCGGATCGGGGGAGAAAAGGTGTGCAGCAAACCGTGACCCACCCCAAAGGTGAGCAAGGAGTCACGGAAGCTGCGGACCCGCTGGTAAGCCGCGGCACCCTGCTTCCCGGTCCTTTTACCTTCCCCCATGAGGGCCCTCGCGGCCCGGAGGACCTGATGGAAGTCCCCCCATCGCTGGAGAGCGAGCTGCACCTTATTACGGGAGCCCCGGACATCCTCCAGGAACTCCCGTAGCTCCTCTCGCAGCGTATGGGGGGGCGGGGGCGCTAGCCCCCGGTTGTCCTCCAGTGGGGCCCCTGGCACGGCCCCGTGGCCCACCGAGACGGACAGGCAAGGGGCAGACCCTCGACGTGGCGCCTGATGGACCGGCGCCACACAGTCCGCCTCAGACCCCGGATCAATGGGGAGCGGCGGAGGGAGAATAGCAGCCCCTAACGAGTCGGGACAGGGAAAAACAGAGGCCGCTCCCTGGGGGTCATCCTCCCGGGAAGGGAAGGAGACGGCTCCAGGAGCGGCAATAACATCGCTGGGGGTAGAAGGGACAGGGCCGGGGTCAGGAGGAGGGCCAGGGCCGGGATCAGGAGGAGGGCCAGGGCCGGGGTCAGGAGGAGGGCCGGGGGGAGGGACAAAGGCAGGATCCCGGGCCCCATGAGCTGGATGGGCGGATGGTGGCCCCACAAGCTCGGGCTCAGGGGTCTGGGGGGTGGAAAGGGGATCCCCGACGATGCTGGGCTCAGGCTCAATGGCAGATGGATCAGCCACGGCATCAGGAGGTGAAAAAGCACCAATGGGGTCCCCACCCGGGAAGGAACTCGGTTGCCCCACGCCAACGAGGGATTCCCCTGGTAGCTCGGGTCCCGACCGCATGGCACCGGCCGTCGCCTGAACAGGCTTGGCGGCCGTCAACGGGGTGCCACCCGCGGCCGGGCAGGTCAAAGAGTCCAGGGGACCCTCGGAGGCGGGAGCGGAAACAGCAGTTAGGGGAATGGAACACGGGGTAGGAGAGGCCGGGGTGAGGTCGGCCAGATCGAGGCCCGCTGGCAGAGGGTCGTCCTCCCCCTGGGTGACCGGGGTCAGACCCAGGGCCTCGATCTCCTCGAAGATGGACCGGAGCTCTCCTCCCGCCACCCCGGGGTCCACCCCGCTAGCGCCCGAGGCGACGCTGGCCTCGGGCATTGCAGGGGGTGTAGGTGGCAAGGGGGCAGGAGGAGCTCCATCGGAGGTCTCCACGGGAAGGGAGACCGCCGATGCTGCCACGTCGGCCCCAGCCGGCACTAATGGGTGGAACGCACCCGTAGGCAAGGCGGAAGGCTCGGCAGCGGTGCCCCCCTTTCTGGTTTTCCGGGGGGCTTCCGCACCAGATGGCAAGAGCGGAGCCCGAGCCTTCCGCTTGCCCCGCTTCCCCTTAACTAAAGCCCAGCCCTCCATGGCATCACCTGGGGGTTGGCCAACAGGGGTCGGGTCGGGGGGCAGGGATGATGGCTCGGGAGCTCGAGGGGGTAACGGTGGGGGGGGGCACAAGGGAGGGAAGAGTCCCCCGGGGCAGGCTCTCTCCCAAGCCCGGTGATATCCCTGCCCCACCCTCCTCCACAGGCCCCGCCAGATTGCGAGCAACCGAGGCGGGGCCCTCCCGCCCATCTGGGCACACCGGGGGAGACACCCCTGGGGCCCGAGCGGGAGTAACAGTGGGCTGGGAAGGAGGAGGGGTGGCTTTGGGCACCGGGCAGCCAGGGGTACCGGCGATGACGGGGCCGGCACCCTGCCGGGGCTCGGGGGTCCCGGACGCTCCTCCGTGCCGGGCCAAGGGGCAGTCCCTCCGGACGTGCCCCGTCGCCCGGCAGAGGTAGCACCGGGCCTCCCCCGTGGAATAGTGCACCCGGTAATGGGTCCCCTGATAGGGGACCAGGAAAGACCCCTCTAGCGCCTCTCCGCCACGCACCGCCGGCGGCAGTTGAATTTGCACCTGCCGGCGGAACGAGAGGATGTGACCGAGGGCGGGGTCCTTGCAGCCCAGCTGGAGAGGCCGAAAAATGGAGAGAGGCTTCCCCAGGGCAGAGAGGGCGGGCAGCAGGGCAGCATTGGGGAGGTATGGAGGAACGGAGGTCAGGACCATACGGACCCCCAGGTCCTCCAGCGGCTCCAGGGGGACGAACACGCCCCCCACCGCCAGGCCCGTCTCCACCGCCACCTGGGCGGCGGCCTCCGAGGCAAGGAAGAAAACGACCTTGCCGTACATCTTGGAGGCCGCCACGATGGTCTTGGGCCCCACCACCCTCGCCAACGCCCGCACGTAGGTCTCCACGTGGGGCGAGGCGGGCACCATGAGGCAACGGACGCCGTGCCTCCTGGTCAAGGTGGGGAAGGGGCCCTGGTCGGTGTAAACGACAGCAGGGGCGGTGGCTGGACGAGACGGCCCAGCGGCAAGCGGAGGGGCCGCCGCCACCTGGGCGTACGCCCTGGGGGCCGGGAGAGGGGCACCCGCAGAGCGGGTGGAGGGTGTAGCCGGGAGGGACGCCGCGGCCGGTGGCGGGGCCGCGGCAGCGGGGGAAGCCCCTGCCATGGAGGGCCCAGACTTCTTNGGGGCTTTCCCCTGGGATCCCACCCACCACGTTCCCCTCCATGATGAGCAGGAAGGGAGGGGAACACACCGGAAACCGGGGGGGGGGGAGGGAGGGGGGAGGAAGCAGGTCAACCACTCCTCCCCGCTAGGCTGCAGGCAGGGGAGGAAGGCGCCAAAACGGAGGGGGCCAGATAGGGGAGGCTATCAAGGACTCGGGGGGGGGGTGTCAGTCACCGACAGAAGGGGGAATCCGGCTCCTCTAGCTGCACTAGGGGAGGGGAGGGGAGGGTACAATAACAGCAGGGGGGTGCAGTGATTAACAAAAAAATGGGGAGGGGGCACAAGCGCATGAGAGATGGAACGGGCACGCGAAGGGAGGGGCAAAGCAGGGCAAGGGGGCCGCAAGGGAAGGGGAGCAACCAGGCTGGGAGTGGGACAGAGGAACCAGGGGGCTAACGGCAAGGCTGGGGTGGGACAAACAAAGCTGCAGAGGGAAAAGGGCGGGGCAGACAAACAAACTAAAGCTGGGGAGGGGCAAAAGGCTACAAGGGGCAAATGGGGTGGGCAGCAAGGGGCAAAGCTGGGGGGCCTGTTGCAGAGGGGAGGGGGGATCAGTCCAGGGGGGGTATGTGCGCCCACAAGCGCTTGCGCAAAGTCAATAAGCAGCTGGCTGCCACTGCAGGCCCAAAAGGTGGAAACAGGGCGTGGCAGGCCAGGAGAGCAGCAGAGTCCCAGAGGCAGGAGGTAAGTGGCCGGTGGGGGTGGTGGAGGGGCAACGGTGGTGGTGGGGGGGGACACAGATGGACCAGGGGGCAGGCTCCGCGCTACACGCCCTGGTTGTGACGTTATGAGTGTAATATAATATCTCATGACAGGGCCAGAAAGAGTTAATTAACTCGCAGAGTAACCTGAACTAGGAATGAACCTTAAAAACTGGTTAGAAAGATAGGTAAATAAATAAAGCTTTAAAACCCGAGTCTGCATTGTTAGAGGTCTCAAGGGTAAATGTTTGCTCAGGTCTTGTGGTGTCAGCAAACAAGGCTTGTCTATATGTCTCTTTAAAGGTTGTAGTAACCTGTAGCTGAACTGTTTAATGGATAAATTACCCTGTGCTAATTGCCATGATGTTTAGNTAGAAATAGTCCATAGGTTATAGTCCAATGTCCATATTCAGGGTGGCTCCAGTCAAAGACTGGGGATCTCAATCCTTATGGCTTAAGGTTCCTCCCTCTTGAAACCAAAGCAGATCTGAGATGATGTATGATCATGTCCCAGGGTTCTTATACATTTTCAGCAGCCTTTTGGCCTGAGAAAACAACAGGCTTAATTCTCCTTCCTCTAAACATCATGGCAATTAGCACAGGGTAATTTATCCATTAAACAGTTCAGCTACAGGTTACTACAACCTTTAAAGAGACATATAGACAAGCCTTGTTTGCTGACACCACAAGACCTGAGCAAACATTTACCCTTGAGACCTCTAACAATGCAGACTCGAGTTTTAAAGCTTTATTTATTTACCTATCTTTCTAACCAGTTTTTAAGGTTCATTCCTAGTTCAGGTTACTCTGCGAGTTAATTAACTCTTTCTGGCCCTGTCATGAGATATTATATTACACTCATAACGTCACACTGGTGTGTCCCTACAAACACAGTCTAGACCCCCCACCACTAGAGCACAGTTCAAAAAGTTACTCAGGTCTTAATGGCCCCCTCCACNGGAGGGGCCGCCGCCACCTGGGCGTACGCCCTGGGGGCCGGGAGAGGGGCACCCGCAGAACGGGTGGAGGATGTAGCCGGGAGGGACGCCGCGGCCGGTGGCGGGGCCGCGGCAGCGGGGGAAGCCCCTGCCATGGAGGGCCCAGACTTCTTGGCGGGGCCCTTTCCCTTCTTTTTCCCCTGGCCCTTCCTGCCGGCTGAGGGGGCTCCCCCAGAATCTAAGGGGGGGAGGGACGTGGCAGCAGCGGAGGTCACCCCGTTGCCCGCTGCTGCCGGCGCCTCAGTGGGGGCAGTGGCAGGCGGTTCGGCAGCGGCGGTCGAGGTAGAAGCTAAGGGGGTCGGTGGGGTGGCAGGCGGGGGAGGGGGGGCGGGGCTCGCCCCTGGGATCCCACCCACCACGTTCCCTTCCATGATGAGCAGGAAGGAAGGGGAACACTCCGGAAGGGGTGGGGGGTGGGAAGCAGGTCAACCACTCCTCCCCGCTAGGCTGCAGGCAGGGGAGGAGGGCGCCAAAACGGAGGGGGCCAGATAGGGGAGGCTATCAAGGACTCGGGGGAGGAGGGGTCAGTCACTGACAGAAAAGGGAAAACCGGCTCCTCTAGCTGCACTAGGGGAGGGGAGGGTACAATAACATCAGGGGGGTGCAGTGATTAACAAAAAATGGGGANTGCAGGCCCAAAAGGTGGCAATGGGCGTGGCAGGCCAGGAGAGCAGCAGAGTCCCAGAGGCAGGAGCTCGAGGCAGATGGTAAGTGGTCTGTGGGGGTGGTGGAGGGGGCAACGGTGGTGGTGGGGGTTGGGGGGGGGAGACACACAGATGGACCAGGGGGCAGGCTCCGCGCCACACCCCCTGGTGTGTCCCCACAAACACAGTCTAAACCCCCACCACTAGAGCACAGTTCAAAAAGTTACTCTGTTCGTAATGGCCCCCTCCACAGTGGTCTCCAGAGTCCCGAGTGCTCCCCCAACAGCCGATGGTCAGCTCGGTCCTCTGCCTCCAGGCACCAGCAGCTCCCCAGGACAAACACAGCAGCGGCAGCAGCTCTGGCAGCCAGGCAGGAAGGACCCCCCACAGGTGGTAACGGTGGTGGTGGTGGTGGGGTCCTGGCCTCTCCCTCCAGAGGCAGGGGGAGGGGGGGCAGGCCGGCACGGCCCCCCCACCCCACACTCAGCAGCGGCACCAGCAGCAGTCCAGGAAGGGAGCACTCTAACCAGCAGCAGCCCAGGGAGAAGGAGCTCCAGCCAGCAGAGCAGCCAGAGAGGAGGGAGGGAGGGAGAGCTCCAGCCAGCAAGGCAGGCAAAGGAGACTGAGCACTCCCTGGGTAGCGGGCTGGTCACCCCGCTCCTGCCCGGAGGCGTTAAAAGCAGTCCTGGAGCGGGCTGCGACTGGGTAAATGGGATTAAGAACAGCTGGGGAAGCTGAGTGAGTAGCTGACCACAGCTGTGGCCAGCTCAATTAAGGCCCAGCTGGCCCTTATAAGAGGGTTGTGGGCCAGAGGCTAAAAAAGAGAGACTCTCTCTAGCTTCAGAGAGAGAAGGACCGGGCTGCCTGGGAAGCTGAGCAGGGTACCTAGGGTGGAGCAGTGCTGGGGAAGGGCAGAGGGAGCTGGGGAGCTCTAGCCTAGCAAAGCCCCAGGCTGCAGGCCAAGTTAAGGGCCCACAAAAGGTACTGGGGCAGCCCAGAGATAGGCAGAGGCAGCTGGTCCAACCCCCCCTTGCCGATGATGAGTGGTTTATAGACTGCAGTCTGCCCCAGGGAGCAGGGGCTAGATGATGACTGGCAGTAGCCACTGAGGCAAGGTGGGGATAGGGGGTTGGGGGTTCCCCTGGGAGGGGAGACCCAGACAGAGGGGGTACTGCAGTGGGCAGAGCCCCTGGGCAAAGGGCACCGGGGTCCAGGAGGGACATGGGGGCCAGCGGCAGGCGAGACACTAGCCTGCAGAGGGCACTCCGGAGCTGGAGAAGAGCTAATTCCCAGATGACCAGCAGGAAGCGCCGCACCGGTGAGTCATCGCCCCGCCACAGGCACCAAGACCACTTAGAGAGAGATTAATGAATTTTCTAACAGCCATATGACATTTAGCTCCAGAAGTCCCAGGTTTGATCCCGCCCGCTGATGACCAGGGTCTGTCGGTGTTACATCTACACTATGGCGGCACATTTATAGCACCAGACTGTAGATGCTTCCTACATCACTGGAGAGTTTGTCCATCAGTGTAGGTAAAACAGCTTTCCACGTGATCGTAGCTAGATAGGTCAATGGACGGATTCTTCCGTCCACTAGTCGCATCTACGCTGGTGTTAGGGCAGCATAGCTAGAGTGCTCATGGTTTTCACACCTGCATACCCTCCGAGGGCCATACCTCTGTTGACCTAATGTTCAAGTGTAGCCCAGACCTCAGGATAAATTGTGCAGATCTCTGAGCCTCTCTCTCCTGTCGGACTTGAGCAAGGAAACAGTTCACTCCTCCCTGAGGTCACTGGGGCCAGTCCCACCTCTCCAGTCCCTGCTGGCTCTCTACAGACCCAGCTCTGCACCAGTTAGGCTTGGGTCCCATTTTTGAGATTGGTCTCACAACCGGAACAGAGCTTTTATTCTTGTTTTAAGTGGAAGCTGAGCCTCTGCAGACCAACCAAGCAGCTCACCAGTGGCTCCAGCCTGCTGTCCCACCCCACACTGACTGAACCTGAGCCCTGCCGTCAGAGATCTCAAAGCGCTTTACGAGGGAGAGTCACCATTCTGATCCCCATTTTGCGGAAAGTAAATGGAGGCAGACAGGGGAAGGGACTTGCTCCGGGTACCGCAGGGTGAATCCAGGACTCCAGATCTAAAAGTAAGAGATTGACCTGGTTGGACAACAGGGCCAGAGCCACTGGCAGACTCATAAACCTCTACACATGATTTGGGGGTGGGGTGGACAAAGAGAGACACTGTGAGACAGCTAAATATAGATAGATTCTGGAGGCACTATTTTTGTTCAGAACCTTTTCTACTTCTATTACCAAGTCAAACAGACGCCCTCCCCTTCCTCATTCTCTATTGGTGAAATGATAATTACGACTAGAATTATAAAGCACCTTGATGATCATATGTCGGGGGCATAGCAGCCCAATGTCTGACAAGGAAAATCATGCTTCTTGTCAAACACATCAGAAACAAACGAACAGTGGATAATGGAACTGGTCGGACTTAATTTGTTTGGATCTTCAAATATCCTTCAACCAAGTGAAGAGGCCATTGAGGAACCGATTGAGAGCCCTGTCCTGAATCAGAGCCAGGCCTGGTTGCAGACTGTGGCACGTCAGGGTCATCAAGCCCTTACGCCGTGGTGTGAGATGGATTTATGCTCTTCGGTGCCTCAGCTCATGTAGCTCTGCAATGTGATAGCTATCACTTATTACGCAGCCTTTTTTGCAAACCCCCCAGTTGTATTTGCCTCCTGCTTCCCCTGGGTTAACTACAAGCTGCCTGTATAACTATCTCCCTTTTCTAGTCCAGAGCATACTGCCTTTCAGTGTCCCCTTGCCCTCTTATTTTAGGATAGAATGAATGCACTGGCCCTGCCCCACTATGCCGGGGGGGCCTGGGGACAATTCCCAGCTGCAGGTACTGACGTGCAGGGCTGGGAGCAGTGAATGGCTCCTGTCTCTGTCTAGTTCTGGCTATTGAAGGAGCAGGGTTTGATGGGCTCCAGTTCACCTTGGCTGGTGGCCGTGATGACACGTGGCCTAGAAAGCGGGGGAGGGTGAAGACAAGTGGGGTGTCAGGCTGAGCCTGGGGGTGCCCATAAGTTGCAATGGGGATACCCAAGATTCCAAGGCAGGAAGGCTGCCCGGGGTCTGGGAGAGAAATGAGAAGAGGCAGCAGCCCAGGCCTCCTGCTCCCTGCCAGTTCCCAGGCACTGAGTGCCGAAATGTGACCCATGCTCAGGAAGAGACGGCCTCCTGTTCCCCATCGGATGGTACAGGACGTAAAGGGGACAAGGAAACCCCCGGCTCACAAAGCTGTCAACAGGAAACTGCCACAGACTCAGTTACTGAAAGCTTTTTGGCTTGGTGCACACTGAGCCTTGTCTGTGCAGTGCTGACTTTGCAACAGCAGCCCCCAGGCCGGGTGGGCAGGCAGGCAGCTGGGTCACTGCTCCCTCTGGGCAGTATTTCTCCCCTGCCAGCAGCTCACTCACCTTCCAGCACCTGGGGCTCAGGGCCTTGAACAACCCTGCCTGTGTAGAAACCCATCCCACTGGGTTTTGGCGCCACAGACCCTGGCTGCATTAAAGACTGCCGGCTCCCTGATCCCTTCTGTGTTTCAGGGATTGCCCTGGGGCTTCTCAGGGCAGCCGGCGAGCCAGTCATGGGGAGGCCCAACAGGTAGAAGCAGCCTCCCCACTGACATCATCTCAGTCTTTTCCTCCCCACAATTCACCATCATCGTTAAATCGAGGAGCGCAGTCCGTGGAGTTCTACTGTGCAGCCTCTGGCCTTCCTTGCCTTCCTGCAGAGATGCGGCACACAAAGACTACATGTCCCAGCATGCAAAGCTCTAGCCAGATTGTCTGGCCTACCAAGGAGCCTAGTATGGCGCCAAAGGCCATATTCACTACAGAGATTGTGACACTCTATACCTCAGGGGAGCACCCTGTAACCCCCATATTAATAATTTATATATAATTGGGATATTTCATATAAAGCATGCCATGTAAGGTATCAGGGGAAAGGTTATGATCTGCTGAAAGCCATTGTTCTATCTAAGTATGTATATCATTGGTGTATATGAAGTTATGAGATTGTGTTTTATGGTTGTCACTAAAATATGCTGTGAGTTGGGGAATCGCCCAGATATTAGCTCCCCAGAGATAACAAGGGAGCTAAGCAAAACCCGGGCAGGTGTCGAAAAAGCATCAACAGCCATTGTCCAGCAAGGGAGTTACAATTCAATGACTCACTTGCACAAGGTCACACCAGGGGAATTAGGACGGAAGAATCCCATGCACTGCTACAGACTAGGGACCAAATGGCTAGGCAGTAGTTCTGCAGAAAAGGACCTAGGGGTTACATTGGACGAGAAGCTGGATATGAGTCAACAGTGTGCCCTTGTTGCCAAGAAGGCTAACGGCATTTTGGGCTGTATAAGTAGGGGTATTGCCAGCAGATCGAGGGACATGATCATTCCCCTCGAGGCCTCATCTGGAGTACTGTGTCCAGCTCTGGGCCCCACACTACAAGAAGGATGTGGAAAAATTGGAAAGAGTACAGCGGAGGCCAACAAAAATGATTAGGGGGCTGGAGCACATGACTTATGAGGAGAGGCTGAGGGAACTGGGCTTGTTTAGTCTGCAGAAGAGAAGAATGAGGGGGATTTGATAGNTCAACCTTGCCTGGGGACTCAGAAATGCCCACCTGCCAGGACTTGTGTTCTCCAAGCACATGGAGTGAGGATATAAAATAGGACCAACCATGCGGCCTCTGTCCCCTTTCTGCTACCCCACCCATGCTGAAGGCAACAAAAATGCTGCAGCTGAGGAGACTGGTCCCCAGGCTAACAAGGAGAGCCTGTGTATGAAGGACTGCAACCAACCTGAAGTATCCAGTGGGCTGAGAAAATCTGCTTAGTCCAGATATTGCCTAGTCTAATACAGTTGAGAATTGAGACTGCATGCTTATCTTTTATTTTCTTTTGATAACTACTCTGATTTTTTGCCTATCACTTATAATCACTTAAAATCCATCTCTTGTAATCAATACACTTATTCTAATGTTTATCTTTACCAGTGGGTTTGACTGAAGTGTTTGGTAAATCTGCTCACATTACAAAGGTTGGTGTATGTCCACTTTCCATTGATGAAGCGGTGAACCCATTAATAAACTTGCATTGTTCAAGAAAGGTTCTTGAGCAGTGCAAGATGGTATATTCCTGAGGTACAGTGCTGGGAGTTGCTGGGATTTGGCTGGTGCCTTTCTCTGTGTGATTCATGAGTGGCTCTGGGAGCATTCATGCAATCTGGCTGGGTGTGGGGCTTCACATGCGATTGTACTGAGTGGTAACAGCACCTGGAGGGGTTTGCTGCTTGTCACCAGGCATTGTGCGAGATGACCCAGATTAATGACTTAAGGAGGCACAGTGGTCTCCCAGTCCCAGGTTACACCCCGGGGATCCCATCACAGAGGCACAACCACAGGTCCCAGCATGCAATGCTCCTCACTGCCAGAGATGGGGATCAGCACCTGCCACCTTTATGGGTACTACTTGGAGCACTGCATGCTAGGACCCGTAGTCCCTCACGATCACATGGCCGCAATGTGCCCCGTGTTAGGTGAACGCAGCTGTTG
The DNA here is from genome assembly GCA_003942145.1 of Platysternon megacephalum. Taxonomy (NCBI): domain Eukaryota; kingdom Metazoa; phylum Chordata; order Testudines; family Platysternidae; genus Platysternon; species Platysternon megacephalum. Next base: position 145,378 of record QXTE01000340.1, read on the forward strand.
GTCAGGGGAAGGTTGGGTGCCTTGAAATAAGTGAGTGATGAGCCATGTCTGGGGGGCGCTGGGACAGCATTGGGGCGGGGGAGTGCATGCAGCAGGTACTCAAAGGCTGAGGAATAGGGTTCTCCAGGCAGTGCACAGCTTACACTGAGTCTCACTGCCTCCGGCGACACAGACTATTAAACAACTCAGGAAAGAGCAGGTCAGCACCGTGAGCTTGCTGGGGCCCATTGCCCCAGGCATGACATCACAGGCAGCCAATGGGAAAGGCCCCCCAGTGAGCACAGCTCTGAAGCCCTTTGGCAGCACAAGCCCCAGGGAGCAGGCAGCAGGGGTGAGCCGGCTAAGGAAGGAAGTGACCTCAAGGCAGATGAGATATGGAGGAGGCCAGAGAATCAAAGGGAGCAGGAGCGCTGCCAGGGGACGTGGTCACCAGCAGCAGGGGAGCCCAGCACTGACTTTAATTGTTCAGAGTTCAGCGCAAATGGAATAATCCTGAAGCAGGGGAAGAAAACACAGCTTGGGCCATTTCTCCAGCTGCTGTGGAAACAGCCCACAGCCCCCTCCCTGCCAGCATGGCTCCTGGCCCCCACACCCTCCTGAGCACCCCCAATGTGGGAAGACCCCTGCAGTGGGCTGGAGAACCGGGGCTGGTGGAGGGAGCCTTCCTGAAGCTCCTCACACCCTGAACTTGGAGGGTGGATGGCTCCCACTCCCCGGCTGTGTGCTAATCTTCCCATTAGCAAACAGGAGCATTAGCTGAGGTGGAGTTTCCTTCTCCTACTGCAGAGCCTGCTTGGCTGGTTTGAGAGCATGTTGCAGCTGACTACTATGTATTTAACCCTTCAGCGTACACAGTGCAGGATTTCACAGATAGGGCTGCTGTTCAATTTTACATCCACCAGCAGGCACAGATATTGGGGCTTAGTCTCTGCAGTTGTTTGGCTAGATGGGTTAGTTTCCAAGCGGTATTTCTATGCAGGAGGCACCAGATGGTGCTGTTAGGCAGAGCCTTACAAGCCCTTTTCTTAGCATGCGAGCACAGTCCAGTCTTTAGCAACACGCCATATTTGTGATGCACATTCTTTGCTTGGGAGCTGGTGCAAACAGCAAGTGTTTGCTCTCTACCTTGGGCTCTCGAGCTAGAGTTGGTGCAGAGGTGCTCCCTGGGAACCAGACATCTGGAATCCCTTTGAAACAGCAGGGGGAATTCAGGGAGGCAGAGTATAATTGGAATCGGGCCTGGATAGCAGGGCTAATGAACGTACTCTTGCAGGACCTACCCTGGGAATTTTAATAACCTTAAGTGATCAGCAGCTTAGTTTTAAGTCTTTGCCAAAAGATGGCACCTTCAATGCCACAGCACTGCAGTCCTGGTTTAGAAAGCAGAGCACCCCCTAGTGAGTCATTGGAACTGCTCCCTGCTCATCCCTTGCCCTGCCAGTCCTGACCTGGCCTGCCTGTGCCATCTGAGAGTGGCACAGCATGGTGTGGTGTGGCTTGGCCGGAGCCCCTGTCGTTTGGTACTGAGTCTCTGTGACGCTCAGGAACAAGCTGTTCTCTAGCCTGTGCCAGTTTAAACGTTGCAAATGAAGAGAAGAAAATTTTGTCCCTCCCATCAGGAAACAATTCTGGGCAGACAAGGCCATTGTACTTAAACAGAACCTCCTGTCCCAGTGTTTCCTACAGCACAGCTAGAAGGGAGCTGCCAGCTGCCTTCTGCTGCCTCTGCCCGGCCCTCACACTAGGACAGGGGTGAAAGGAGCAATGAGGAGGAGGTCCCTGGGGAGCGTTGGTTAAGCAGTTCGCTTGTGAAGGCGGTAGTTAGCAAGTAACTGGCCCCTATTCCTGACCCTGCCAGCGACTCCTTCTGGGACTGGGCTGAGTCACTTCACCATTCTGGGCCTCAGTCTCCAAGGACAGTGATACTGGCCCAGCACTGGAAAGGGCTCTGAGCTCTATCACCATGAAGTGCTCAGCTCTGTGTGAGCCATGGGGGTAGTAGGCCCTTTCCAGTGGGGCTTCCTATGCTGAAGGCAACAGATTCCTCTGACCGTAGGCACCTTTATCAGCCACTCCTTGGGTATAGAGGGCAGGCAACGGTGCAGTAGGTGCTAGAGATTAGGGAGCGTTTAGGGATGTGCATTGTTTGGAGACAGGCTCCTCCCTCATGATTGCAGCAGCAGAACTGTTTCTGCTGTAGCAGTTTGGGAAACTTAGCACTGCATCACTCCAAAGGCTCTCAAATCCCAACATGCAGCGATGCCTCCAGCTGGACTGGCCTATGCATTCCTGGACATTGATTATGCCATTCTCGGTACCTGCGTAGTCCTGAAAGAGCAAGAGCAGGCTCCGAGCTCAGCAGCACAGGCTGCCCAGATCACATCACGACAGCACACAGCAATCAGCATTGGCTCCTGGCTGTACACTGGCACCACTTCAGTCCTCGTCTTCACTGGACTCCAGGGGATGGGCCCATAGCACCAGCATGACACCATCACCGTGCATGATCACACCTCTGCTCCAGCACAGTAACGGAACCGGCAGTCACAAGAGCAAGACACATGCAGGAGACAAAGCATTCTCGGGGACTGGCCACCAATCTAGAACTCATGGCCAGAAGAAACCAGGGGAAACACAAACATAATATGAAGGAACCAGCCAGGCCCAGTGGGGTCCAAATAGCTCTGCTTATTAAACATCCCCAGCATCCAGGCCCGGCTACATAGAGTTTGCTGCTGTGGCTGGGTTCTGCTTCTGGCAGCTTCTTAAACAAAACACAGTGAACGCCGCTAGAAGGTTTACAAACAATTTAAAGGGATATTGCCCTATTCCTATACACTACAGGCTCCTCCACCTTTAATGTAATTGTAAAGTGCCAAAAAGTTACAATGCATCACTCACTAAACACACAACACACTACAAAGTCAGTCTGAGAACTGGTTTGTAACTTCTCCGTGGATCACATCTCACTGGCATCCCACCCATTTCGGAACAGCGTCTGCACTTTCTCAGGTCGCTGGATCAGCAACAGCTTTCTGCCCTATAGCATTCCGGTCTCTTGTAGTAAAAACAGGGCCCTGAGGCTCACTGGTGCTATCACAAGTCGCTCTGGCTGTATTGCAAGTTCAGTGTTTTCAACAGGCGTTGCTGTGGGACAGAACATTCCACAGGACTTCTGCTCCAAAGCAGGTCTCTGTCTTCTATCTGATAAGGCAGAAGACCAGTCTGTGACACAATCTCCAGATTTCCATGACTTATCACAGGTGTCTCTTATGAAGACTTTCTCCCATGTGAAAGCTATGCAGTTGGGTGGGATTATTTTCCGGCCAGTTGATCACACTGTTTCTTATGAATGTCTCTCTGTAGATTGGGCCTTAACAAGTCCAGGAGAGACTTTAAATTACGTCCCATAAACAACATTGCTGGCTCCTGATTTGTAGCAGCATGGGCTACATTCCTATAGGCCAACATAAAATTCACAATCTTGTACTATAAACTGCCTTTATCCAGGGCCGTAGTGCAAACTGTTTGTTTGAATGTCTGAATAAACTTTTCCGCGACTTCGTTTGTGGCAAGCTGATGTGACGTGGTTGATCCCATTTCTTTTGACACACAAATTAAACTCTTTGGATGGGAATTGAGTTCCATTGTCACTTACAATCTGGTCAGGAACTCCTGTCTGTGCAAACAAGTCTTAACACTTCCACCATCTGCGTGGAATTAGCTGAGTTCACACAGAATACTTCAGGCCATTTAGAATGGGCATCTTCTGCAATCAAAGACATATGTTCCATTAACAGCCCCTGGGGGCTACGTAGATCTGCTGCCATGGGGCAGATGGCCACCTCCAAGAATGCAAAGGAGCATATCTATATCTGCGTTGTGTTTGTTAACAACCATGCCATTTCCTCTGCTTGTTTATCAATCCCTGTCCACCACGCACAACTCCCAGGCAGGATTTTCATTCCCAAAGGGTCTCGTGTAATTCTTGGCAGAGGCGTGACCTGAGCTACATTGGAACAACCACCCTAGGGCCACACATTAGGCATAGGTGGTGGGTGGGCAGGACTAGAGGGCTCATCCCCCTTCCCAAACCTATTTCTGCTTTGTGCACGCCCAGCTCGGTAAGTGAAGCCCTCTAGCCAGTGGCACTCTGCCTGCATATGGATGCACATATCACACAATGCTGGGGCAGGCTCCTCCGAATCAGTGAATGCCCGAGCAGGGAGCTGGGCCCAGCCCCACGGAACTGAAGCTACTGATTTTCCCCTCTCCCTCTGAGAGTAGGTCCCTTCCAAACACCCACAGGGGTGGGATTCAGGCCCCCTCCTCCCCAAAAATATTTTCACTAGCCACCTGTGATATTCGGCAGCCTGGATATCCACGTAACTGGTCATTTCAAGCAAAGAAAGTTGGCCATAGTTGTCCGTGCACATTAGGCCATCCATTCATCAGCCAGCATGGACCGTTTTCAGTGGCACATCATACCATGGTGTTTGTCACTGGCAAGGGTTCAAGCTGGGCCATGGAGAACATACAGACTGTCTCTGACTCCACTTGAGGATCCGTCCCTGCCGCGTGCCGTGGCTAGCGTGACAAGCAGAAGCTTTGAAGTTAATCTTGTAACAGCATGCAGCCAAAAATACAGCCCCTTTCTGCAACTACTGCAGGGGCTCCTTGTCTTTGGTTTTCAGATTGCAGGTGGAGGTTGATGATCTAGACCCAGAATAAGCCAGTTCCCCTACAGAGATTGGTGAAACTTTGTAACTCCCCAGCCTAAGTTCAGAGCTGCTCTGTCAATGGCATGTAGCCCATCTGTGACTGCTGCCAGCAAATATCTCCAATAGCTGGAGATGGGACACTAGATGAGGAGGGCTCTGGGTTACTACAGAGAATTCTTTCCCAGGTGTCTGGCTGCTGGGACTTGCCCACTGTCATGGAGTCACCGGGGCAATGCTCTGGAACTACTCCATACGAAGCCAGTCAGGACTCTGGGGGAGCCTCCTCTCTCTGAGCAAACTGTCTCCAGGGCAAGAAGCTTACACAGCTTCCACCTTCCTGGGTCTGACCTCAGAGCATTCAGCATCCCCTTCCACACCTGTTAGTTTTTATTATTTATTTCAGGACCCTACTTCCAGAAGACTGTGGGAAGCCAACAGAAGTCTCCCAAGATTCCCTCAGTATAGCCCATCTATCAGAGCATATCTAAAATAATCACAGAGACCACAACTTAAACAACCGATTCTTTATTAACTAGGGAATTAGGAATAGGATAGGCAAGAAGGGAATGGGGAGGCAGGATTAATACTTAACAGATTTTATATCCAGGCACTCTTTCACACAGGAATTACAAAAGGGTAAATGATGGCTGCTCTCTATACCATGTCCAGATGCTGCTGCTGAGACCAGGGTTCGATGAATGACTCACTGGACCACGATCACCACTGGAACAGTGACCGCACTGGAGAATGACGATGAGGAATCAGGTAAGAGGCCTAACTAACTTCCCACCCTAACCCCTTTGCGACATCCTGTCTGTGAGTAAGAGCCCTAGCCACTCGAGGTAGAAACCCTGTGGATGGAGGTATGCTTCCCTTAAAACAATAAACCCCAACAATAAATCAGATCTTTTCCCATTCAATTAGAGTTGAGCTATTACCTAGATCAGGGGTCGGCAACCTTTCGGAAGTGGTGTGCCGAGTCTTCATTTATTCACTCTCATTTAAGGTTTCGCGTGCCAGTCATACATTTTAACGTTTTTAGAAGGTCTCTTTCTATAAGTCTATAATACCGAACTAAACTATTGTTGTATGTAAAGTAAATACGGTTTTCAAAATGTTTAAGAAGCTTCATTTAAAATTAAATTAAAAGGCAGAGCCCCCGGACGAGTGGCCAGGACCCAGGCAGTGTGAGTGCCACTGAAAATCAGCTCGCGTGCCACCTTCGGCACCCGTGCCATAGGTTGCCTACCCCTGACCTAGATGGATAACTGGTGTCTGATCTCTTCCCTTCTCTCCAAGGTAAGAGCAGAGGAAGAAGAACCCCTTCCCGCTCTTTCCCAACCTATATAATCCCTCCCGTTGCCTAACAGCAAGCCACTAGATTTCCCACCTTTTCTCTCCTAAGGGAACAAGAAGGCTGTCTAACATGGCGGACTACTTGTCCTTTACAAACCAAAATGGCGGACAATAAACAAAACCATATTAAACACCATTACCAAGTATCAGGTCATAATTTGATTTGGGTGGAACTCACACACCATGCGCTTCCCGCAGCGAGTGCACCCGGGCGGGGCTCCTGGGGAAGCCAGAAGACCCTGCACCCCAACTCCGCAGTCAGACATGACTCTCAGCCAGCCGGTAAAACAGAAGGTTTATTAGTCTACAGGAACTCAGCGTAGGACAGAACTTGTTAGCACAGAAATCAGTGACTTTCAGCCAAGTCCATCTTGGGGGGAGGGGAGCCCAGAGCCAGGGCTCTAACCCTCCCCCGGCGCCCCAAGCCAGATGAGACTGACTCGCTTCCAGCTGCCTGGCCCCTGCCCTGCCCGTTGCTCCTCCTCCAGCCTTTGTCTCGCTTCCCGGGCCAAGAGTCACCTGGTCGCATCCCCCTCCTGGGTCTCAGGTTACGAAGGGGTAGTCATAGCATCTGTGCAGGCAGCTGGAGCAACCCCCGCAAAAGTCAAACACCCTTATTCCCACCACCTAGACATTGGTGCAATACAAGGGGAAACTGAGGCACACACCGCATTCATGCAAAACAGTAAGGCTCACATAGAACATAACAAGGGAATAACTTCGTCACACCCACATGTTCAGGGTCTAACTGATCGCCACATTGGGGGTCAGGAAGGAATTTTCCCTTGGGTCAGATTGGCAGAGACCCTGGGGTAGTTTCGCCTTCCTCTGCAGCATGGGGCACAGGTCACTTACAGGCTTAAACTAGTGTAAATGGTGGATTCTCTGTAACTTGAAGTCTTTAAACCGTGATTTGAGGACTTCAGTAACTCAGCAAGAGGATAGGGGTCTATTACAGGAGTGGGCGGGTGAGGTTCTGTGGCCTGCAATGTGCAGGAGGTCAGACTAGATGATCATGATAATCCCTTCTGACCTTAAAGTCTATGAGCATAGTTCTGTTCTGCCAAGGGAAGAGATCTAGATGCAACAGGCATGATCTTCCGCCACACACAACCTCACTGCTCCTCTTGCATATGGGGAAGCAACACACACTGACTTTAAAGGCAAAAATGCACCTTAGTGCGGAAGAGCCCTCTCAAACAACATGAGCTTCTTGGCCTCATCAGAAGGCCTTGGTGCAGCATATGGGCCAACACCAATTCTGGGTAACAGTTCGTTTAGGGGATGTCACACTGTCCCTCTGTTTGGCAAGAACCTGTGGTCATAACTGACTGTCCCCAGAAAGGAACATAATTGTGACACTTTTGTGGTTGGGCAGCCATAAGGCTTGTCTTGTGATTGAATCAAACAAGCTTTGTCAATGGTTTAGCCACAGAACGCAACAGGGTCCTGGAACAAGCTCCATTTTCCCTCTTTGCTCCCTGAGCACATTCAGGCAGCCTTACAAGTACCTCTGGGGTATTCTCCGGGTGCTCTCGATCATAGAATCATAGGACTGGAAGGGACCTCAAGAGGTCATCTAGTCCATTTCCCTGCACTCATGGCAGGACTAAGTATTATAGACCATCCCTGACAGGTGTTTGTCTAACCTGCTCTTAAAAATCTCCAATGATGGAGATTCCACAACCTCCCTGGGCAATTTATTCCAGTGCTTAACCTCCCTGACAGTTAGGAAGTTTTTCCTAATGTTCAGCGTAAACCTCCCTTGCTGCAATTTAAGCCCATTGCTTCTTGTCCTATCCTCAGAGGTTAACGAGAACAATTCTCCTCCCTCCTTCTTGTAACAACCCTTTATGTACTTGATACTGGCTCCCGTGACCAATATGTTGCACCTAGGAACACTGAGTACCAGGAAGGCCCTGTAATACCTGGTCCATGACTTGCGACCAAATAGCAGGTGCTATTCCAAACAAGCCTCTTATATGGAACTAAGCCCTGGTGTGTGTTAATCATGAGCTACGACTTGACAGTATTTGTTTCCAAATAGGCTTGGGCAATGCTGGTCTTGGAGAAATGCTTCCCATCAGCTGATGAGGCAAATACAGCCTCTGTTATAGGCAAAGGATACTAAGCCACATGCAATACTGGGTTAATAGTAATCTTAACATCACCATCGATGTGAACAGCCCCCTTCCTTTTCATTGCTGTCACTGTAGGGGTGTGCCATTTTACCTTGGATATAAATTCCAGAGTCCTGCCAATGCTGCAGGTCTGCCTTTACCTTTGGCTGTTTTGCAAAATAATCTGCTACAGTGGAAGCTGATAATGGCTGCCATCAATTGGGTCTTCGATCTACAGACAATGATAGATCAGGTTAAAGCCAATAGGGGGGCCAAGCAGTCTTCTTTCAGGATGAAGTGGAAGGAGCAATTAAGCCCTCTTGTATAGTGAGATAGCTTAAAAATAATATAAGCCACCATCCAAGGCAATGGTCTACATGGCAAGAACTGATTAGAAGCTAAGCCATGTGGGCTGAAGGGTTCCCTAAGTGCAAATACAAGGGCTAGGAGGATTGGCAAGCTGTGGGTATGTGCTAGAGCTGAGAAAGCTAGCAGGCAGGGAGAGAGGCAGTCACGAATCTGGCCCTGAGAGGCTGCAGAGAGACAGAGCTCTTTGGGCACAGGAAACACTGGAGATACAGGCGTGGAGATTTCTGCATAAGGAAACTGCCTGATGCTGTTTGTTCTTACTGTGTTCAGGGAAACAGGACTGGCTGTCTTTGTAAACAAACAGGATTGCACCAAAGAAATACCTGACTCGTATCACTGGTTCCTCCTCCTAAGGGAAAGAACCCTGCTTGACCCCAAATACTGGCTAACCGCACAGGCTGAAGGGGAAGCAGTGATGGAGGAGCGATGTGACTTTTAGGAGTTGCTGTCTCAAGCACAATTGTGACTTCCCAAAGGTTGTGATTCCACCCTGAAGCCAGCAGTTGCCTCCTCCAAAAGTTCAGCTTCATTTTTGCTTGGGGATGGAATTTGGGTGGGGTTGGGTTTTTTTAAACCTGCAGACATTTTATGCTTTGCCAGGATGGCTGAATTTCTCTCAGCCATTCTCTAACCCCATTGTAATTTTGGGAGGCATTGAGGCAGCATGCTGATGCGGACCTGGATAGATACAGCACAAGACAAGCATATGGCTGCCCTTCTCTATGGGGCTCATCTGTGCACTGGGGTAGGCTCTCCCATCTAAGTGAGCAGGGGAGCAGCTGCTCATATTTCCCCAGGAACACAATGGTCTCCCATGGTTACAGCTGGGGAGATCTTGCTGGGTCATTGACCTGCTAGCAGCTTGGAGAATTTTGCCTGAAAACAGGCCAGCAGGTGATATAGGACCTGGTTGCTGGTGGAAGGGAAGGGGTAAGAGCTACATTGCTTGGGGCATTTAAAATTGGCCGGGACAAAGGCTTCACAGAAACAAGCCTGCCTTGGCCAAGGAGAACGGCACCTCATGATGGGGAGAACTCCTCCAGAATCACACCTTTGGGTCAGGGGGCCTCAGGCCCAGGCAAATGTAGCCAGGCGGGCTGGCCAGAATGCAGAGAGGAAGGTTAGAGATGATCAGGGGTTGGAAGGGCTGATTTAAAAGGTAGGAGGAAAGGAAGGGAATTGGCAGGGGTTTGTCTGAAAATTGGCAGAAAAGGAAGGCGATGCCATCTGCATGTGTCCGAAGGGTGGACACGGCCGGGAGCAGAGGAAGTGCTCTAGCAGGAGCACCAGGGCGTTAACTAGCAGGGAGTTAAGGAAAGGAAACCTTAGGCTGAATCTCAGGAAAAGCTCGCTGGCAGTGAGATTGCTGAGGCTGCAGAATCCTCTTCCCAGAGAACAGGGGGAGCCCTGGAGACTGGGACAGTTACTGTTTATACCACGGTAGCACTCAGAGACAGAGATCAGGGCCAACGCAGTGCTTGGTGCTGTATGTGCGCAGAGTGACCAACAGAGCCTGCTCCAAAGAGCTTACATTCTAGATGGACAAGACAGAGATGCAGGGAGGGGAAGTAATTGCCCAAGATCATCCAGGTGGTCAGGAGTGGAGCCAGCAACAGAACCCACACCTCCTGAGTGGCAGGACAGTGCTCTGCCCGCTGGACCCCCACCCCGTATCACTTGAGAGGACTGGACATACTTACCTCACATGCTGCCTTCCCAGCTTCGTCTTCCCTCCCGCTTTTAATTGCTATTGCCTGCTCCATTGACAGATCAGCACAGCTGTGTCATTCTCGGTGCTGACTGGTTTGATTTTCAGCATCTCTGCGATGGAGCAGCGATGAACCACCCTGCTTGAGGGCCATGCTGGAACCCTTTGCATCTTCTCTTGTGGTGCAGGAGGCTTTTTTTGAATTAAAGAAAATTGTGGAGGAGCCACAAAGCTCTGGACAATACCCAGTAAGGGCCAATCCTTTCCTGGCCCTTGGGGAGCTATGGATGGACCGGATGGGATTTAACAGCTTTCCCATCATTAGCAACCAGGGTTATTCTGTAAAGACCAATTCTGCTATCTTGTCCATTTCCCCATCCCCATGTGATCTATTGTCCAGTTCTTCACCCAGACTGCGTTTAACTGCCACCAGCCCTGAGCCTCACACCCTTTCCCCTGGGGAGATTAAGCTGATTAGATTTATCTTAGATAACAGCTATTCAGCCTGGATATTCCCTGGCTCAGTCTCCCTTCAAGCCAGTGGCCCAAATCAAAGCCTTTCTGTCCCACAGTTTATCAGCTGTCCCTGAGCCTGTGATTCTCTACACACCGCATCCTCTCCCAAGCTGGGCAGCACTGATAAAGTGCAGGAGTCGCCTCCAAGCTCCGTCCTGCTGCATGGAGGCTGGTGGCAGACAGAGCAGTCACATTGTCAGGGAAGGGCCTTGTGCCAAATTCAGCCAGTTTCTCTCTGAATGACACCTGGGTCTCTGGCTGTTGCTAGCTTGAAAAGGTCTGAGGTAAATGGCAGCCAGGTGCTTCACTGATAAGGGAACTCAGGAGTGGAAAGGGAGCAGGGGCCATCCGGTAAGCACTTCTCAGAGTCAGGAGACTTCTGGTGCAGCCCTGGCTCTGTCCCTGCTTGGCTGGGTGACCTTGGGCAAGTCCCTTCCTGCTTCTGTGCCTCAGTTTCCCCATCAGCATAATGAAGGTGATGATTCCGCACACCCCTCTGGAGGGGTATCTCCATTCATGTGTGCTGAGATCCTCCCATAGGAGGAGCCATAGAAGGGCAAAGTATGACAGTGAGACAGGGCTCCTGCCCCTCTGCTCCACACGCCTTGCCTAACTCCTGACCGTGTGCATAGCGCTTGGTTTGTGATGGAGACAGAGCACCACATTTACCCGCTATTACAGCACGAGCATCCAACATTTCTACTGGACCCACACTCCTGAGAGATCCCAGAGTATATCGCAGGCTAGCTGCAGGGATTGCTCACTGACCTGGGACACCTCTGGGGAGGAACATGGCAGCCACCCTGCAGCAGGGAACGGAGCCAGGAAAGATGCTGGGGAGCATTCACGATCACTAGGCTGACCACACATGGTCAGGGGCCCTTGCTTCTGCATGGCAGCTGAAGACAGCACCCCCAGCAGCACAGCACCCCCTAGCACTCCACTGGTGTAGCACCCATTCAGAGTGGCACACTGTCCCTGCCAGCAGGTATATGGGATCTTGGGGAGCAATTACCACACAGGTGGGGTGCAAAATAAACTTTATTAAGAAAATGCAAAAACAGGGAAAATTCAATAGTGAGGGGTATGGGGTTTGTTAAGGTAGACAATTGGGGAGGGGTTTCTTTCAGTAAATAGGATAAGGGGTTTCAATAGTGGGGTACAATACAGTGGGGCACAATACAGTTGGTAACCAATTAACACTGAAGTATAAATGTAACAGGTAGCTAACAATTTCTATGTAAAGGGTGTGTCACAGCAGCATATAACCAACTAACAGTTATGGGTAAAATGTGTTAAACAACAAACAACTCTAGGTAAAAATGTGTCACAGTGGTGTAAATGTAAAATGTGAGGTGTGTTAGAGAGAAAAAGGGTAACCAATGGGGTTTTATGCTAGACTTCAGTAATACAATTGAGGTTTGGCAGCAGTAGGAGCGGGGTGAGCACGTGGGGGAAGGGATTAAAAGAGGGAGATTTAAACTCAGGGAGACACAGAGAGCAGACAGGCTGCCAGTTTAAACAGCAGAGAGACTAAGAGAGAGAGAGAGAGAAAGTGGTAGAGGAATGAGGTTGGGGGATGGGGGAAGACAGACTTAATCACAATTATACAGAACACAGCAAAATCTTATCTATGATCTAACTTAACCAATACTACACAAATTAGCAAGTAACAAAACACAATGCAACAATTCTTTAAGCCTAACTTACAGAGTACAATGCAAGCAATTTTCTAAACCTAACTTAACCACAGCTATGCAAAATGAAATTACAATTTATCTAGACTAAAGGCTAAACCTAACCTAATGGGTGCACCTTATACTAGGGGTGGTTCCAGAGGGCAGAGTGGTGTGTGCCCAGGATACAGCTCCAAGGGGGGCGGGGTTTAACTAGTGGTGGCTGCAAGCAGGCTTATTTCTAGCAGCAAAGACGCTGCAGAGCTAGAAGCAGATTACAGATACAGACCAAGGAGTTAGCTTGGGTCTGCCCGCTGGGAAAAGAAAAGTCAACAGTAAGAACCAGGGGAGTGTGCAAGAGGTTTTTCCTTACCAATCCCCAAAGCAGCAGCAGGAACAGCAGTTTCAGCATCAGAGGACGCAGATAGGACTCGATTCGCTTACACTAATTAGGAGATCTCCAGACGCAAATTCGTTGTTCGTGGGAGGGGAGTTTAAAAACGGGGGTACGCTCAAAAACAAACGAGAGCGGGAAGAGGGCCCCCCAAAGACCCCTAGCTGATCAGACCAGGTGGCAAAGCAAGAACCTTCTTCAGGGGTCTGATCAGAAAATGTCTGGTTTTAAAGGCAAACTTAGGCAGTTTCCCACCAGTACTTTTGATTGGCTCCTCTTGATACAGGGGAGGAGAAAAGGCAGGGAAAGGCTGCAGGTGAGCATAGGCATGCCTGGGCAAGTTCTGACCCACAGGTATGACTCATATGCTCAGCTATGTGGCCACTTTAGATCTTGCATATCTGGGCAGCACCCCCTACACCGAGCCTGGGTCTGAACAAAGAAGCTAGACAAAGGAGTGAAAAGCCCCCCTCCCTGAGCAGAGCAATGGCCCCAGTCAGTCTGCACAAGCCATTTCCATGAGCAGGGCCAGGCTGTGACTTAGGTTAATTCCATGGCCGTGGGGGGCGGCCACTCAGCACAAACAGAAAGGAAGGGGGGAAAAAGGAATGCAGCAGGGGGACAGCTGTAACAGACACACACCACATACTGAATCATCAACACCGCTATGGCAAGAGCCAGCTCCTCCAGTCTTGAGCCGGCATGGCCCTGTATAATCTGATCATCTCAGTACTGGAGGTGGCCTGACTGCAGATGGTCTTGTAGGCCAGTAAGGTGTCTGATCTCATCACATGAGCATTCACACACTCTGGGAAATGTAAGACACTGAACAGGACTGGCTTAAAACCAGGGGGGTGTCACTGAGATTTTTCTTTTCCCAACATGCAGGCTCTTTGGGGCAAGTTCCCAAACAGGTCACAAAAGCACAGGGCGTCTGATGTGGAGTCCAAGGCTCAGCAATGGGGTTAACTAGGCTCTTCACTACTGTGTCAAGACTTGACCACTTCTTTCTGCAATCACCGCATCCTCCCCCTCGGCTCAGTCGGCAGGGCGAGCATCTTCTTCTGAGCCCAGAGCTTGGGATGGGCAGCGCCGGCTCCAGGGTTTTTGCTGCCCCAGGCAGAAAAAAAAAAAAAAAAAAAAAAAAAAAAAGCCGCGATTGCGATCTGCGGCGGCAATTCGGCGGGAGGTCCTTCGCTCCGAGCGGGAGTGAGGGACCCTCCGCCGAATTGCCGCCAAATAGCTGGACGTGCCGCCCCTCTCCCAAGTGGCCGCCCCAAGCACCTGCTTGTTCAGCTGGTGCCTGGAGCCGGCCCTGGGGATGGGTAACCTCTCCTCATTGCTAAACTGGGAAAGTCGGCAGGTCTCCCATATAGAGTACACTGCCAAAGCTCCAGCCTTCCAGAGGCAGCTGGGACTGCCCGGAATGGAGGTGGTGGTGGTGGTGTGGGGGGTTAGAATAGCTGACTGATCATACTTCCTTTTCAGCCCTAGCGAGCACATACAGCCCCCTTGGACCTCCCCTGTGTACAGTGGTCTCATGGAGAACACGAGTTGCAGTTTTATATGGTGCTAAAGCCAACAGAAGCTGCAGAAGCCCAATGCACCCTGAGACAGGAATTGGTATTATAGAGGTTGCAGGAGTGTCTGAGAGCCCCAGTCATGGGCCAGGACCTCACTGTGCTAGGCACTGCACAAACAGAATAAGAAGGCACGCCCTGCCCCAGATTGCTGACAAGGTGATGGGCCCACGCCTGAAGTTCTGATCCAGCTGTCAGTCCATCACTGCTGAACATGCTAATTGCTGATCTAAATATCCCCACCCACCTCTATGGCTGGGCCTTGACACTGGCTCAGAGAAATGGGATGCAACAATCCAGTCACTGGCAATCAAAGCTCAGGAAACCAGCTTATCCCAGTACAGGTAGGGGACAGCTATTTCCTTAGGAATTTGGGAAAGCCACTAAGGGACGCTCAGTCAAGGCTGTGGAAAGGCATCTGGCCAAACAAAGCCAAGGGACACTAAGGGTACATCTACATTGAAAGACCCACGACCCACCACGTCTGGCCTGGGTCAGCTGACTGTGGCTTGGGGGCTATAAAATTGCAATGTAGACAGTCGGACTCATGCTGGAGCCTGGGCTCCAAGGGGGGGCTGGGTCACAGAGACATCGCGAGGTCTGAACATCTACACTGCAATTTGCAGGCCCAAAGCCTGAGCCCTGCGAGCCTGGATCAGTGGATCCAAGCTCTAGGTCTCGGTGCCATGGGGTTTTTATTGCAGTGTAGATCTACCCTCTGGTAGCTAAGGTCCTGCCCAGCCTCCTCCCTTGCAGGACTCCTCCCATCTACCCAGCAGGGGCTGTTGGGACACTAGAGGGGCGCACATATCTTTGGTCACACACAGGTTTCTGGAAGCCTGACATTAATACAGCAAGATTCAGGGAAAGAGGAGCCTAGCTGCAGAGGTGCTTCCAGTTTTGGGTGCTCAGCGTCAGAAGCCTGCAGACAGATTCATCCCCCGCCCCAGAGGCGCTCCCAACTCCCAAGTGTCGTGAGTGGGAGGTCAGTACCACTGGAGCGGGGGAGGAATCAGTCTACACCTAAAAATGGAAACATCCAGGATTCATGCCCACTTACCTGCAAACTGTAGGGCAGACGTAAGTGGCAGCTACTCTTTATGAGGGGCATTGCATGGGTTCACAGTGGCCAATGAGGTTTGTTCCATTCACACCCAAAAAGATCATTTTTCTCACCAGCACCACTGCTCACTCTCAGATCTTAGTTTGAATTGCACCTCTGTTCTTAGACTTCGGCCTCCTAGCTCATCTCCTGTTAAAGATTTTGTAGTCGGGGCTCAGCTGACCTTTGGACAGGGCAGAAGGGAATCCGTCTCGCTCTGCAGCCTGAAGAAAAGCTAGCACTCGCGGAGTCACCAAAGAAGCATCATTTGACCAGATACACTTTTCAGACCATAACCGTACTCTGCTCAACCGCTTGGAGAGAAGAGCTCTGCTGGCCCCAGCAGGCAAACACGGACAGGTCTTGTCAAATTTCACCAGTCAAAGCAAAGCTCTCACCAACGGGTGAAATACCACTGAAGACAGTAAAAGCGGAACAAATGGCTCATTGTCTGGGATGGCCGCAAACCCCAGCGCATGCTCCTCCACATGGTCTAGAAACACGAATGAAAATGTGAATTGCAGCCTGGATGGCTTAAATCTCTGAGCTGGATCAGGACACAGCCATATAAGGACGCACAGCCGCATGCTCCTAAAGCAACTGGATGCTGCCCTCGTCTGGGCAGCAGCCGGAATGACAGTTATTCGTAGTGCCTGGGTGACCCTAACATCCAGCGCTCTTGGGACGCAGCATGTTGAGGGGTGGGGAATCAGTCATTTCGCTGGGTGATGTAGGTTTTGAAAGGAGAAGGTCGCTGAGCTTTGGAAGATTAGTTTCCAAGCGGGTAGGGCCCTTTCTAGGTCACTGGTCCAAATGTAGGGAAGGTGAGCGTTAGCATCCAAAGGCCTTTCTGAATTTAGCTTGGGGGGGGTCCATGTCTGAATGTTAGAGTCAGAATCACAAAGGACATGCCTGGCCCTGACCAACCTGGGCTCATCTGAAAAGCCAAAGCCCAAACAAAGCTGAACTCCCTGCTCTTCACCTTGTCTGTTTACATTCCAGGCTCTTTGGGGCAGGGACCGTCTCTTGCAGCACCAGTACCTAGCACAGTGGGCACCCATTTCTCAGCCAGGGCAAGACTGATGGGGGGGGAGGTGGGGAGAACCACCCAGCTGCCAGAGAAACAAGAGGACTAGTCTCCTGGGCCATGAATCCAGCTGCCTCCATGCTCAGCACTGTGACGGTGCCCCCCATAAGGCTTTATGGAAATATGCTTAGGAATGTATATATATGACATAACTGGAATATGTTTTATGCTACATATGCCATGTGACATACCTATGTAAAGGTTATGATCTACTGAATCTATTCATCCTATTTGTATGCATGCATCATTTTTGTATTCAAAGTTATGAATATTGGCTGTGTACTGGCTTGATTTTTATGTAGCCTTTGTAAAGCATTTGGTCAGCTTCTTGAGAAAGGAATGTGCAAATTAAGTGCCCAATCAAGAAGCACTTACGGGACAATGGATCTTGGGAGGCTCCAATCCACATCAGGAGGATGTTCAAGGTAGCAGGTAAGCGACGGCTGCTGCCTATAAAAACTGAGTCATGTATGGACATATGACTCCAAAACTCCATCTTGGAGCTGGACTTTGCAGAGGAGGGAGGAGGGCATCTCCACCCACAAGAGAAAGTCTACTTAACCCCCTGGGAGACCCCTCCATTTTGTTTTCAGCTGGCTAAAGAGAGAGCCTCTCCACCTGAAAGATGGATCCCTGAAAGAAACCGGAACAAAGGACAGTAACTACCAGGGGTGTGAGTGATTGCTAGACCCAGACTAGAAGGAGACTAGTCTGTAAAAGGAAGCTTACTAGGTGAGGTTTTTATCTGTATTCAGTTTTCTTAGACATAAACTTGCATGTTCTATTTTATTTTGCTTGGTAATTCACTTTGTTCTGTCTGCTATTACTTGGAACCACTTCAAACCTACTTTCTGTATTTAATAAAATCACTTTTTACTTATTAACCCAGAGTATGTATTAATACCTGGGGGGAAGGGGGGCAAACAGCTGTGCAGATCTCTCTCTCAGTGTTATAGAGGGTGAAAAATTTATGAGTTTTAAAACAGATTTATTTGGGGTTTAGACCCCATTGGGAGTTGGGCATCTGAGTGTTAAAGATAGGAACACTTCTGTAAGTTTAAGCTTTCAGTTAAGTCTGCAGCTTTGGGGCACGTGGTTCAGACCCTGGGTCGGAGTTGGAGCAGTCTGGCGTGTCTGGCTCAACAAGACAGGGTGCTGGAGTCCAAACTGGCAGGGAAAGCAGGGGCAGAAGTCGTCTTGGCACATCAGTTGGCAGTTCAAGGGGATTTCTGTGATCCAACCCGTCACAAGCACTGTTCGCTCTAACCCAGGAGAGACGGCCAAGGCTGAGCAGATCGTCCACTCACGTCTGTCTGCAGTTCACAGCCATAGGCATGGAGCCTAACCCAACTCTCACTGAAAGCCCATGGAGTCTTTCCAGTTGCTTCAGCAGCAGCCGGATCAGAACCCCACTAAGTATTATTTATCTGGACAGTTGCTAGGAAGTCCAACGCTGATCCGATGTGTCTCTCGCCCCAACATTAAGTGCTCCTGTATGAGCTTTCCTTTGGAGAGCTGCACCCCATTATCTTATTATGCCCTTGTGGCAGCACCTCTCCTGTAAGTTACTCCTCCAGTTTTGTAGGCAACTCTTTCACATCCTTCCCTCAAGTTACACATGTATGCTGGATCACGGCTCTTGTCAATTCTCCTAAGGCTGTTGGCCAAGGACCAGTGGTCTGCCATTCTTGACAGACATCTCAGCATGGCCCTTTAGTCTGAATCTGCGGTTGTGGGTTCAGCCCTGGTGCTGATACTGCTAGCGGGTGCTGTGCTTCAGTTTGGCTGTTAAATGGGGTTGTCTCTGCAGCCAGGCTCTGCTGGGAGCCAGAAATCTCATGAGTCTGAAGAGCCAGAGAATTTCAGCGTCCTGGACAACATTTTCCTCCCCCACCTCAGAATGCCCAACATCCAGGACTTTAAATGGCTGCTTGGTTTGCCTACAGAAGAAGTGTCTAAATTTTTCCATGATCAAGAGCCACATACATTCAAACTGGAGCCTGTAGCTGCCTTCTCTTTAATGCAATGGTGGGGATGACAGATTGCAACAGAGGTCACTTGGGTCAAGAAAGAGCGCTATGGGCTGGAAGGCACGGCATTAAACAGAGCAGTAAAGGCTACATGGTTCCATGCTAGACAGTAGAGCAACCTTGGGCTACTCTATGGAACTTCCTGGAATGTAACTTGGCATGCCCCATGTAACTGCTCTGATGGGAAGCCAACTCTCTGAAAGTTACACAGAGCTTGGGACACCAAATTCACAAGGGGTCATGCCCAGTCTAGTCTTCCCTGTTTTTGTTGGTTTCAGAGACAGAGTTCTCAGTTTTCAATTGCAGGGTCACATCTTTAACAAAGAGAACTTCTCTCCCAACCTTACAAGGCATCTGAGTTAAACAGGTGTTAAGAAAAGGAAAACTTGGGTAGTCTAAACAGAACCACATCAGCTTTTAATTACGTTTTACAATCATGGCGCTCTAATCTTACCCAGTTCTCCAGTCATCTGGGAAAAACAGGATAGGAAGAACCTGAATTGCTAATGTAAGAAAAGTCACAGCAGTTCCCATTCCAATTAGCAGCTTCTAAGCCATTTCAATTTTCCCCTCCCAAGCCACATCCCAACAAGAAATGCGGGCAGGACAAGCTGCTTCCAGCAACTGCTGCTTCCCAGATGTTTGCACATCATATAGCCAAGACTGCCGACAAGATTTTCGCTGCGTCAGTCACTCTCATTAGAACTTTCGTCAATGGCTCATTTTCTCCCAGGGACCAGGCTTGTGCTAAGGAAATGATGAGTGCTGGTACAGCAGGAAACCATTTACAAGCCGTTTGGCTGTTCAGGGGAGGGGAGAGAGAAAGCAGGATGCAGCGCAGAAAGCAAGACAATGTTTATTTCAACATACAGTGTAATTGGGATCAAAGGCCACCCACATGAGGCAAGCTCCTGGAACAGCTCCACACTCAGTGTTGAGACACTTCTTGGACCACTACCTCCATTGATCAACTGACCTGTCACTCTCTTGAGTCACTGCTGAAAATATGGTTCTAGATTTATTTTCTAACCCGCAGTGGTGCTCTGTCAGACCAATGAGTATATTTAGTGTAAGTTAATTTTTTAGGGCTTGTCTAACACTAGAAAATTCTTCCATTTTAACTCTAATCAATATAGCTAAAGCTGCCAACCCAGGCTACATCTACACTAGGAGCACTTTCCTAGTATAGGAACACACCACAGTATACTACACCAGCAAAGCCCTCCTAGTGTTGCTGCAGCTAATACCAGCAAAGCTGTACTTTGTACCAGTAAAGTAAAATCACCCCCAAGAATGAAATACCAACACAGCTGCCCTCTCACTGATGTATAACCGCATCTACACTAGGGGTTTTTGCTGGCATAGCGATGTTGGTCAGGGAACACACCTCTTCACAGCCTTGACACAGGTGGGCCAACAGAAATCTGTAGAACAAACCTGGTCCTAGTGTGGATGCATTCATAATGGCATAAGAGTACTTATACTGGCATAACTTATTCCAGGCCGAGAAGCAGAACTAACTATACTGGTATAAGGCACCTTTATACTGAGAGCCATGCGCAGATACAAAATTTGTATCTGCATCCGATCTGCAAAAATGGTCCACGGACTTCAATCACCCTGACATCTGCTGGGAGAGCAATACAGCAGTGCACAGACAATCCAGGAAGTTTTTGGAGAGTGTTGCGGACAACTTCCTGGTGCAACTACTGGAGGAACCAACCAGGGGCCGTTCTCCTCTTGACCTGTTGCTTACAAACAGGGAAGAATTGGTAGGAGAAGTAGAAGTGGGTGGCAACCTGGGCAGCAGTGACCATGAGGATGGTTGAGTTCAGGATCCTCACAAAAGGAAGAAAGGAGAGTAGCAAAATATGGATCCTGGACTTCAGAAAAGCAGACTGACTCCCTTAGGGAACTGATGGGGAGGATCCCCTGGGAAGCTAATATGAGGGGGCAAGGAGTCCAGGAGAGCTGGCTGTATTTTAAAGAAGCCTTATTGAGGGCGCAGGAACAAACCATCCCGATGTGCAGAAAGAATAGCAAATATGGCAGGTGACCAACTTGGCTTAACAGTGAAGTCTTCGGTGAGCTTAAACACAAAAAGGAAACTTACAAGAAGTGAAAACTTGGACAGATGACTAGGGAGGAGTATAAAAATATTGCTCGAGCATGCAGGGGTGTAATCAGGAAGGCCAAAACACATGTGGAGTTGCAGCTAGCAAGGGATATGAAGAGTAAGAAGGGTTTCTACAGGTATGTTAGCAACAAGAAAAAGGTCAGGGAAAGTGTGTGACCCTTAATGAATGGGGGAAGCAGCCTAGTGACAGATGATGTGGAAAAAGCTGAAGTACTCAATGCTTTTTTCCCCTCAGTCTTCACAGACAAGGTCAGCTCCCACACTGCTGTCCTGGGCAACACAGTATGGGAAGGAGGTGAGCAGCCCTGAGTGGTGAAAGAACAGGTTAAGGACTATTTAGAAAAGTGGGACATGCACACGTCCATGGGTTCATATCTAATGCACCTGAGGGTGCTGAGGGAATTGGCTGATGTGATTGCAGAGCCATTGGCCATTATCTTTGAAAACTCGTGGAGATCAGGGGAGGTCCCGGACGATTGGAAAAAGGCAAATATAGTGCCCATATTTAAAAAAGGGAAGAAAGAGAACCTGGGGAACTACAGACCGGTGAGCCTCACTTCAGTCCCTGGCAAAATCATGGAGCAGGTCCTCAAGGAATCCATTTTCAAGCACTTGGAGGAGAGGAAGGTGATCAGGAACAGTCAACATTGATTCACCAAGGGCAAGTCATGCCTGACCAACCTGATTGCCTTCTATGATGAGATAACTGGCTCTGTGGATATGAGGAAAGCAATGGATGTGATATATCTTGACTTTAGCAAAGCTTTTGATACGGTCTCCCACAGTATTATTGCCAGCAAGTTAAAAAAGTATGGATTGGATGAATGGACTATAAGGTGGATAGAAAGCTGGCTAGATTGTTGGGCTCAATGGGTAGTGATCAACGGCTCAATGTCTAGTTGGCAGCCGGTATCAAGCGGAGTGCCCCAGAGGTCAGTATCTTTATTAAGGATCTGGATGATGGGATGGATTGCACCCTCAGCAAGTTCGCAGATGACACTAAGGGGGGGAGAGGTAGATACGCTGGAGGGTAGGGATAGGGTCCAGAGTGACCTAAACAAATTGGAGGATTGGGCCAAAAGAAATCTGATGAGGTTCAACA
Source organism: Platysternon megacephalum (assembly GCA_003942145.1). Classification (NCBI taxonomy): domain Eukaryota; kingdom Metazoa; phylum Chordata; order Testudines; family Platysternidae; genus Platysternon; species Platysternon megacephalum. The sequence continues at coordinate 167,276 of QXTE01000340.1, forward strand.
AGGACAAGTGCAGAGTCCTGCACTTAGGACAGAAAAATCCCATGCATTGCTACAGACTAGGGACCAACTGGCTAAGAAGCAGTTCTGCAGAAAAGGACCTGGGGATTACAGTGGATGAGAAGGTGGATATGAGTCAGCAGGGTGCCCTTGTTGCCAAGAAGCCTAACGGCATATTGGGCTGCATTAGTAGGAGCATTGCCAGCAGATCACGGGAAGTGATTATTGCCCTCTATTCAGCACTGGTGAGGCCACATCTGGAGTATCGTGTCCAGTTCCCCCCCCCCCCCGAAAGGATGTGGACAAATTGGAGATAGTCCAGCAGAGGACAACGAAAATGATCAGGGGGCGGGGGCTGGGGCACATGACTTACGAGGAGAGGCTGAGGGAACTGGGCTTGTTTAGTCTGCAGAAGAGAAGAGTGAGGGGAGATTTGATAGCAGCCTTCAACTACCTGAAGAGGGGTTCCAAAGAGGATGGAGCTCGGCTGTTCTCAGTGGTGGCAGATGACAGAACAAGGATCAATGGTCTCAAGTTGCAGTGGGGGAGGTCTAGGTTGGATGTTAGAAAACACTATTTCACTAGGAGGGTGGTGAAGCACTGGAAAGGGTTACCTAGGGAGGTGGTGGAATCTCCATCCTTAGAGGTTTTTAAGGCCCGGCTTGACAAAGCCCTGGATGCAGTGGTGAGCTGGAGCCGGTTTGCGGGAACCGGTTGTTAAATTTAGAAGCCCTTTTAGAACTGGTTGTTTAGGGCTTCTAAATTTAACAACCGGTAAGTTGAAGTGACCCAGGAGCGTAGCTGGGGGGGGGGGGCTGCAGGGGGAGCGGCTGCTCCCCCTGAGCACATTATCCAAAAGTGGCGCCTTAGGCGCCGACTACGTGGGTGCTCCGGGGTTGGAGCACCCACAGGGAAAATTTGGTGGGTGCAGAGCACCCACCAGCAGCTCCCCACCCCGCCCCCCCGGCCCCAGCTCACCTCCGCTCCGCCCCCTCCCCTGAACGCTCCGCCCCTCCCCCCCACTTCCAGCGAATCAGCTGTTCGCACGGGAAGCCTGGGAGGGCAGAGAAGCAGTGCGGCGACTTCGTGCTCAGGCCCAGGGAGGCGGAGACGGAGCGAAGATGAGCTGGGGCGGGGGGGGGGGGGGGGGGGGGGGCCGCCCNGCGCTGCAGCAGGTAACCCGGGAGCGCGCAGGGGAACCGCTCCCTGCCCCAGCTCACCTCCGCTCCGCCTCCCTGGGCCTGAGCACGAAGCCGTTGCTTGCTTCTCAGCCCTCCCAGGCTTCCTGCGCAAACAGCTCATTCGCGGGAAGCGGGGGGGGGGGGGGGGGGGGGGGGGGCTGGGGGGGCGGGGGGCGGGGGGGGGGGGGGGGGGGGGGGGGGGACGGCTGCAAGCTCGGCTTGACCCGGTGCTCCAGGTGCTGCACGGTGGCGGCGTGGCCCGGCTCCAGCACCGCCAGCCACCTCCAGGCAGCGCGGTAAGGGGGTAGGGAGCGGGGGGGGGGGGTGTTGGATAGAAGGCTGGGGAGTTTGGGGGTGGTGGTCGGGGGTGGATAGGGGTCAGGGTGGTCAGAGGGCGGGGAACAGGGGGGTTGAGCAGAGGGCGGGGAACAGAGGCAGTCAGGGGCAGGGGTTCCAGGGGTGGGCAGGGAGAAGAGGTGGTTGGATGGAGCAGGGGTCCAGGGGGGCCATCAGGAATGAGAGGAGGGGTTGGATGGGGCAGCGGGGGGTAGTCAGGGGACAGGGAAGGTGAGTGGATGGGGCAGGAGTCCTGGGGGGTGAGCCACAACCCCCTTGTGGAGTGAGGAGGGAACCGGTTGTTAAGATTTTGGCAGCTCATCATTGCCTGGATGGGATGATTTAGTTGGAGTTAGTCCTGCTTTGAGCAGGGGGTTGGACTAGATGACCTCCTGAGGTCTCTTCCGACCCTAATCTTCTATGATTCTATCCACGGATATAAAGTGGATATCTGTGGATTTGCAGGACTCTATTTATACCAGTATAACTGCCTCTACACTAGGGCTTTTACTAGCACAATCATGTTGGCAAAAAAAGAACACACCACACAAACAACAACGCACACTGATAAGACATAAGTTTTACCAGTAAAACCCAGTGGAGACCAGCCCTAAGGGAAAGTTAACTTTAGTTAAGGTTGCTGAGTGTATTTTGAAACAAGACATTCCATTACTCACCAAAACCCAAACGTTACAAACCTGAAATCACAGAATCACAAATAATTCAGATGCTACTCTTAAAACCCCCATTCATTCCCTCACCAAACAAAAATTCTGCACTTTAAACAACCTTACTTTGCCCTTGTAACAGGCGAATTGACAGTCTAAGCCTTCCCTTTTCATCCATCACAATTTTCTCACAGCAGTGCATAAAAGCTTTAATACCTTCCTCCGATTCGTACAAGTCTAGTCTTTCATAGAGAAAGAATGCATAAAACAAAGACACTAACTTCTGAATGCACAAATCGCACTCAGAAATCTTCCCCCCAAAACACAATTCCACCTACTCCTAATTAGACAAATATAAGGGAGTGTAGGAACATAACTTGACATTAAGTTTTACATTAGATCATAAAATTATGTCCCTTACATTATAACAGCCATTACTGAAAAGCAAAAGTTCAAAGTACAGTATAACTTAAAGCTTAAAATTGAAGCACATCAAACTGTATGGAAATTTACACATAGCAGCTTAGCTGCTATACATTGGATCACTGTCAGCAACTACTTCAGATTATTACTTTGTTCCAACACCAATTTTGTCCTCAGCATGAGTGCATGCGGACAGACCTGCCCAAGACTTTGTGGTTTTGCAGTGCCTATGCATGAGAGGTCACAGAAAAGTCATGAGACGCCATCCTTGAGTTTGACAATTTGAGTGGTTGGCATCTAAAAATCTCTTTAACCAGAGCTTTTGAAACTCTAGGGACAATTTTTTTTCCAATCCCAAATCTATAATTTAAAAGAAAGTTATACTTGGAGGTTGTTCCAATCATAAATCAAAAGTGGGAATCAAACCAAGGCTCCTGTCTAAACCCACCCAAAAAAATCATGGAACACCACCACCTTTGCCAACACCACATTGTTTACTCGACTGGTATGTTCTACCCTTTTCCCTCCACTCTGTGGGTCTGTCTCATCTAGATTACAAGCTCTTCAGGGAAGGAACTGCCTCCTATGTGTTTTTACAGCTCCTGGCACAGTTCTTGATTGGCCCTTAGGCACTACTATAAATAAACATGATTGATGATCATCCGAATTCCAGTTGCAACTACAACTGTGGTGTCAGGGCCAACAAATTTGCAATTCTTGCTACATTAATCATTGCAAACTAACTCTACCAAATCCATAAAGGATTTTCCCATTTGCTTCTCCAGTACCTGCACGGGGATTGCTCACATCTTAGGGTATGTCTTCACTACCGGCCGGATCGGCGGGCAGCGATTGATCCAGCGGGGATCAATAGACACGCTAAATCGATCCCCGAGCGCTCTCCCGTCGACTCCTGTACTCCAGCTCGGCAAGAGGTGCAGGCAGAGTCGATGGGGGAGCGGCAGCAGTCGACTCACCGTAGTGAAGACACCGCGGTAAGTAGATCTAAGTACGTCGACTTCAGCTACGTTATTCACGTAGCTGAAGTTGCGTAACTTAGATCAATCCCCCTCCCCCCCCGTGTAAACCAGGCCTTAGGACCTCAAGATCACAACCAAGGGTACGTCTACACTACAGGATTAGTCCGAATTTACGGAATTCGATTTTATGAAACCGATTTTTTAAATTCGATGGTACGCGGCCACAGTAAGCGGATTAATTCGGCGGTGCGCGTCCATGCAGAAAAGACTAGCGTCGAATTCCAGAGCGTTGCACTGTGGGTAGCTATCCCAGAGTTCCCGCAGTCCCCCCCGCCCATTGGAATTCTGGGTCGATATCCCAATGCCTGATGGGACAAAAAACATTGTCGCGGGCGGTTCTGGGAACATCCTCCCCCTCCCTACGTGAAAACAACGGAAGACAACCATTTCGCGCCTTTTTTCCTTGTTGAACTGAGCGGACGCCGTACCTCGGCAAGGATGGATCCCGCTCAGCTCAAGTTTGCAGTCATGAACATTGTAAACACCACGCGCATTATAGTGCAGTTTATGCTCAACCAGGACCAGAAAAGCCAGGCGAGGAGGAGGCGGCTACGGCAGCGCGGCGACGAGAGTGATGCGGACATGGACATGGACACAGAATTGTCTCGCGCCACGGGCCCCGGCGCTTTGGAGATCATGTTGGCAATGGGGCAGCTTCTTGCTGTGGAACGCCGATTCTGGGCCCGGGAAACAAGCACTGACTGGTGGGACCGCATAGTGCTGCAGGTGTGGGACGATTCCCAGTGGCTGCGAAACTTTCGCATGCGTAAGGGCACTTTCCTGGAACTTTGTGACTTGCTTTCCCCTGCCCTGACGCGCCAGAACACCAAGATGAGAGCAGCCCTCACAGTTGAGAAGCGAGTGGCGATAGCCCTGTGGAAGCTTGCAACACCGGACAGCTACCGGTCAGTCGGTAATCAGTTCGGAGTGGGAAAATCTACCGTGGGGGCTGCTGTCATGCAAGTAGCCAAAGCAATCGTTGAGCTGCTGCTAAAAAAGGTAGTGACGCTGGGAGATGTGCAGCTCATTGTGGATGGCTTTGCTGCAATGGGATTCCCTAACTGTGGTGGGGCGATAGATGGAACCCATATCCCGATCTTGGCACCGGAGCACCAGGGCAGCCAGTACATAAACCGCAAGGGGTACTTTTCTATGGTGCTGCAAGCAATGGTGGATCACAAGGGACGTTTCACCAACATCAACGTGGGATGGCCGGGAAGGGTTCATGACGCCCGCGTCTTCAGGAACACTAGTCTGTTTAAACGGCTGCAACAAGGGATTTACTTTCCAGACCGGAAAATTACCATTGGGGATGTTGAGATGCCCATCGTTATCCTTGGGGACCCAGCCTACCCCTTAATGCCGTGGCTCATGAAGCCATACACAGGCAGCCTGGACAGTACTCAGGAGCGGTTCAACTACAGGCTGAGCAAGTGCAGGATGGTGGTAGAGTGTGCCTTTGGACGTTTAAAAGGTCGCTGGCGCTCGTTACTGACTCGCTCGGACCTCAGCCAAACCAACATCCCCATTGCTATTGCAGCTTGCTGTGTGCTCCACAATCTCTGTGAGAGCAAGGGGGAGACCTTTATGGCGGGGTGGGAGGCTGAGGCAAACCGCCTGGCCGCTGATTACGCGCAGCCAGACACCAGGGCGATTAGAAGAGCACACCAGGAAGCGGTGCGCATCAGAGAAGCTCTGAAAACAAGTTTCAGTGCTGCCCAGGCTCCTGTGTGAAAGTTATGTTTGTTTGTCCCTGTTGAAAACCCGCCCACTTGATTCACTCATTCCCTGTAAGCAACCCACCCTTCCCCCTTCCCCCTTCGATCCCAGTTTTATTTAAAAAAAAATAAAGTCAGTGTCGTTTTCAAATTACAAATCAAGAACTTTTTATTAACGGGGGGTAATGAACATAGGGAGAGAAATAACCAGGTAGTCCGGGTGGGGTTTGGGAGGAGGGTAGGAGTGAAGGAACAGGGCAGGAACAACATTCAAAATAATGAGAGCCTTTTGCTCGGGCTCTCTAATGGGGTGGACTGGCAGGTTGCACGGAGCTTCCCCCCCCGCGTTCTTACACGTCGGGGTGAGGAGGCTACGGGACTTGGGGA